>VZTI01002992.1:129852-139919 GCA_013397865.1 Struthidea cinerea | reverse complement strand
TGCACCGAGGGGTAATTCCCCACGCCCCCGCTCAGGACCCTGCACCGAGGGGTAATTCCCCACGCCCCCGCTCAGGACCCTGCACCGAGGGGTAATTCCCCACGCCCCCGCTCAGGACCCTGCACCGAGGGGTAATTCCCCACACAGCCGCTCAGGATCCTTCAATGAGGGGTAATTCCGCACACACCCGCTCAGGACCCTGCAGTGAGGGGTAATTCCCCACACAGCCGCTCAGGATCCTGTAATGAGGGGTAACTGCACCCCCAGGTGTGCACAGGATCGGGTAATGAGGAGCTGTTTCATCCCCCCACTGCTGTATCTTCAGGACCACGATTTAAGATAAAATTCCTCCCTGGCAATTTGCGCAAGATCAAGCAGTAAGGGGGGGACTCTGTAGCGCTGGGTGCACCTGCTCTGTACGGAGCACTGTAAAATGGGATATAATCTTTATTAGCTAAAGGGAGAAAAGAGAACTTCTGGGGGACCTTCCTTACATATCCTGTTGTGCTTTCTCCCTGCTCCCAAACCCACAAAAGTAAGCAAATAACATGATTTAGACCTTTTCTGTGTTCATGTGTCCTGCACTCACAGCAGGGATGTTCATTTCAGGAGACAGAGCATCTCTCCTGTTCCATGCTTGAGGCTTCTGGGCCTCTGTGCAGTGCTTGTGTTCTGCTTTATGACCCCAGAGAGAGCCAGCCTCTTACAAAACAGCCCCTGCAGATGGTATTTACTTAGTTTACCAGCTTTACCCCGTATAGTTGATAAGGAGGAGAGGAACCAGATAATAATTGATCCTTAGAGTGTAATAATTCATCTGTGACATGAAGTGGGTTTTGTTTTCTTTTTCTGATGTTCACTTTGCTTTGAAATACCTGGATGCTGTTGGCTGTGCATACAGTTACAGAAATCAGGTATTCACAGCTGTGAAACTGAAGCCTGTTACTCCATCACTCTGTCTTGCTTTTCCTTTTAATGTTTCTTTCTTTTTTCCCCTCTGCTCTCCCCCCTTTACCTTCGTCTGAGCCAATGACACCACCCCGGGTGTGTCTTGCCGAGTCCCGGGGCTGCTAAAAGCATCTGCAATACTCTTTCTTTGGGACAGTGCAAATGTGGAATTTGGAAGTTGTTAGTAAAGTTATTTTTCTCTAGGTTCTGTCACATGCTGTTAAAAGATCATAATCTGACAACTCGACAGCCTTTCCACCAACTTCTGCAAAAGAAGCCATCTCTTCCACCTGCTGTGTGGCATCATGCAGGTAAATACCTGCAGTTAAAAATTAACAGATGAGCACGCTGTGGGTTTTTATGTCCCGTGGCAATGCTGAAAGTTTGCTGTTCATCTGAGTGGTGACAGTTCCTGGGTGGGTTTTAATGCAGTGCTGACCACCCAGATAGAGCCCAGGAAGGCTGCAAGTGAAGCTTTTCATTCTCAGAGCTTCAATATTTTCTCGTTTTAATTTTCCTGCTCTTGAACATGCATCCATGTGTGGTGCATTGACAGGATTCTCCATTAATATTACCCATAATTTGGTGAGTTTGTTGTACCTGCCATGTGTTTGGTAGGCTGCAGTGCTCAGGAAAGGAAGAAAAATATAAAAAAACCTGTGAAACTTGGGACCACAGAAAACTTTGTGCTTTTGCAGATTTAGCAACTGCCCCTCAATGCTGGAGCAGAAAGAGTCTAAGACAAAAAGATTCTGCAGGTGCTGTTGCATGGAATTAGTCACAGATGGAAATGTCATTTCAATGATTCTACTCAGGCAGAAGTTTCTTTTTAATTTTAGTTTCAGAGTCTCATGCAGCTCGATGCTGTTGCAGCACGATGCTTTTTAGTAAATAAAAGCTAACAAAAGAAGCTAAGAGAAGGTTCCTTTTATCATGCTGTCTCCTGTGAGATGATGTGCCGGTGTTCTGTGGCTCTGGAGGCTCTCGTGTTGGGTTTTAAAGCCTCACGGCTGCCCGAGCTGCAGTTCTCTGGAGCAGAGGGATCACCCTGGGCTTGCTGAGTAATCAGGACTTGACTTTCATTTAAGCTCCTTAGGTTTGATGATATTACTTCTCTTCTTTGTTTTTGTCTTTCCAGTAAGAGGCATGTTTATTCAAACTCAGGACACACCAAATCCAAATAGCTTGAAGTTTATTCCAGGAAGGGAAGTGCTGGAGTCGAGGACTATGGAGTTTTCCACACCAGCTACAGCATATTGCTCACCTTTAGCAAGGTATTATTAAACACATCATCATTGGTTTGGGGGTTGGTCTGGCCTCTGTGTCTGCAACTGATGTTTTTAAGCACAACTTGGGATCATGCCGCTCCTCCTTAGGAGCAGCTTGCTTGGATTTGAGATTTAATGCTGCCTAAGACGAGAGCTGGGAAGGTTGTTGCTGAAGCTGTTTGTCTGTGTTCCACAGCTCTGGCATGGCAGAAGGCACCATGGTCTGGTTCATGCAGTTGGATTGAGAGGGGTTACAAATCAGTATTTGTGAGCAGTTGTTGCATCATCAGCGAGACCTCTGGCCCTGATTTCTCAAATTCATTCCCCTCAGAACGCTCTCCATTCAAGTAGTTACTTGGAAATCATGTAACTTCAGAATTTGGAAACAGTCAGTGAATAGCCCCCAGATACTCTGAAATAAATGCAGTAGCTCAGTTGGGCAGGTGTTGGGGCTGAACTTCAAAACTGGTGGATTTTTCCTTCAGTGAAGATTTGTGCTTCACTTAAAGAAAGGCCACTCCTGGGCTGGATCTGTAACAGGTCTTGGGAGTGCAGCTTTCAGTAACCCAAATGCACAACCTGGAGTAAGAATCAGTTTGTATGTCGTGGCATAGAAGGGGCTGGGAGCACCATCACAGGTCTCTGGGAGTATTTGGAAGCACCCATTTTGCGTGTGTGTCACTGCTTTCACATCAGTCTCTGAAAACAAACTCTGTGTGTTCTGTGGGTGGAAGGGCTTCAGGCCAGGGGTGAGACCCAGGAATGCTGCAGTGGGTTACTCCTGGAGATCCCAGGCCAAGGCAGCTTTGTGCACCGTGGCAGCATTCTGTGCAAAAGCAGAAGCTGTGGCATTCCCTCCAGGAGCTGGGGGTTATCAAACACGCAGTTCTGATGTTTCCAGAGGTCTCTCGCAGGTCTATTTGAGAGCAAACAGGATTTTTGCAAGCAGAGCTCTGTGACTTGTAGTAATAAATCCAATGTGAAAGGTTTCTGAGGACATCACAACGTGTTAGCAGAGTGCTGGAGCTGTAGGATCTCATTGTGCCAAGGTGCATCGGGTTGCAGAGTGAAATCGACTGTCAGAAAGTGGCTTTTTGTTGTCATCTGTCTGCAAATAGACGTTTTCATCCAAGACGATGTATGTGCTGCAACGTGTGCAGTGCAGACCCGCTTGGTTGTGGGTATTGTGCAGGTTCATGGGAAAAACTGCCTGCTCTGTGGAGCATTAAACCCAGATTATGGTTTCTGTAAATGGGATGACTTTTTGTTTTAAAAGGGAATATTAATTCTCCAAAGAATTAACAGAAGCTCCCTGGAGGAGAGGGAGGGAAGAGAATTATTTAATTTATTTCAGGTGGTTTGGTGCACTTGCATAATTCCGTAGTTTAAGTAATTACAGAATCCAGTTGATTTAGTGATGTAAACACTCAGTGCACATACAACTGTTTCATGTGTAGAAATTCTTTCAAGTGGGTATTGTGAAATCACTTTTATCATTTTCCAGTACACATACTTTTGTGGTAAGATTTCTGATTCCTTCATTCATTGCATTTTTGATGTTTTCCAGTCTTTCAAGAGAATATCTTTTTTCCCCCCGTAATTGCAAAAAACACTCTTACAGCCTTACACTGTATTTACCTGCAAGTGCATCAGTTTTAATTTCTTTTTCTGAAGATAAAATTGTTGGGTTTTCATTAACCATATTGTTAATTGTTAAAATTAAAACTCAGGTTGTCAGATTGGGTGCATTTTTGCCTTTTTTTTTTTTTTTCTTGTTTCCTTAACAGACAGTTATTCCGGATTGAAGGAGTTAAAAGTGTTTTCTTCGGGCCAGACTTCATCACAATCACCAAGGTAAACAGAGCAGAGATTCAGCTGTGCTAAAAGATGAGCTGTCTGGAAATGGCCATTGAGCAGACCCAGCTCACAAACTGAGTCTGACTAAACTTTGGCAAAGCTGGACTTGACAGAACCATGAAGTCCAATCCATGCATCAAATGTGAGAGTCCATGAGGGTATTTTTAATGTCAGAATCTCTGTGTAACTCGGCAGCAGCCGGCAGGTACTCTTTTTCATTCTTCTTTTTCTCCCCTTTTGATTCTCACAGGAGAGTGAAGACCTGGACTGGAACTTACTGAAACCAGATATTTATGCAACTATAATGGATTTCTTTGCCTCTGGCTTACCTGTAGTTACTGACGAGGCACCTAGGACAGACACAGGTAAATCAAATCTTCAGGGAGAGGCCAAGGTCTGCCTTTGGGTTTAGCTTTTGTGCCACCCAGAAGAGCCTCCACTTCTCCCTCAGAAAAACATGCAGGAGAATTTAAATTTAAAACCTGTTAAGATGAGCTCAGGCAGGAATTTGCAGCCTGGAATTCTCTGTGTTCTGACTTGCACATTTTTCTTTTCCCAAGCTGCTTCGGAAGAAGATGATGAAGTTGTACTGATGATTAAGGAACTGCTGGATACAAGAATCAGGTGAACAGGGAACATTGCTGCTGGATGAGCGAGTTAGTCTTGGGGTTTGGGTTTATTTAGGGAACAGTGTGCTTTCTTTGGGAATGTGATTTCATGGTTCAGCATCTGGTGTGGAGGGGTTCAAGTGCAGAACTGGCCAGAGCTGGGAATGCTGTTCAGTTGAAAACTCTCTCTGGTTTTCCTGTTGAAGCTCCTGTGCTGAGCAGAGTCCTCTTTGCTGAGTGACTTCAGAGCAGGACCTGGGCTTGCTCTCCGCAGTGCCTTTGACAGGTCCATGGTTTTAATCTGGCGGCTTTTAAGTGGTGGAAACAGCACAGGCTTTGCTTTTACAGGCACTTTTTTCTCTCTGTATTAATGTCTGTCTTAATTGTTATTGTCCTTCCCTTCCAAGTATTCCAAAGTAGTTTATACTCCAAAGGAAAATTTCCTAGTGGAAAATGCTGGGCTTCCATGGATTTCGTCCTTGCATTCTGTTGTGATTTTAGTGGTGCTTTACCACAGCTTGAATTTAGAAACTGGTGATAACTAATGAAGTCTCAGGAGTGGCTGTGGATTGTGTTGTTTACCTGAAGAGTATTTCTGTGCTCATTGATTGCCTTCCAAAGCGAACTGAAAGCAATCAGCAACTTGACATTTGAGATGCAGGGGAAGATGTGCGATGTGTTTGTGATACCTGATGGTGACATCTTCCCCAGCTCACAAACTGCAGGAACCAGAAACTTGTTTGTGGGTCAAAATCATAGACGTTTTGATGAACTTGGGCCTTTGTATTTTTTTTTTTTTTTTAGTTGCTGCATTTAAAGTGATATCACTTAATTTAAAAATTTGTTTATCTCAGTGCTGGCTAATGTTCCTGAGAAAGGAAGAAAAGTAGAAATAGGCTGTAACATTTTCCCCAAACATTTGTGCTAAGTGTTGAAACCAGAAGCCTAGTACAACGTTGTATAAAGCTGTGACAGTAATGCTCATGCTCCTGCTGGGTACCTGGTTGTTTAAGCTCCCTGGGGTGTGTCCTTGATTTCCCAGGGGCCTTTCATAACAGGCACAGAGTTTCTGCCCAAAATTCTGGTTTTCCCACCTTTTCATTTCGTTCATTTCCTCCCCCTGTACCCATCAGCAGACCAAGAAGCTGTTGATGAGAATTCCAGCAGTGGTGTATCTTCCTTCATTTTACAGCAGGGTAGTTCTCAGAAGTTATACATAAACCAGGCTACACACAGAGCATTTATTGCCCAGCAAATCAGAAGTAAATGCAGAGAAGTTGTCAGAACGTGCAGGGTGGAGGGAATGTACATCTGAAAGGTCCTGTAGTGTGTCAGAAACTTAATTCAAGTAAGAAAAATGGAATTTTAAATCATGATCTTTGGCTTTCTGGAATGGAGATAATTTGCTGTGGTGAGTTAATAAATGTGTCAGGTTCACAGATTTTTCTGTTAGGACTGTAGTTCTCAGAGAGTTATTTTGGAAATCAGTATAAAGAGCTTCTGTTAGAGTAACTTGATGGTTTTAACTTGGTCTGGAAAAATGTTGCTATGGGGACAGAGCTACAATGCTGGGCATTTGTGGCTGGCAAAGGGAGAGCAGGCTGCAGAAATGCTCATGGCACTGGGGTGAGCTTATCAGGAGCTGGTTCCTTCACCCCTGAGCAGGATTAAGCTTTTATAGTTGGAGCTGTTTTCTGTCCTGCGTAAATTGTGGAGAACTGCATATTTATTTATGGAAGCAGGGCTTCTTATCACAGGTGACAGCTGCGCTGCATCCTGTGGGGGGACACACCCCTGTTGTATTGGCAGTAACCGAGGCAATTACTGCATGTGGAGTGAATCCAGGCAAGCCAGGGTGTCTGTGCAGGCTGGATCGAGCTCTGCTCCAGGGTGTTCACTCTCTACCCGAAAATTTCAGTGATTCCTTCATACACTGCTGCATTCATTGCAAAAATGTTTTGCCTGCTGTCCTACAGAGAAAGTTTCTAGGTTAGATAGTCCAGCACAGTAGGAGTTGTTGGAAATGTGAACCAGGTGGTTGTAGAGAAATAGTGACTAAATCCCTCTGTCTTGACTGTTTTTGTGAGTACCGAGTGTTGCTTTACTGAGGGTTTCTGGAAGGATCCATGTTTCAGCTCTACATGCTTTAAGCTGAATCTTGTGTTCTGTCAGGCCCACAGTGCAAGAAGATGGTGGTGATGTTATTTACAAAGGCTTTGAGGATGGGATTGTGCAGCTGAAGCTGCAGGGTTCGTGCACCAGCTGCCCCAGTTCCATCATCACCCTCAAGAACGGGATACAGAACATGCTCCAGTTCTACATCCCTGAGGTCGAAGGCGTCGAACAGGTGGGCTGGGGAGAGATCACAGAGGTTTTCTTTTCAATGGAAAAGGAGCTCTTTGTCCCTTTCCAGCGGGAACAGGTTGGCAATTAGGGAAAACCAGGGATGTAGAGATGCAGGTTTTCCAAGTCAGAAGCTGTATCTTGGCAAAGATGGAGAACTCTGCAAGGTCCTGTACCAGCCCATGGGCTGGGGCTGCCTGGCTGGGGAGCAGCCCTGGGTGCTGTGGGTGCCAGGCTGGCCTGAGCAGCAGCAGTGGCCCTGGGGCAGGGCTGGCGTTTGCAGTGGGAGAGGGAGGTGACCCCTCGCTGGACTCCCCCTGGTGTGCCACATGCCTTCTCTACTGAGGAGCCCAGAGCTGGACACCCTTGTTTGCTGTTGCCTTTGTGCTTCGGTGACTTGATGTGATAAAAAGCAACGAGCTTTGTCCCCTGAAATGCAGATTCTTTGGCTTTCTCATGAAATACCTGATCTCTGGAGGGATTGTTTTTGTGGCCTTTGTGGTAACTTGACCAGCTCCTGTAATTAAAGCTCATTTCCTCCTGGCGTTTTGGATTGCCAATTTTTCTTACCTTCCTCATGAGCCCATTGTCGTTCAGCAGTGTGGAATAACTGCTGTTCTCCTTGGGCCCAGCAGGGATTTAATGTAATAAATCCTGCAGGCCTGAGAGCTTAAACTGTTTATCTAAACCACTTCTGGATTTGATTTCAGGTTGTTGACGACGATGATGACGTGGAGAAAGAAGCAAACTCTACTTGAGCTTCGTCATCTGTGGCCAAATAAGCATTTACCTCCTCATGTATGTAAACCATCTTCGTGCTGAGGAACAACCAAATCTGCCTTGTCAGAAAAATAGTTGTACTTACTGTGAGAATGTACCATCAGTTTAAGCAGTTCATCCACTAATTTATTAAATGCCCTGTATTACAAAAAAAGTCTTTGGATCCACTTTGTGCTATGTCTTTAGAAAGAAATGGTGGGCTTGGAAAACAGTGACGTGTTTCTGTATTGTTTTTTCATACAGAAACTTCAATACTGTAAAAAAAGGCATAAGTTTCTTGACTTTTTTTGTGCAATAGCAATATTAAATGTTTATTCCTCCAACTTGTGGGACTGACAGGACTCTCTGCCCTTACTCTGTAAATGGGAGCTTCAGGCATGTTAAGTTTATCAAGTCTTGTTAAAAAGCTGCTGATTCCTATCAAATTTTTGCGTGTGAAAGATAACCTATAACATCAGCTGTTCATTTTGGAGGATGTAACACTGCCATGGCTTGTGGAAAGTTACCACTGTGCAAACAATAGCAACAGAAACAAAAAACGTTTGTTAAAAAAATCATCTTCTAAAGTAAATGTTAGAAAAGAATGATCCTTATCAGCTTCAGTAAGTAGAGAGACTAATTAGCTCATTTAGAAGTAAAATCGTTCAGCCACCATTAGTGGTGTGTTTAAACATGCAGCAGCTGATTTCTCGGTGTAATTCCCCACCATCGGGAGGAAGGTGCGGTGCTGGAGGGCACGGATTGCCTGTGCAGGATGGCAGAGGGAAGGAGGGACTGACTGTGTTTGTGTTTGCTCCTGCCATATCCTGTTTGCTCTCCGGCCTCGAACCTTGGCTGCCTTGCAGGGAGACGTGGCAGAGCAGGGCTCCTTCCAGTCCTGCACACTGTGGAAGAGAAATATTTGTTGTTCTGACATCGAAATACATAAATAGGGCTTTGCAAGGAGCTGCGTTTACTTTTGTGTGTAGGAATGATTTCTTCCTGGTGCCTGGCTTTAGCAGATGGCTTTGTGACCAGGAATTCTGTTCCTACTGGAAGATGGGGAAATGGAAGAAAAATCAGGGTGTGGAGTCAGCCCTTCCCAAGTGACGGGGGGAGGGAGATAAGCACTGAGAGCAGGATGGGAGAGCGCTGCTCTGCACGCTCCAGTCCCGGGATACCTGCCTTGGCTTGTCCCGGTGTGTCCTCGCTGTGCAACAAAAGCCGGGAGGTGGCTGTGTGCTGGCTGCAGGCTTCTAATGTTTCTGAGATCCGGTGACCTTCTCACTGCTCTGTGTTCAGCCAGGTTCTGGCAGCAAGTTCAAAATACATCCCAGCCCGGTTCTTTTACGTGTCCTGACATTGTGGGTTATTTCCCGTGCTTTTAAAGGAAATATTTCTTTATTGACTTTTTAGTGTAATATAAAGTTGAATGAATGGCATTTTTCTTAAGGCATTGCTCTCTTTTGTAGCCTTAGGCTTTTAATAAGTTTCCAAGCAGGGTTTGATGGTGGTGGTTGCAGACAGACAGCATCACCGAGCTCTCCAGCTGCACGGATGTCACTCCTTGGTCAGTTATGGCTGTCCCAGATTGCTTTGCAGATTCATCTTAATGGTTTCTTTCTCTTGCTTCTGAATAGGTGCTGTTATAGAAGAGAGTAAGAAACCAGAGGCCAGGCCACGTGGATTGGGGAGGGATGCACCCCGTGCCACGGGGGTCCGGGAGCCTGACGGGGCCGCTTGTTCTCTGCCCGAGCCCGGAGCAGCCCTTGGGCGCTTGGGGTCGTAACTCGGTGATCTCCAAACGCTGACTGCTGCGGAAAGGCCTGGGGATGATCCTGTGGGTGCTGCTCTTGCCTGGCGTCACTGGGAATTACCGGGGGGAAACATCTCCCCTCCACTGTCTGGGGTTGGGAATTACCGGGAAGGGTCTGGGAACGAGCACCCCCCGCCTCGGATCTGGGGGCTGGGAATTCCGGGAAAGGGTCTGGAAACGGGCAACACCCCTCGAAGGTCTGGGGGCTGGGAATTGCCGGGGAGGCTCAGGGAACGGGCCTATCCCCCCTCCGGTATCTGGGAATTACGGCGAAGGGTCTGGGAACGGGCTCCCCCCCCCCGGCCCGGGGCTGGGAATCACCGGGGGCGCTCAGGGGACGGGCCCATCCCCCTGTCCCGGGGGGCGCTTCCGCCGCGCTGTGCCCGGTGCCCGTCCCTCGGGACAGGCGGAACCCCTTTGTCCGCCCGCCCCCCCGCCCGCGGCGGACGCGGCTCCGGCAGCGGCTGC
>VZTI01002992.1:94699-129372 GCA_013397865.1 Struthidea cinerea | reverse complement strand
CCGGGGTGACACGGGAGCCCCGGTGCACGGCAGGTACCAGTGGGAAGGGGCGCTCCGGTGGCGTTTCCAGACGTGTCTCCGGTCCTATCGGAGTCACCACTCCCACTCCGGGTGCCAAGTGGTGGTGTTGGTGTTTTTATTTAGGCGTTACAACTCCTGATAATTTGTGTTCCACGGGTCGGTTCGGGTTGGCTCGGTGTGGGCTGGGGGACAGAGGGGCCGTGGGTCCGGCCTGGCCCGGCTGTGCCGGATCCGTGCCCCGAGCTCGGCACAAGCCCGGGGTGAGCTCGGGCCGCCGGGGCGGGTTCTGGTTCTGCTCTCGCCGCCGTGCCCGCCACTCTGCTTCCTATGGCAATACAGCCGCCCTGCCTCATTCTTTACACACAGGAATGTAATTTATCCTTTCTCTTCCTCTTCCTATCCCGTCCTCTTCATGTTTTTCCATGGAAATTTATGCAACAGCGATCTATTGGATTTTCCTATTTTCTTTCCACACTGCCTTCTTTTTTTTTTCGGTATTTTTGTGTGAAAAATTGTTCTCTAAGCGAGACTGTGGGTTTTACACTTAATGTGCAAGTTGCCATTTCTCTCATTGTTTTTGTGGGATGGAACCGGCATTGCCTTCAAGCTGTCAAGTTGTGGAGTGCTGTGAAGAATCAATCAGAGGCTCATACCTCAGCTCACATTATAACACCGTGTTAATTTGTGTTAAAAGTACAAAGCGGAGCAAAGCTAAGAATAGAAAGGATAATTATTATTATTATAAATAGCTTGCTGCAAGAATAGGGATGGTTTTTGTGCCTCGTGCTTGCCTTATATGAGGGCCGGCCTTTGAAATGTGCAATATTAACATTCTGCTCTTTGTCTTTTCCGCCGTGATAAGCCCTGAAAATACCGGACAGTTACTTAGTTGTGTTCAGGATTTAACGTGTTTCTCCCCTTTTTGATACAAGTGAAGTTCTTCTTGGATATTGAAACATTTTATGGAAAGAGTGAGAAAAGCATTAGGGCTTATTGTCTCTGGAGAGTCGGGGATGTATCCCGGAGTGAGAGTGACTTGTCTCTCCTCACGGAAGGGCTGCTGGTTTGTCTGGAGCAGAGGGAGGGCCCTGATTTCTCAGGCTGTGGCAGCTGCAGGGGCCTGGTGTCATATTTGAGCCCTCAGACACAACATTTCTGTGATGGAGTTGTAAGTGGAGATGGGTAAACGTTGCTTTATCCTGCCACGCTGCCTGGTGGGTGCCCATCCACGTTCAGAGTTTTATCCAATTCACTTCACGTAGAAAGGTAGTGATTAAGGTGAGTTTTAAAAGAAATAAATATGACGATGCTGCCATTGTTACCTGAATTCTCAGATACCTCGGTTTATCACACTGAAAGGAGAGCTTCAGTTCACTTCATCAGCAGCTTCCAGAATGGAATTATCAACACAATGTTTTCAGCCTGATGTTCAGGTTTGTGACCTTACGAAATCCCATGATCTGATGGGCTTGTGCTGCTGGACAGGTAAAGGAAAGGAGCCTCAAAGTGCAGCCATAAATGCTGTTTAGATGTGCTGGGGGTTTGTTTCTAATAGGGTTAGTGAAAAATAGGGTTTGTCCTTGGTGTGTATCAGAAACCTGCAGTTTGAACACCTGGCCAGGTATGAGTTGGATGTGCTTTGGTCCGAATGCACCAAACCAGTTCAGTGGCATGTACGAAACAGTTCAGGAAACAGGTTTTTCAAGGTAGCCAGGCTCGATAGACTGTTCTGTAAATCAATAAACCTGTCATATGCCGTGACTGGTTTTAATGACAAAAAGGGATTGTGGAATTTAGGTCTTGTTTTACTAGTGATTACTGAAGATAAAATGGGCTTAGGAAAGACTTGAGTTTCTAGTTCTGGGGTTACATGTACGTCAGTGGGGACATTCAGGCCTCCCACATCTGTTACACCTGCGTGTACCTGGTGTCTGCCTTGCAGTGGAGCATGGAGCGGTGGCTGTGGCCCAGAGTGAGTCCCTGGAACTGCTGCTCTGGTTGTTTACTCTCGGCAGGAGAAATCCTGCCCTTTTTAGCTGGAGAGGGAGCTGTGTGCGTGGGCAGCGAGAGAAGCGTCCAGTGGACAAATGTGGATCCCCACGGAGTGGATGTTTTTCTGTTTTGCTTTTTTCCCAGCCTGGAGGTGATGAATTGAGTGTCAGCTCTCCCCTGTGCAACTCCCAGACATAACAATGACACAGAGCTTGGGCCTGACCTTGTGCTCCTCAGACTGGGCAGAAAAAGGGATGTTCTGGTTCAGGGGTTGTCACCTCCCTGAACTGCCGGGCAGCAGCAACAGGAGCTCCTCCAGTGGGGCTGAGCAGCATTTCTAGGATAAGGAATTCCTTGGAATGGCAGATGTACTGATAACAAGGGCTATGGAAATGAGTTAACAGTAATAGGGTAAAGGAATTTGGAAGTAAACCCCGCCTGAAGGCTTTTCTACTTCTGTAGGGAATGAATTACGAGAAGCAATTCCCGAGTAACTTCATGTATCTGGAGAAGGTCATTTACCTGGAAGTGGTGATTCATTTCATTTGCCTGTCCCATGAAATAAAGGAATCTGAGCTCCAAAAAAGTTCACAGGAAATTCTCAGAAAAAGTTACTGTCAGCTTTAGAAATCAACAGTGTCCATTTGTTGAAAATGTTATTCTGTTAAAATTGCCAACTCTTTATGGGGAATTCTTTATGTAGCTGGTGGTAAGAAGGCCTAGGATTTGTGCCTGAGTATTAAAAATCAGCTCTATGAGAGAGCCGAGTGTCAGAAGCAGCTGAATGCCTGTTCTGGTGGTTCCCCAGGTAAGGTGTTTAAGGCAAACCTGCAAGAAAGGAAATGGTTTATATTCTATATTATATTGCTCAAGGTGTTTCAACTTGAGAGAAATACATGCAGAACTTACTACTATGGATCTTAGCATGATTCAAGAGTTGTCTGATAAGCTGACATGCTTGGAATTATCTTTCCAGTCCACACGTGCAAAGTCCTGTGTCAGGTTCGTCGTTGAAATGTTTTATTATGCTGTAAAGTGTGACTGCTGTTCTGATTCTGAAGTGCACTGGTGTCAGTCCTGAGGTGTGTCAGTGTGTTCCAGACAGGGGTGTTATGTTTTCTGAGGCTGTCAGGTAGGAATTCCTGCAGTATCCTTGCTGCTCTCCTCTTGTAGCTGGGAGTTCACGGTTACAAACAGCGCTGCACGAGAAGGAAGTTCCCAGGGCTGGTTTTTTGTTTCACGTGTATTTCGCCTCGAACAATGCCGGCTCAGGGCTCATCAAGGCTGAGTGATTAAGTGTCACGATATATCCTGGTTTTCTGGAGTGCTTCTTCTTGCTGGCTCGTTCTGCGGTGTTACAGAGGGCAGGAGTGACGTTCTTGCTGAAAGCACTTGGGTGGAAGGGCATCTAAATGTGTACTGAAACCAAAACTCCTTTTTTGGGGCTGCCGGGGACCTGAAACTCACGGTGGGCTGGTTTGGGGAATGTTCCGCTCAAAGTTTGTACATTTTCAGCACCTGGCATCCAGGCTGGTGGCGCACCACCTGGGACCCTGACGGAACTCCTTGGATTTGCCTTGGAATTCCATCCAAACCAACGTTTCCATTGAGTGATTTCAATGAACTGTCACTTTGACGGAGAAATTGTCACTTCTGAGAGGGCTCCTGACAAAGCTCTGTGCACCTGATGTCTTTTCACGTCTGGAGCTGTGTCGGTTGATTTCAGTATAAGCTCAGGGAGGGAGAGAGCAAGGCTTGAGCGGGGCACTGTGACTCCGAGGAAAACGTGTCTCTGGTGGGTGACAAAGGCCTTTCCTGGGCTGGGAGGTAGAGTTGGGTGCTCTGTGTGCCACCTCAGCTGCCTTCTGAGCTGCATGAAGTGACCCTTTGTTCACTTTGTTTGAGTAAAAGGAGGGTTTTTCTTGAAGGGACATTGCGACACCCAGGCACCGTGGGGATCCTCGCTGCACAGTGACACAGCTGGCACCCACGGCTCGAGGTCTGATTCCAGAGAAAACTTCTCTCTTCAGAGCCCTCTTGGTGGCTGCTGGGAGAAGGAAACATTTTTCAGAAATACTCTTAGGTCAGTGAAGTATAAAGAGCACTTTGCATCTTTTTTCCTCATCAGTGTTTCTGTTGAGGGCAGTGGAACTCTACATGAAAGTGGGAGTGGTTACAAGGTGTGATTGCTCAGATATTCCTGAATGATCCAGTGGTTAAGAGACAGTAAAAATGCTGTTTTCTAAATGGGGATTCAAACTTTCCCCAGCTATGAAGAATTATGTCATTACAGGATGTTTGTAAAGGGAAAAATGAAACACATTTCATTTATTATGTAAATATTTCCAATAAATGAATTTACACATAGTTCATTATGATAAGTAACACAAATGGGTGATAAGCCTTCAAATACTGGATTTTAGCCTGTAGACTAGTAAGTCATGCATTTAGGAAGACTTGTGTTCTTTTACAGGAGCCTTTTTGTCTCATTTTTTACTTTCATGGTGCGTCATTTATGCATATTCTATTTTTATTTAATTTTTTCCTGTTTTCTCCAAGGTGAGTTTTAAGCCTCCATGTCTTACTTGCCTTCTCATTTGTAAAATGTGTTGCTCACAGATGAGTTCTTAGAATTTGATTTTCCCAGTGGCATCTCCATTATCATTCTGGCTATTTTCCTCTCAGGATCTAAAAGCTGAACTGAATCAAAACTGACTCTCCCAGGGTCTGTTTTTTGGAAGAGCGTGCCTGTATTTCGCAGCCCTAACACTGCATTTGTGTTTCTTCTGGTTTCCTTAGTTTTCATAGCCTCTGTGCTTTCTGAGAAGAAGCACTGAATTCCTTGGGTTGGGTTTTTTGGGAGGGTTGGGGGTTTTTTGTGGCATTCTTAGTCTTGGATTCAGTTTTTTTTCACAGGCCTCATGAATAATCCTAATATAATTGTGCTGTAATTAATAGTTTTTTTCAATGCCTGAGACAAATGCCAAGCTGGCTCCTTTCTGGATGGGTGTTTTGTGTTTGTTTGCAGTAAGGCAGGGATAAACACTCCAGCTTTCCCTCTCCTCCTGTGGGGAGGCCGTTCCGTCCTGCCCTGCCAGCAGCTGGGATCTGGGACAGGCAGTCAGGGTTTGGGCTGCTGGTTGGGGTTTTTTAGTTTAGGTGTGACTGAACTTGCTGAAATCTGTGGAGAAAACAACTTCTCAGGTCACTGTTTTGGGTTCAGGTTTAACTAAGGTGTCCAAAGTCAACCCTTCTGGAGGGAGCCAGGTTCAGAATAAGCTGCAGTCCTTGTGCCAGAAGCCATCCCATGGTCCTGGAGCATTCCCTGACACCCTTTATCCCTGTCATCCCATGGTCCTGGAGCATTCCCTCACACCTCTCATCCCTGCCATCCTTTGGGTGCCAGGCCGTTCCCTCACACCCCTCGGACACGCTGTCCCTCGGTCCCAGGCCGTTCCCTCACACCCCTCGGACACGCCGCTCCCTGCCCAGGCCGGAGGCGCGGCCAGGCCGAGCTGGGTGTGAGGTGGCAGAGCGCACAGAGTGAGTTTGCTGTTCCCTGCTTCCCCTCCACCTTCCCTACAGTTCTCCTCTCCCCTCCTGGCACTCTCCGTCGGTGTCCCACTGCTCCTTCGCCACCCTTTCCCTGCAGCCCGTCCCGCCCGAGCCCCGCGGCTCGGCCCAAGCCCTGCTGGGAAGAAGGGCCCCCTCTGTGCTCTGTCAATGGGGCCCTTGTGCCTCTCACACTGGTGCTGTTCTCCGGGAAGCACGTCCAGGAGCCAGGCCGGCCACAGCAGGAATTCAGATCCCAGAGCACCTCAGCACCCCTCCTGGGTCCCTGTTTGTGTATCCCACTGGGATGACTTCCCGGGTGGCCGTGCCTGAGCGGGGCTGGGCTGCGCCGTGGCAGGGCAGCTGAAATGCCACCGAGGGGTGCAGGGGTGAGAGCTCCGTGAAGGGCCCAGCACCATCAGAACGAGGTGTGAGGCTCCAGGGATTGGGTGGGAATGGGATCCAAGGTACATAAAACACAGAGAGGTTTCAACTCAAATGATTTAGCTAGTTTGGAAAAATGCAGGCAGCGTTCATGAGCCCGTAGTTCCTCGTGCTGGCCGTGATTCTGGAGTCTTGTGGAGCAGCTGTGCTTTGGATGGTGTCCTGGGAGGTGTTTGGTGTGCAGGGTGGTGTCAGGGACAGGCTGCTGCAGCCCAGCTGCCTCTGGAAGAGCAAAGGTTCTCTGCTTTGTGCACACTTGTTGTTTTATGTGTAACTCTGCCGCTGCTCTGGGTGTCTGTACGAGAAAGGGGCTGCTCCAGCTCCTGCTAACAAAGCAACCAGCTCTGTGCTCCTTCCTGCTGTAAGGCCTGTGAGTCATTTAAGGATTTTAGGCATCCAGGATATAGCTGGAACGTGCCATCCTTCAGCTACTTGGAGTCAACTCGCTTGGAACAGGGAGGCTGCTGTTTGCCTAGGAAGTTGGCAGTTTTTAGAAACAGAGTGAACAAAGTATCTCAAACTGGAAAACTGTTGTTTTTTTTTTTTTTTGCCAGGAGGGTGGGGATGAGGGTTTGGACGTGGAGACCGCGCGGCAAATCATCCTTCAGAGGTTTGGAGCACAGCAGAGGTGGTTCACTGCTCTCAGGGGTTTATCTGCTGAGCTTTGAGCTGTGGATAGGGAGGTTGTGCAGGAGGAGCTCACCCTGTCCATGGAGTTACTGGATCCAACACTCAGGCTGACCAGGTAGCAGCAGCCCTGTTGGTTTGGGATGTCAGGAGCAATGGATATGGAACTGAATTTTTATAAACGTGGTCCTGATAATCTTGCAGGTGGTTTGGGGAAGTGAAGGCAGAAGCTTAAGAAACAGTGAAAAGCTCCTTTTCCATTTTTTTCCCCTTCATCTGACTAGGATTAAGAAAGAGGAACACTTGAATGTGCAGTATGGAAGAAAATCAGCGAGTCGTGGTGTGCTCTGCTGGCAGCAGAGCTGCAGGGAGGTGTAGCTTCGAAAGGGAATGGGAAGAAGCTTAGGACAGACATCCTGAGACCTGTCCATGGTCCCTCAGCATTGAGTAGCCCATACTTCTACTCACAAAGTAAAGACATTGAAAGGCTTTGAATTATTTAGTTTAATTCCAAAGCACAAACAGCTTAAGAATGCAGTTTTTCGAATGTTCTGTGGGTAAGTGTAAGAATTTATGTTCCAAAAGCCACCTTGGGAGTAAAACTCTCATGAATAAAAGTTTGGGAGCTGCATGGCAGCACCCTCAGGAAAATATCAAAGATTTGGGATGCCTTCAAAAGGACTTGGTGTCTCTGTGTGTGTGTGACTGAATGCCGTTCTCCTCAAGAGGTTTTGATAAAGTTTCTCAAACTGCAAACCTGGAATTCCCAGTCACTTACACAGATGGATGTTTGTGTGAAACTGGTCTTGCTTTTACTCCACACAGATGTTTTCTCCTTTCAAATGTCCCAGGGTGAAGCTGTAGGTTTTGAGTATGGATATTTGTAGCATCCAGTAAATGTCTTCTCATCCTGCTGCTTCGTGGTGGCACCAAGGGGAATTGTTCTGAGCCGGAGCTGGCATTAGAGATGGAGGAATTTGTGTAAAAATAGAAGCAACAATTCCTCTTCCTTTGCAACCTACAGGAAGGAGAGCTCCACTAGTCTGGGAGTCTTAGCTTGCATGAGTGAAATGATTTTTTTTCTTAGTGAGTCTGCGGGAGGAAGTTGGAAGAAGCTCTTGGAGGAAGAATTCCTTTCTCTGACTGTTCTTCAGCTCCATGTGAGGGAGCCTCGACTTGTTCACCTGCAGGGATGAGTTTCCTGTGCCCTGTGTTGTCTCCTGACAGCTCATCCTGTTGTGTAGGTCCACCTTCCAGGGAAATTCCTTCTCCCATCATGCCCAGGCCTGTCCTGCTCAGCTGCTTTCAGTGTTTTTGGGTAGTTTTGATCTCTTGACTGTCAGTGATGTCTCTGTTGAGCCTTGGTTGGGGCAGGCAGAGCTGGGAGTGCAGTGGGAGCTTCCCACAGGCACAGAGGCTGCCGGAGTGGGAACCTGGTGCTCACACAGACCTTCCCCAGCTGGGATTTTGGTGTAAAATGAGTCTCTTTCCCCCACACAGGCATCTTTGCTTACCTGAACTACCATGTTCCCCGGACGAGGCGGGAGATCCTGGAGACCCTCATCAAAGGGCTGCAGCGCCTGGAGTACCGGGGCTATGACTCCGCAGGTACCTGTCTGGGCTGCGCTGGCTCTTTTGGGAACCTGGGCTTTAAGTGATGGCTTTCATGGTGTGATTGTGAATGGTTTCTACCACCTTCTGCTTTTGAAGAAAGCTGGAACACAAACTGGATGTGCCTGTGGTCAGAGGTTTGGATTAACTTCAATATACAGATTTCTATAAACATTCTTGGGGGCTTTTTTTTTCCTAAGGCTTTCAAAATACTGACAAGGTGACAAAGAGAAAACTTATTTCTAATCTAGGGGGTATCTAGCCTTTATGTGGAGGGCCAGCTCTTGGAGAAAGGGCTCTGGAAGAATCAAAAAGGGCAGAATTTGTTTACATAAAGTACTGTAATAAGTTCTGCACTTGACCTTCTTTCTCCCTGTTCTGTGGTGGGGTTTAGGTGTGGGACTGGATGGCGGAAATGACAAAGACTGGGAAGCCAATGCTTGCAAAATCCACATTATCAAGCAGAAGGGGAAAGTGAAGGCTCTGGATGAAGAGGTTCACAGTAGGTATCTCCCTTTCCTCCTTCGCCTGCTCTCTTCCCTTGAGATATCCTCTCACCTCTTTTTTTTGTTTTAAATATCACCTGTTTTACCCACAAACACCGTATTTCCAAGCAACTTGTGTGTAAAGAGCCAGAGGTGTAAACGCTCAGGGATGAGCTATGAAGAGCCTGGTGATCCTGTGGTTGTTGGTGTGAAGTTACAGAGAAGTCCTGATTTTTTTCAAGACAAATGAGTTGCCTTCTACTGAAGTAAAATAGACCTGAAATGCATTGTGGAAAGCAGACAAGAAAAACTCATAAACAAGCACCCAAAAAACACCTTGAACTGGGAGTAGAGGAATTAGCAGCAGATCATTATCAAGACCTAGAGCTTGGGCAGAAGGAGAAATGCTGTAAGAACCTCCCCAGCTGGGTTTTAAATGTTCCCGTGGAATGCTTGTCCCAGCTCGAGCTGTCCGTCCTGTGGGGCTGGGCTCTGCAGTGGCTTCAGGAGGGCACTGGTGTCTGTCACTGTCACACTGATGGGACTGCAGAGACCGAGGGCTTCTGCATCTCCTTCTGCCTCTTTGTGTTCCCCTGATTAAACCTTCAGTTCATTAAATCTGAGCTCAATGCAAAGATGCACAAGGTTGTTGGGAGTGGAATAGAGGCGGTGTGAGGGCGGGGAGATGCTTTTCAGAGCAGTCAGGATCTCAACTTCACGTTCAGAAGCTGCTGTGTTGGTGTAATTCAAGTCTTCTTAACCCATTTGTGTGTTCACCTGAGCTGCAGAGTGCTGAGCGTCCCAGAGGGAGGTGGGTCAGTCTAATCTTGGTGTAAACCAGGAGCCAGAAAGCCCAGACGAGGTGGGTGTGGGGTACAGAAATAGGAGATGGACAGAGGATTCCTGAAGGGAGGTTGTCCTGCTCAAGAGAATGTCAGGATATACAGTTGTAAAAAGATTGTGGAAACACTTGTGGAGCAAGAGGAGTACTTTTTTTTCCAAGGAAATATTCATGCTCATGGTAGACTTTGGAGAGACCGGGGTTAGGGATGCATGAATAACCATGGTGGTGTGCAGGGCTGGCTCAGCCACAGGTGACAGGATGATGGCAAGGAGGGACAGTTCAGGGTTGGATTCTTTCTTAAAGGTTGCTTTTTGTTCTGCCAGAGTGAGGAATGCAGGGCTGTTTTCTGTGTGCATCTGCCTTGCCCTGAAACCCCTTGAGGTTTTGGTTCGACTTAGATAATCCTAAAGGTCTTTTCCAACCTTGACAACTTTGTGATTCTGTCCTGTGGGATTTGCTGGCCCTGTCAGCATTGCTGCCCTGTAGTCCCCAAGGCCTGGTGAGACTCCCAGCTTGACCTGGGGCATGGACAACCCCTCAGGACTAAAACTTTCTGCTGCAGAGCAACAGGACATGGACCTGGACATCGAGTTTGACGTTCACCTGGGGATCGCCCACACGCGCTGGGCCACGCACGGGGAGCCCAACCCCATCAACAGCCACCCGCAGCGCTCCGACAAGAACAATGGTCAGTGCCTTCCCTGGGACCCTTGGCTCCTCAGCAGCTCCTGGAGCCTCTGGGAGAGCTGCCTGCCCCTCCATGTCCCGGGAGGGGTGGCTGGGCACAGGCAGTGGGTTCATTGTGCTGAGCCCAGCTGCGGTGAAGCTGCAGGGCTTGGACTCGGGTTCTGGCCATGGGGAGTGTTCCCAGCAGTGAGGGATCCCAGGAAGGGTTGGGGTGGGTGCGTGGGCACGGAGCAAGGAGGAGAAGACAGAAGGAAATGGGATGGTGGGAGTTTTCGTGGCTGTTCTTTGGAATGGAATTTCGTAAACTGTTTTCCCCTAATCCCCACTGTAGGGAATGGGGTTGGTGTGCTCGGAGCTGTCACAGCGTGGGCTGTGCTGGCTGTGGCTGCTGGGGGGACAGCAGTAGCACAGAGTTCATTGCTCCCAACAGGATGGGAGCTGCCAAGTGCTCAGGTGCCTGCAGAGGCTTTGCAGGGTCTGGGTAGCCCTGGTGCCACCCAGATCACTGCTATCCACCCCGTTCCAGCCATACCAATGGGGCAGAGCAGGAAATGGCACCAGGAGGTGAAATGTGCTTTATTCTGCCGAGGGCCTGTCCCACAGGAATGTGTGTGGGCTCTGCTGCCAGGCTGGGGCTGGCATGGGGCTGAGCAGGGCCTTCCCTCTTTCCCCAGAGTTCATCGTCATCCACAACGGCATCATCACCAACTACAAGGACCTGCGGAAGTTCCTGGTGAGTGACCCCTGGGGGGTGAGACCCTCCCTTCTTTCCCACTCCCCTTTGCTCTCTCACCCTTCCCAGCTCACTCCCCCTCTTGTATTCTCACTCTCACTCTCCCATTTGCACTCCCCACTCATCCTGTTCCTTCACTCACATTGCTTCACTCACTGCTCACTCATCTCTCAGGCATTCCCCCACTCACATTCACTCCCACCTCCATTCAAGTTCCCCCACTCATATTTTTGCACTCCCACCCATATTTTCACTCGCACTCCTTCCCTTTCACTCACAGACTCTCCTACTCTATGGGTGCATTCTCACATCTACATCCCCCCTTCCCTCCCTACCTCACTCCCACTCCCCACATTCCCCCACTCATATTCTGACATTCACACTCACTGCCCTGCTCACACCCCACAACTTCCACTCCCTCCTCATCCCCCACTCATTCTCCCACCGAGACTTCCCCACCCAAACCCCCTCCCTGGGTCCCTCCCACCCTGACTTGCCCCCTCACATTCTCACACTCACTCCTTCACTCTCACACTCCTCCACTCACTGCCCTCTTCTCCTCTCCTCATATTCTTGCAATTTGAAAGGCAGGAGGGAAAGTGTGAGAAGAGGAGAAAAAGAAGGAAAAAGGAAAGGCAGGAAGATAAAAGGAAGAGGAAAAGCAGAGCAGAGGATGGGAAAAAGAGGGAGAAAAGAGGAAGAACAACTGCAGTATGGAAGGGTAAAAAGAAAGGAAAGAAAAAGGGGTGGGGAAGAAAAGGAAGAGCAGGAAAAAGGAAAGGCAAGAAAAAGGGAAGGAAAAGGAAAGATGAGGGAGGAAGCAGGAGCAAAATAAAGGAAAGGCATGAGAAAAAGAAGAAAAAGTTAAAGGCAAGGTGAAGGGAGTAGTAAAAACAAAGAAAGGAAAGGTGGGAAGGAAGGCAAAGGCAGGTGGAAGGGAAGGCAGAGGGCTGGTCACCCACACGAGCTGTCCCTGCAGGAGAGCAAGGGCTACGACTTCGAGTCGGAGACAGACACGGAGAGCATCGCCAAGCTGGTCAAGTACATGTACGACAACCGCGACAGCGACGACATCAGCTTCACCACGCTGGTGGAGAGGGTCATCCAGCAGCTGGTAATGCTGGCGGCAGGGAGGGGCAGCTGGGGGGCAGACAGAGTGGGACAGACACCCCAACCCCCCAAAAAATAACCCCTGTCCCCCAGCGCTGCCGGGGCACTGCAGCACCACCCCGTGCTACTGCTGCAAGGTGCTCTGGGGCACGTGCTAAGGCGCAGTTTGGTCTCTCCTCCCTCTAACAGTTCATCTCAGGTGTACATTCGGTTTTCTTGAACATTTGTCAGTATTCGTCTGGGTAATGTCTAAATTTACCTGGAGGCTGCCAGCCCCTGGCTGGGGTGGTGAGAGCGGGGAGGGAGCCGGCCTGGGAGACCCTGTGCTGCTTCCACTCCTTCCCAAAGCTCCATCCGGGATTGCTGCTGACCCCTGGTGGGAGCTGCTCCGCGGAGCCTGTGCTTCCCCTGCCCGGTGATGTGCAGGAGCAGGATCCGCAGTTCTCGCCCCCTCAGCACCTGGTTCAGCTGAGTTCTTCACTGCTTTACCTGCCAGGAGCTGCTGCAGCAACAGGCCAAGGACTCGTGCTGCTGGCAGGTTGTGGCACCTCATCTGAGCAAACACCTTGAAGTTTTGGTGCTTCTTTCAGCAGAGCTTTGCCTTTGGGTCCCCTCACTGCACCTTGAGCTAAAGCAGGAGCCACTTGGATAACCACGGGAGTCTGAGTGTCTCTCTGGGGGTTGAGGGCTCATTCAGTGGTGGAGGATGCGCTGCCAGGCTCAGGGAGGGACACCCTTCCAGGATGGGGGACTGGAGCTACAGGCAGTTCTGAAAACATCTGTGAAACCTCTCTGGTGTCTCTTCCATGTCCACAGAAACACAGGAGCAGTTTCTGTGCTGGGAGCACTGAAACGGTGCCCAGGCCTCAGATAACAGATGGGATGAACAGTTTGTTTCTCTTGTTCCAGGAAGGAGCTTTTGCCCTTGTGTTCAAGAGTGTTCATTACCCTGGGCAGGCAGTCGGTACCAGGTGAGTGTTGCCGTGGGAAGGAACATTTTGTCTGTCACTTGTTTTTGTACCCCCAAGTCAGAAGACAGAGTAGAGATCATTCTCATCACACTGCATATGCAGGGGAGAGAGTGGTTGTTTTTAATTTCCTTTCTCTTGTTCTCCATCTCACATAACAGAAAGTTCCCAGAAATACTTTTGAAATGTCTTATTTCTTGGTCTGGAACAGCTTGGTTTTGGTATCCTCTGGTTATGATCTGAAGGGAGATGGTTTTACCTTTTCCTTTGTGCTAGCCCTTGTGGCAGCACTTGGACAAGTCCTGCGTTTGGCCTGGAATTTAAGCCAGCCTCATGTTCAGGTTTTCTATCCCACTTTTAAACACCAGCATCAGTTGGGGTGGTTTCACCATGTGTGTGCCTCCATAGGGATTGAACTTCAGTGCCAAAACCTGTTTGTAGGCATGTCCAATGAGGAACAGTCCCTGCTTCAGGTGTGCAGTAACTCCTGAGAATTTTGTCTAACCCTGATGCAGGTTGCTCATGTCCTCGCGTTCTTTATCCCGCGATTCTTTCTGTGTTTGCACCCCGTGTTTGCAGCAGCAGCTGCTCTGGGGGGCTCTGGCTGTGCCCTGGTGCAGCTGAGCTGCTGCTGGGGAGCAGAACCCCAGGGTGGGGTGTGGGGATGTCCCCGGGGTGCTGAGGCTGTCCCCGTGTCCCTGCAGGCGAGGCAGCCCCCTGCTCATCGGCGTGCGCAGCGAGCACAAGCTCTCCACCGACCACATCCCCATCCTGTACCGCACAGGTGAGTGGGGAACTCCTGCCCTCGCTGCAGGGCACGGGCACACGCAGCTGTGTGCTCTGAAATACAGACTTCAGCTGTACATTGGAAATGAAACCATTATTAGAGACGTTTTTTTAAAAGCAGTTTTTTAACCACATGTTCTACCCACCATATACCTTAAGTTACAGGTGTTAGTTACCTCACGTTGGCATCTAGTGCTGTAATCAAAGCTTTAATGTCCAGTTATTGCAGGAAAATTCCTCTTACCATAGTAGAATAAAGTATAGTCATGGAATGGTTTGGGTTGGGAGGGACCTTAAAGCCCATCTTGTTCCATGGGCAGGGACACCTTCCACTATCCCAGGTTTCTCCAAGCCCCGTCCAGCCTGGCCTTGGACACTTCCAGGGATGCTGGAATAGTTCAGTATAATAAATTAAACGGTACAGTTAAACTGAAGTCTGTATTCTGTGTGTGGCATGTTGGCATTTGTGAACCTGGTAGTTTTCAAGAACAAAGGTGAGAGAGCTTTGCAGGCTGGAGCTTGGCACTGTCACAGACCTTGCCCCTTGGCACTGTCACAGACCTTGCCCCTGCCACCCCGTGCCATTTTTAGAAGCTGTTCCCCTTTGTGGGACAATGTCTGTTTATGTTGTCTGTCCATCCTGCTCTCACACGTGTTCTACCACCACAGACACCCTTGAAAACAGAGAGTGACTTAGAATTACTCTGTAATTCACTGCTGTCAGAGGGGTCTGAACCTGTTCAGTCCCTGGGCCTGGGCTTGTGTTCTGAGCAGTGCAGGGATCCAGAGGAATTGCTGTCCTGTCCTGCTGCCTCCTAACAGTGTAGCTGCTGATCCCCTGCTGCGAGAACCAGTCCCAGGAGCTTTGCCTTTTGACTGGATAATTAGCAGTAATGTTAATGTGTTTATGTAGCACTATATATTTTTACTGATTATCTGAAGTTTGGTTTGTTTTTGTTTTTTTTTTTCCAATTGCACTTTCAGCTGTACAATCTATGGATCATTCTTTTGATGGAATATCCATAAAAATGGAGGAAGGTGCCTACCAGAGAAAAGCTAATACTTGAAATTTCAGACAAATCCTCCAGTTCCTTAGGAAAGGAATCATAAATGAGACCAAGATGCATTGTCTTTTAATATGTGGTTATTGCTTTCCGTGCAGTGTAGTGAAACAAGTGTGAGAGTCAAAATTCCTTCTTGATCAGAAACACCATGAGCAACACAGGGGAAAATCCACCCATCCCATTTCAAATATTGGGACATAATGCCCAGCATATGTGCAAAAGTGATGACAGTGCAGGTTGTACTGAGCGTTCCTGCAGCTCTGGCTGCAGAAGGAAACAGTGAATTACCTTAAAAATGAACCCCACTAAAGCAGAAGGCTGCTGATAATCCTTATGCAAGCATTGCCCCAAACTCCTTCTGGAGCTGTGTCCTCCCCCTGACCACGGTGTGAGTCTGAGCTGCAGCCTCTGGTGGCAGCACTCAGGTTGGCCTGAGGCTGTTCACTTGTCAGGGGAACCATCTGTTACTCACTTGAAGTGCTTTAAAGGCCAACCCATCCCATGGTGGGATGGACCGAGCTCACATCTGAAGCAGGAGAACCCTTTTCTGAGAGGGGGAGGATCTGATCCTTGGTGACTGTAAATAAATGGGATTCCACCCTCAGCAGAGGCTCAGTGGCCTCACACTCCCTGGGTAAAAATATCTGAGATCTCTCTTGCTGGAGGAAAAGCAAACCTGGGTTTGTTGAGAGGTGAACCATGTTCTCTGCCAAGAGCTGGTTTGCCTGACTCCGAACATCAGGCGAGGTTTTGTTTCTCTTTACCCAGTGTATCTCTCTCTGTATAAAGTGTTTGAAGTAAAATTCTGTAGCCAGGTGAGTTCCCAGGGGCTCTGAGAACCCAAATCCCTCGGCTCTCAGAGGCACTGAGGCTTTTCTGAGAAATTGCCCCCCTGCCCATTTTTACTGTAGCTGGGTTAGTTCTCCATTCTTGGGTGCAGAAGGGAAGAGATTTAAAAATTCCTTCTGTGTTGCTTCTAAATTGTAGTAAATGAGGGTTGGGGCAGTAGAGCAACCATCAGATTATCTCTAGATAAATGGACAAATCCACAGATAAAATAAAACCCATAACTGGCTGAAAATACTCACTGTAACTCCCCAGCCCAGCCTTGGTGACTGCACACACAGTGCAGGTGTGTGTGCACAATAACCACCCTCCAGCGCACAGCCTGTGACGCAGGAAAGCAATGCAACATAATAAAGTCAATGCAGGGAAATGCTCTATTTTGAGACACCAAATTTGCATGTTCTGATCAGGTCTGGGGTGCTTCTGTGGGGGAGTGGCCACTAACAGCTCTGCTCTGTCCTTTCTCAACACCAAATCAGTCTGTCCTGTCTCAACAACAAAGGCGTTGTTTTCCTCCTTTACTGACTTAATAACTGAACTGGAAGGCTCTAAATCACTGGCTGAGTGGACCTTTTTTACTGAGTATCAACATGAAAGCAGTATTTTTCCTTCACATTTTCATCTGCAGAAGTGTAGATCAGAACACCACGAGCTCTGCTTGCATCGCTGAATCAGATCTGTGTCTAGTAGGTGAAACAACATCAGGATTATGGAGTAAATATAGAATGGAGTAACTTCAGTGTTACTGTTCTTCAGCAACAGTCCCATTTTGGTGGATAAGCTGATTAATCCACCCCCACCCTCCCCTTACCCTACACAATGACTGGCAAATAATTTTGCTCGAGGCTGGTGCTGAGCAGTAGGTGTTGGGTGCCTCATCTGCATCCCTGATGAGCTTCACCACTGAGAAGCAGTTTGGAGGAGGAGGATGAGACAGTATTGGGAACTGCCAGAGTACTCCAGAAGGGATCCTTGGTGAAACGCTGAACTTTTAGGACAGATTTTTCCAAAGCTGATTCACAGCCCTGTGTCCTCCAGCACCCCTGGATCCCTCCCTGGTCTGATTTTCTGATCAGGATGAGGTGGTTGTATTTGATAGTGCAGGAGCAACGCCGAGCTCTTAATCCCAGACTTCCTGAGCTGTGAGCTCAGCCAGACAGAAATAGATTTGGGTTCCACCTGTGGTGCTCAGGGGAGCTGGGTGGTCACACAGGTGGCAGCTCTGAGAGAATTTCCTCAGTGCTGAGAGTAACAGACAAAGAAGGAGCAATGCTGCTCCATTTCTGGGGGCTCAGGAGAGTCTCACCAGAGAGGAACATGGGAGAAGCTTAAAATGATCAGCAGGGCAGGTTTAATGGGGAAATGTGACTGGTCATAAAGCATCTTGAATTTTCTGCTAGTGGAGCCACACAAAACTTTAATTTGGATTTTTTCCTGATAAATTCCTCTAAACTTAAAAGTGCACTGGTAATACACTTGCAGACTTATTAAAAAGCACATAAAACTCTTGCAAGCAAACTGAGAATGGGCACAACAGCCACAAGTTCCTTCGCTGTGACTACCTGCAGGCATGAAAATAGTGCTTCATGTTGGTACCGTGCCTTGGGGCCTCTGCTGGGCATGGCCTGTGCTCAGTTGTGGCACCTGGGCAGCCCCTGACCCTCCTGTCTCCTAGGGAAAGACAAGAAGGGGAGCTGCAACCTGTCCCGAGTGGACAGCACCACCTGCCTCTTCCCCGTGGAGGAGAAAGCTGTGGAATATTACTTTGCTTCTGATGCCAGGTAGGGTTTTCCAGCATCTCTGGTGTGCGTAGAAATGTCCTGTTTAAAGCTCTCTTGAACAAGAGATGGGGAGGCTGTGGGTTCTTGGTGAGAAAAGTGAATTGTGTGCATGTGGCCATTACTTTACAAATACCAAAACAGAGTTGCTGTTAAAGGAATGAACGCTGGCCTTGGAATAGGTTGTTATCCTTCTTCAGGCTCACCTGTTGGTAGGATTTCCCAGTGATAGGAAACCTGAGGGAGTACTGACCTAAATTAACAGGACAGATGCTAATTGTGAGGAGAATTGTGTTGATTCTCCAGGGATCTCGGCACACATGCAATTCCTTCATCATCAAAGGTGGCATGTTGTAATCCCAGAGGAGTGAGGAGAGACTAACTTGGCAGCAGCCTCAGCAGAGTTTTTGGGATTCTCTGGTTTAAGAGAAATGAGTGCTTGCTCCAGGAATGTAAAAATACTGCTGTGGTTGACTTGTGCAGCTCTTTCCATCAGAGAATTGTGGAGACTCTTAGGACAGCCTGATGTGCTCTGGTTTTAGAGCTTCTCAGTGACACTCCAGGGAGTGCTGCTGAGCAGATCCTGGGTGCCTTAACAGGGGACAAAGCTGTCCCTGGTTTTACAGCTGGGCAAAGTGACATACAGGGAAGGACAGTGGCTTATCCCTGGAAAAACCAAGGAAGGAACAGGCTGTGTTTGAGCAGCCTGTGTGCCAGGCGAAATCCCTGCCCTCCTGACCTCATAGCTCCAGACAGATCCCATTCCTGCACACGCTGCTTTGTCTGAGCAGTTCAGAGCTTCTCCTTAAAGCAGGCACCGAAATTAATAATGAGCCGGGTGGAAAAAATCCCGTTCCATTGGCAGGGTGGAAATGTCCTCTACAGGAACGGCCCGGTTTTAAAAGATGAGGAAATTCCTCGACTCCGGAGCCGCGTGTGGGGCGACAGGAGGGGAGCAGCCCTGAGCTCCCAGAGCAGGGTGTGATGTGCTCTGTGCCCCCGCAGCGCTGTCATCGAGCACACCAACCGCGTGATCTTCCTGGAGGATGACGACGTGGCGGCCGTGGTGGACGGGCGTCTGTCCATCCACCGCATCAAGCGCACGGCCGGCGACCACCCGGGCCGGGCCGTGCAGACCCTGCAGATGGAGCTGCAGCAGATCATGAAGGGTGAGAGCTGCTGGGTGGCACCGGGGAGGGGCACGGCTTCTGTGTCACGGTGGGAGGGACTGGAGTCGCCTGGTGCCATCCCTGCCCCCAGTGGTGATCCCTGCTCAGTGAGTCTGAAGCGTCTCCAAGGACAGAGGTCCCACAGCCTGGTCCAGTGCTGTATCACCCTCATGGGGGAAAAGGTCCCTACATGTAATGGGACTTCCCCTCTAGTCGTTGGCACCTTACTGAGGGGAATTGTGGGGCTGAGGATTTTGCCTCCTGCTTAGAGCTATCTGGTTTTTCCAACACTTATCCCTCACAGACTTGCCAGCCTGGATCTGCCCTTCACTGACACCTTCCGAAAACTTGAATCAAGCTCTCATCATGAGCTGATGTTTTGGCAGAAAAAGAAGTATCTGTTTAATAATCTCTAGCTGGTAACTGGCCTGGTCCAAGCTTTTCCCTACACACACAGGAAAAATGGCAATTACCAGGAGGTAATTTAAAATTTAAGTTACCAGGAGGTAAGGTGTTCTAATTTGTTTTCTTTCTTTCTTCATAGGTAACTTCAGCTCATTTATGCAGAAGGAAATATTTGAACAGCCAGAATCTGTTGTTAATACGATGAGAGGAAGGGTCAACTTTGATGACTACACTGGTAATTGAGCTTGAGCCTCCCTCATTCCCAACAGCTCTGTATCCAGCAGTTACTCATGGTAGTCACAGGGGAGGAAGTGGGTGATGGAGTGGGAGATGGAAACCTTGCTGGTGTGAGATGAAGTGTGTGTCACAGAGTGCCTCCAGAATTCCACATGCTGGTGGCAAGATCCCATTTTGTGATGGTTTTTTGCTGAGTGGATGATGGAGATGGTAACACGCTGTTAGCATCAGTGATCTTGAGAATTTCTCCTACCTGGCCACCCTGATTTTCCTCTCCAATCTTGCTCACAGTGAACCTGGGTGGGCTGAAGGATCACATCAAGGAGATCCAGAGATGTCGGCGTTTGATCCTCATCGCCTGTGGCACGAGTTACCATGCAGGAGTGGCTGTGAGTGCTGGGCTCTGGGACCTGGGCTGGGCTCAGGGCCAGAATCGCAGGCTGGGGTGGGTTGCAGGGACCTTAAAGCCCACCCAGTGCCACCCCTGCCATGGGCAGGGACACCTTCCACTGTCCCAGGTTGCTCCAAGCCCCATCCAGCCTGGCCTTGAACACTTCCAGGGATCCAGGGGCAGCCCCAGCTTCTCTGGGCACCCTGTGCCAGGGCCTCCCCACCCTCACAGGGAAGAATTACCTTCTAATAATCAAATCTACCCTTTTTCAGTGTAAACCCATTCCCCTTTGTACTGCCCTTGTCCCCAATTCCTCTCCAGCTCTCTCGGAGCTCCTTTAGGCACTGGAAGAGGCTCTGAGGTCTCCCTGGAGAGCGTGTGGAGTGTGACAAGCAGATTAAGGATTGATTTCAGGTTAGGGATTGATTCTTAACCTTAATCAGGTTAAGAGTAAGCAGCTGCACACAGGTGAATGAAGGAGGAGCCTTGTGAAAGCTGCCAACACCAGACTTCCAGTTCACAGCAACAGCAGGAAGAAATAAAAGCTGATGAACCTGAACTTAGGGAAGTGGTTCCTGTGACTTCCATGGCTGTGGAAGGCTTTGGAAAACAAAGGCTGCTCTGTTGTAAAAGGCAGCTGGCAGGGGAGGGATGGTGCAGGAGCAGAATGCAGCAAGGCAGGGGCTGCCAGGAGCCAGGTGGGATTTCTGGTTGGCCTGGATGTAGGTGGTGGTTTCCGAGTTCTTCAAGCTGCAGTCTGATACACGCACAGGACACCCAGTGTTACATAATCTAGATGGAGGGTTACATAATATGTGAGCCTTACTTAGGAGAACTCTCTATTTGAGGGAGGAGTTGGCCTCACAGGCTGGTGGTGGTGGTGGTGCCAAAGCAAGGTTGCTTCTCACAGGGGTTGTTGGTGACTTGAGTGTGGGCAATACTGAGTAATTAAAGTATAATCCAGCACTAATTTTCACTTTAATAGTAATATTTTCCAGTGTGTGGCAGCTAGAAAGCTTTTTTTGTGCAAACACTTGGTTCTATAAACATGATGTAATACCTGCCTTCCTGCCCCTCCTTGTGCCAGACCCGCCAGGTGCTGGAAGAGCTGACGGAGTTACCTGTCATGGTGGAGCTGGCCAGTGACTTCCTGGACAGGAACACCCCCGTGTTCAGGGACGACGTCTGCTTCTTCCTCAGCCAGTCAGGTACGGGCTCCCCTCCCCAGCCTCGCTCCCTCCTGCCCAGAGGTGAGGGAGGAGGCAGCAAGGCCAGGTTTAGTGCCTGTCTGTGGGACTTTGTGTGGTGATGTGAGGGAGGACACTCAGATTCCAGGGATGGGAGCACCAGGGACGTTCTGCTCCCTCCAGCTGCTGCAGGGCTCCTGTGGCTGACAGGTGGAACAGGAGTTTTGCTTCCTTTCTCTGCATCAATCAACAGACTGGAAGTGCTGCTGAGCTCGGGGTGAAGGTAGCTCCACAGCTCCTTTGGAATAGATTTAGTTCTCTAGTTAAAGCACCACCCTATGGTGGATTGGAGCCACAGAAGAGAGGAAACTCAGACATGAATATCACAAAATACAACTAACTTGGAATGGAGTAGGAGATAAAAGGCACACTGAGGCATAAAAGAATTTATATGAGGTACTTCATATTTTCTAGGAAAACTGCGATACAAACATTTTTTTTCCCCTTAGTTGCATTTACCATTTCAGGTTTTCATGACTGATCTTCAGCTGTGACACTAAAACTAGTCATTACTTTATCTCCACAGGTTAAAATACCCTTTTGGGAGCAATTTTTTTCTCCCCTGGAGTGATTTCTTTCTTCCCAGTACCAAGTGTCTCAGAATATCCTCTCTGTGGGGGGCTCATGGTTCTCCCTGGGGTTTTTGGAGACACATTTTTTTAAACCATAGCAGAACACTGGCTTTTCCTTACACCAAATGCTGCAGATAGGTTTTGTGTTTTCTGGGCGTCCCTGCCCTGTGCTTGGGGTTCAGACACGGCATGCTGGGGCTGACGTGGCTGCTGCCCCCTCCTTGGCTTGCTGGGAGCACAAACCTCTGGGGCTGTGTTTGGGGACTTGGTGCATTTCCCACCTGCAGTGGCAGCAGGAGCAGCAGCACTGAGCCCCCATCCCTGTGCTTCCCTGTGCTTCCCTGTGTTTCAGGGGAGACAGCAGACACCCTGATGTGCCTTCGGTACTGCAAGGAGAGGGGAGCCCTGACCGTGGGCATCACCAACACCGTGGGCAGCTCCATCTCCCGCGAGACCGACTGTGGGGTGCACATCAATGCGGGCCCTGAGATCGGCGTGGCCAGCACCAAGGTGGGGCACAACCCACACCCCTCCCTGATCTTATTTGGTGTTCCTGCCACTGGAACCCCTCCTGGAAGGGCTTGGCCCCCTGTTAAATGCTTCCTGTTCCCTTTTTACCTGTTGCTGATGGTTGTGCAGTTCCAGACCAGCAGCACCCTGCGTGTTCTCTGTCCTGGAGCTTGCAAAGGGCTTTTTCTTGGTCCCTTTTTAAAATGAAATAATACAAGGAAACTGCATTAAACATTGAAAACAAATGGGTCTCAGAGGGAATGATTCCCTAAGAGGTCAGAATTCCCTTTGCCATTGTTTGTCTTGACGTGTAGACTCGGCTTAAACTAAGGTCAGAGATGAAAAAGGAAATTAATAGACAAGATAATGGAAACTTTGTCTGCACGTAACTCCCTCACTGTCTCTGCTTTACCAAAGAAAATGGGATATTAAAACTATACTTTTAACAAATGGAGGAATGGTCTTTTACAGAAACCTACTATTTGTGTCCAGATAACGGGATTATTCTGGCTGTGTGTGATACAGTACAAAATAACTTACTTTGCTGCGTTTCATTTTGATGAAGTGCTTGTGCATGGTGAAATCTGCTTTGGTTTAGTTATATTTAGAGGCGAGATGATGTCAATCTGTTACATAAATTCAGCCAAAAACCACATTTGAGTTTAACAGTTCATTGGGGAATTTGATCATGGAAAATTCATGAGTCTCTTACAAGAAACTCTTGAACGAGCTGTTTGTCCCTGTTGTTTTCACATGGCGAACAGTTACAGTTTGGAGATAAATGGCATTTTTTCTCTGATGGTGTGGGGAGTTACCAAAGTTGTGCATATATGAAATAGGGTCTTGAAAAGTTTCTGCGCTGAGGTTGCCCAGAACTTCCTTTTGGGAATATTCTGAACAGCCCAGGCATGTTAATGTGGCTGCTGGGTGCTCTTGCAGACAGTGGAGCCTTACCTAGGGGAGGAGTTCAGGAGAGTCTGTTCTTAGAGAAGGGAGGTGGGAAATCACAGCTGCCTTTGTGTTCCTTGAGTGTGGTCCAAAAAAATCTCGGCTGGTTGTTGTGAGCTTCCAACAATCATCTCCAGTCAGCAGCCTGCTCGTGTCCAGTGTTCTCAGGAGTCACTTGCAGTAAAGGAGGACACGGGTATGGTCACAAAATAGAGTTTAGTAGTCACCAGGGAATCTTAGAATACAAAGTCTTGGTTGTTGTGTCTGAATCTCCTGGAGTATGAGGAGATCATCGCATGCCTCCGTTGAGAACTGCTCAGGTGAGATTTGCCTTGTGAACTCAGGTTCATTTTTGCTGCTAACTTGGAATAAAAGCTGCCACTTGGTCTGAGGATTTCACCTGGTGGGTGACAAGCACTTGGCTGGTGCAGCAGTGACGTTTCTCTCGTGCCCCACCCCAGGCCTACACCAGCCAGTTCGTGTCCCTGGTGATGTTTGCCCTGATGATGTGCGATGACAGGATCTCCATGCAGGAGCGGCGCAAGGAGATCATGCGGGGGCTGAAGGGGCTGCCAGGTAGGACCCCGGGCAGAGCTGGACCCTGCAGAGAGGGGCTGGGGGATCGGGAGGGCAGCAGGGCTGTCACAATTCCTTGTTCTCTCTGGTGTCTCCAGGCCACCAAACTGGAGCAGTAAAACTCTGAGCCCGGGGATTTTACAGGTCCCTGCTGGCTGTGTGAGTGAAGGGTGAGTGGGGTGTGTAGTGTGAGGCACACACATGAGCACACTGTCTGGACTCTTCTGCTTCCCTCTAGACTTGATTAAAGAAGTGCTGAGCATGGATGATGAGATCCAGAAGCTGGCCACAGAGCTGTACCATCAGAAGTCTGTCCTCATCATGGGACGTGGCTACCACTATGCCACATGTCTGGAGGGAGCCTTGGTGAGATTTCTTTATTTAAAGCTGGCTCAGACACAGCCACAGACTTCAGACCTCTGCACAGGGAGCAGCATCTGGCTGCAAGTGCAGTTGTAAATGCAGCCATGGCTCTGGTGTGTTGGCCAGCACTGGGTTAAATGGAGGCTGTGGCACAGGGTGCCCGGAGAAGCTGGGGCTGCCCCTGGATCCCTGGGAGTGCCCAAGGCCAGGCTGGACGGGGCTTGGAGCACCCTAGGACAGTGGAAGGTGTCCCTGCCCATGGCAGGGGTGGCACTGGGTGGGCTTCAAGGTCCCTTCCAACCCCAACCGTGCCGTGATTACAAATAACTAAAAGTCACTGTGACATTGCTGAAGCTGCTGCTGGAAGATTCCCATGTCACAGGCTGCAGTGGGTTGGAAGGGTGTATTTTCCATGTTCACACTGGGAATGCTTTACTGGACGAACTGGGCACCCTAATAAATTGGAAAATGAGCATGTACTTTCCAAACCCATACACTGCAGCTTTTACATTTGAGGAGATTCCTGTTGTCAGTGCTGTCCCCACTGCCATGCAGTCGTGTCCTCTGTGCCCAGTTAGGCTGGGAGGATGGCTGTGGTGGCTGATGGCAAGTCATAAGGGCTGTGGTGGTTTGGTGGCACAACTGGAAGTGTTAGTGGTCTGAACAGCCCAGACCAGGGGCACTGCTTGGATCTGGGTTTTTTGGCCTGATTTGTTTGGATCTGAGGAGAGCCAGAACTGAGTTTCACAAAGTGCAAGAATTCACAGAGATGATTAAAAAATTAAAATAGAAGGTTGCTCAAAGTTTTATGAATTTTTTTTCCCTCTCTAGAAAATAAAAGAAATCACCTACATGCACTCGGAAGGGATCCTGGCCGGGGAGCTGAAGCACGGCCCGCTGGCCCTGGTGGACAAGCTCATGCCTGTGATCATGATCATCATGAGAGACCACACCTATGCCAAGTGCCAGAACGCTCTCCAGCAGGTCATTGCACGGCAGGTGAGGGCCTGGCAAAGTCTGCAGTGCATCACAAGTGATGCTTGTAATAGAAGAGCAGTTCACAGACACCCAGACTGTTCACTTCAGTGTCACTGCCCACATGTGAGTTCAGTAAATACCGTGGGCATTTCAAGAGCAAGTTTTGCAAAAATTGCAGAAGCCTGGCAAGGTCTGTTTAACCCTTAAATACCCCACAGGGCTGCCCAGGGGATGTGAAGCTGTTTGGTTCTAAATTAAGTAATAAATTTTGCCACTGACACTCTGCAGAGAAGTGAGGAAAGAACCTTCCAGAGCTGCTTTCCTTCAGCATTCCCCTCTGTTGCAGGGACGACCTGTGGTGATTTGTGACAAGGAGGACATCGAGACCATTAAGAACAACAAAAGAACAATCAAAGTTCCCCACTCAGTGGACTGTCTGCAGGGGATCCTGAGCGTGATCCCCCTCCAGCTGCTGGCGTTCCACCTGGCCGTGCTCAGGGGCTACGATGTGAGTACAGCATTCCTTCCTCCTGCACTCCATGTGCTGCAGGGCTCGGGGGCTGTCTGTGCAACTGCTTGAGCTGCTGGAATGCCCAGGTCCAAGGATAGTCCTTGCCAGTACAGAACTGGGAGGAGGCCCAGTGCACACGGCCGAGTCTGGTACAGCTGAGCTGCGACGTGTGTCTGTGGTCTGGTAGGAGCTCACAGGTTCTGGAGGGCTGGCAGGGAGCTAAAAGGGAGGTAACAACCCTCACAAGGGTGCTTGGCAAACAGTTTGGTGTTAGGTATTTGATCTTAATACAGACACTGGCCTCTACCTGTTATCAGTGACCTCTTATCATCTGAACACTGGAACTATGTGGACTAAAGGGACTCCCTCCTTAGTTCTGAGAGGAGTTGTAACAATTACGGTTGTGGACTTTTTTCTGCACTGATTATCCTAAATTAACATGAGAATATGTTGAATTGTTTTCAGTTGAAACACAGAACAGACATTCCACACGTTACAAAGTTATACACAAACAAACAGTGTGTAAATACTCACAAGCCTGTTCTTTCTCCTCCCTCTCTGCAGGTTGATTTTCCAAGAAATCTGGCCAAGTCCGTAACTGTAGAGTGAAAGATCATCTGACTCATAGGGGCAAAGGGGAATTAAATGAAAGACTTTTTTTGGTACCAAAATAACTTGATTTTAAAGCCCCCTAGGTAAATCTTATTTTGCTAAATCATTGTTTGTGTATAAGATCACCATAATTCCATTACATTAGTGATTGTCCAGTTGATTCCACATGCTATGTCAATAGCTCTGGGTTTTTTTGAACAACAGACTTCCATGAAAGATGTTAAATGGTTTTCCTTAAAGATTGCTGAGTCTTCTAGGTAAGGGGCCCTCCACTTTACTTTGAGCTGATGTCATTGTCTCTTACCCCATGTGGCTCATTCCAGTCATTGATGAGAAAGCACCGAAGGAATTAATCAGTCACCTGTCATGCTCCCAGGCAGTGAAGCAGGACACCAGAATACACACCTGGAACAAGAGCTGGTCATGCTTGTGCAGGTATTTTACCAGTGAAGGAAACTGCAGGCAAGCCTTTGGGGTCAGTTCCTGCCTCAGGTACACGAGGGAATTCAGCTGAGCTGTCACAGCCTCCTCGCTCCTGGGCACATGGTGAATGTGCCAAGGAGAGAACGCTGCTCCAGAAGGATTTTATCTATGCCAAAAACATAGCAAGTGACAATCTCGTAGCCATGGTGGCCATGGCGTGGTGTGACCCCAGCACGGCCAGTGGCACCTGCCCTGGCCGGGACTGGGACCACTGGCTGGCCAGTGGGGGTGAGGGCAGAGAGGAGTGACCAGTGCTCGCTCTGAGCTGGTGGCTGTTGCTGCTGGTGGTTGTTTGGGGTTTTTTAAAACAAGTGGAAGTTTTCCCGTTCTGGGGGTTTTCCCCTCAAACCGAGGGGCACTGGGGCACTGGAACACACCTGAGTGACCCAGCTCTGTGCACACACCCGAGTGACCCAGCTCTGTGCAGGGCTTGTGCTGCAGGTCGCTCTCTGGTCTGGGTGTGTTTCTGCCTTATGTCTCCCCAGCAGAGAGGGCTCTAAAGCTTCTTCCTGAAGCTTGTTTAGCCAAAGTCCCCTGATGACAGCGAGGGCTCAGGTTTATTTAGCAGCAGTTCTTGTGTGACTTGTGTCAAATTCAGCTGGTTTAAAATTGAAGGGGATAAAAAGGCTCCATAAACACGACACAAATAAATACCTTGGTAATATTTCTATAACAAACTTGAAGAGAATCAGGAATGACACAGAAAATGTACCTTCAGGACTCAAAACCTGGCTTTTTCAGAGTCATCAAAGGGCAGTTATTATGTATTTCCTAATGCAAAAAGGTGAATTTCCTCCCACCTTGCTGGATTTTGAATTAGCTTTACACAGGCACCGTAAAAACATGCCAGGTGTAAAGTGGTGCTGGTGAGTATTCCAGGTCATTTACTGCCCCTGAAAAACGGCTTTAGCAAATGCAGTGCCTGGGGACTGCCCAGTGCCCTGCAAACCCCAGTTCCCCTGGCACAGGGGACCAGTGCTGAGCAGCCACGACCCAGGCTGGTCCATGGCTGCTCCGAGCAAGGCATTCCCAAAGACTCTGCAGCAATTCTGCTTTGTATAAACCCACAGGGACTATTTCACTTCAGTTCAGTGTCAGCTCAAGGCTCAGTTTCATTATGAGAATGAAATGCTGCGTGCCTGGAAACAGCTTCTCAAAGCCAGTGTATGTGTTTATTATCATATTCAGACTATTAATTTATGAACACACATTGTGCTGCCAGTGTCTGTTTAAGAACAAAGCATTTTAGTTCAGCAAATGCTGTGTGTGAGGCACTGCCCTGTGACAGCTGTGCCTCTGCCTAAACATGACCAGGAGCCCTCCCTGCTTCACTGGAGAATGGTAATTGTCCTTAAGGAAAAAACAAGGCACGTTCAGTGCTAACAGGTGGAAGACAGATCCTCCTTCTCCTCCTGCTCCTCCTCCTCTTCCTCCTCCCACCAGCTTGCTTAAGAGAAACTGTGCAGGGCTGGATCCAGGCCAGGCTCCCCTTGGATCCCCCTGGCACAGGGATGTGCAGTGTCCCCATCCTTTGTTCTGAACAGCCCCACAAGGGAATTATTTTGGAATTGATGCCCTTTTTCCCCGCCTGCAGCCAGCATTGCTTTTACCCTGCCTTGCACAGCGGGCTGCCCGTGGGCAGGGGGGCAGACACCCCTGTGAACACAAGCTGCTGTTCAGCAGGAGTTTGTTAGTGCAGGCTGTTAGACATTTGTGGAAGTTGTGTACAAAGAGGACCAAAGAACAGGAGTCTGAGTTAGAAGTGGCCGGTGTGACACGGCCGTGTCGGTGGAGCTGCAGAGCTCGTGCTGAGCTCTCTGGGTTTGTGCTGTGCCAGACAAATCCTTGTTCCTTGTAGCTGGAGGCATTGATGGGTCAGGGGAACAGGTAGTGCCCACCCCCACCTCCTGCCAGCAAACTGCCTGGAGTGTCAAACTCTGTCTGCCAAAACTGAGGGCTCAGAGCTGTTGCGGTGAGGCTGATGGATGTTGTAGGCTCGGTCTCAAAGGATGCTCTGGAGCATACCTGTATGAAGAATTTCTCTGCTGAGTGTGGCAGGGAACCTGTTAAAGCATCTCGTTGTTGTTGTTGCCATGCAGTGTGAAGTGAGAATGTACAAAGGACTCTTTTTAGCTTTCCTTACCTCATTTTGTCCACGTGTTGCATTTCGATGAACAGATGATGTTTCTCTTTTCTGTAGAAAACTTTTAGGATGTCTTGTGGTATTTATTAACAGCCAGTCTTCTGCTCTCCCAAATGAATGTTTTGCTTACTGAGCCAGTAAAATTCTCTCCTTCCTCACTGAGGTGTTGAAAAATTCAGTAGCCCTGTCTCTAAAATTGAGCCACAGGTAAATACAGATAAAGGCCTTTGCCATCTGGAATAGCAGCTCCTCTTCCTGCCTGCTTTGGTCACAGTTTATTTTGGTGTAAGTAACTCTGTTCCTCACCTGCAGAGACTCAAAGGGAAGCCCTGAGGTCTTGGGGAGTTTTAATTACCAAAGACCAGAGAGCTCCCAGCTCAGCACGTTTCTGCCCAGCAGTTCTCAGACAGATTTCACACTGCTGGGAAGATTCCACACACACGGAAATTGAGCTGCACATGGAATATGCTGCAGCCAGAAAGGTTTTTCCCCCTGGCCCTGCTGCAGAAGGGCTGTGGACAGTTTTTTTCCCAGGTTTGTCATAGTCAGCACTGTCCGTGCACGTTCTCGCCAAGAGCCCCCAGCAGTGCCTGGGTGGCTTTCCCTGGGCAGGGCCATCTCCTGTGGCCCTTCTGTCCAAAAGGCTGCCTGGACACCCTGTGTTGGGTCAGGCTCAGCCCCCTGTGCTGAGCGAGCCAAAAGCTTCACCCAGAGCCTTTCCCAGCCACCTGGGATGGAGCTCGTGGGCTTCACCCAGAACCTCAGTCTGGAGCCTTAAGCCCAGCCCAGACATGGAGGGCTGGTTGAGCTGCAGAGTGGAGCATCCAAAGGCACGAGTCAAACCCACGCTGGTGCAGAATTGGGCCTTTCCCCTCCCTGGCTGTCCCTAGGAGTCCTTGATGCCACAAGCAGGTGCCTGGTGGCTGTGTTGGATGGAGGGAGGGACTGAAATTAAGTGGCTTAAGTGGCACGTCAGTGTTTAGCTGTGGCTAATTTTGGATCCTACCTGAATGTACCAAACTTGCCTCAAAGCATGGAGTCCCTCCTCTTCATCAGAAACAGGAAGAAGAAGAAACAGAAGTATTTGGGTTGAAAAAAAAAAGGAAAGAAAACTATTTGCCTTCAATTCAGTTTCTGTAAATAGACATTTGAGTGGCAAACCCACATTTCCTCCCTTGTAGATTCTCTGCCTCTGCTGTACATATCCAGCTGGCTTGGGTTGTGGGGACCAGACTGTACCGTGTTTCCTGTCGTGTGCTGTATGCAGAAGATGTCTTACTTTTGTCTGTAGTGTTTTATAATTTGGGTTTTGTCTCTTTGCTTACTTTTTTGTATCTCACCCTTTGAATAAAATCAAGTGCCCTACATGAAACAAATGGAATTTCTGGTCTTTAGTTAAATCCATTAAGAACAGGTGTAACCCCTGTGGAAGTTAAGGGCTGGATGTACAAAGCTTAACTTGCCCCTCTCCTGACCAGCCAGGCTCTTTTCAGGTCAGAGATTCAGCCTGTATTTCATTTTTTGTATTTTACCTGCCCTTTCCTCACCGATTTTTCCCACTCTGTGGAAAGCCTATGAAATCCCCCTAGGGCAGAACTGTTTTTGCAACCTTCAGTACCTTAATTCTTATTTAATGACCCCTTTTCTATCACTGAGGAGGTTGCAGTCAGCACAGCCCATACCTGCCCCGTGCTCACTGAGCACTTCCCACATTCCACAACTTCGGAAAATTCGTGGCTTCTTTTCCCAGGAAAAGCCCTGTGTGGGCAAGGCTGAGCTGGGACCATGAAGGTTGTGTCAGACCAACGCTGGGGGCTCAGGGCTTGGTCAGGGCTAAAACACACCTGGGTGCCTTTGTAGGGGAATCCCGCAGTGACAGAACACTGAAACCCCCCTCCTCCAGCTGGGCCACTCAGGGATTCGTTTCCTCAGGGATCTTCGCCTCTCCAGAGCAGCAGCATCAATTTCCAGCGTTGACTTTCTTGGACAAAGGGAGCAGCTCAGGCTTCTCCTCTCAAAGACCGTTCCTGTACAAGAAGCAGCCCTGAAAGGCTGGGGGGGCTGGCCCAGCACAGGGGGCACAAACCCCAAGGATGTGCCTGAAGCTGGCGTGTAACCAGAGCCACCCTCCGGTTCAGGGATGGTGGGAAACGCCAGCTGGAGCCACCAAAGCTCTCCAGCACGAGACCAGCACAGACAGAGTGGCCCCTGTGGTCACCGGCCACTCGGAGCCATGGCAGGGACTCTCGTTCCTGCCGGCATTCCTTGCAGCAGCTCCTTTCCCCAGGCTTTGCCCAGCCCTGAAGCTGCTGACAAGGAAAATTCTCTTCTGCCCGGACAGCCCCAGCTGGCCCTGCCTGAGGAGACCCCAGGCGCACGTGCCCCACACCAGGACGGGATGGTCACTCTCAGAGGGTGACCTCCAGCCTCCCTGGGGACACAACACCGAGCCTGAGCCTCTGGCCCTCACCCGCTGGAATTTAGGGGGGATTTCAGAACTGCACAAAGCTGGGAATGATGCACGCAGGAGAAATCCCCACTGAGCCAGACCATGGGGAGGGACAGGTTTCCGTGACCCAGTGAACGTGTGTGCCAGCCCTTGCTGACAGAGGGTGGCAGTTCTCATCCTCCCCCTCTCCACCTGAGCCTGGCACAGCCACGTCCCCTCCCTCTGACCCCCAGGAAGGCTCAGGCAGAGCCTGAAGTGTTGGGTGAATCCAGTGCCTCTGTGGATGAATGAAGTGGCTTGAGGATGTCCCTGCAGGACCCCAGCCAAGCCAGGTGGGGGCTGAGGGGGTCCAGAGGCACCTGCCTGCAGTGGAGCAGCTGGATTAGGGACGAATGTTTGCTGTATGGACACAGGAGCTGGGACAGGGATCAGCAGGGTCTGAAGTTATCTGCCTCTCATCCTCCTCCAGGTGCTGCCAGCCAGGAACAAGGGCTTGTCACAGCCCCAAGGTTTGTCCCAGGCTTTGCTGGCTCAGCTGAGAGGGGTGGGAATGGGCTCAGGGAGAACCTGCAGGCTGAGTCTCACCTGGGTGAAGCCCAGCACAGTGAAAGGGGAAGGAGGCAGCCATTTGGGGACAGTCATCTCTCCCAGGAAAGGACATCTGACCTTCCCCCTGCTGGAAAGGTCACTGCTCAGCCACCAGATGCCACTTGGTGCAGGGCAAGGTGCCACTGAGGGCACAGCTCCTGCTGAGCAGGAGAGACAAAGCAAGGGCTCAACCCTGCTCCTAAATCCTTTGCACTTTGAAATCTGCCCCATCTCTCCAAGGAGTGCTCTGGATGTCACATCCCTCCCATTTGTGTTACCACGTGTCTAAGTACCCTCAAATCCAGGGGGTTTCACTCCCCACGCTGTGGTGGTGCTGGATCTACGCCATGAGCAGCCGAAGACCCCGTCCCAGGGCTGTTGTTTCCATGGCTCCTGTCCCTTTTGCAGGGGGACCATTCCCTGTCCCAGGGCTGTTGTTTTTATGGCTCCTGTCCCTTTTGCAGGTCGATCGCATCGCTGCCTCCAGAGACTGAGCACCAGCACTGCCCCCGGAGCTGCTGCAGCGCCTGAGGGCCTCGAGGAGCAGGAGCCGGGGTGAGCGGGGACAGCCAGACAGTGCCCTGGGGTGACACCATCCCTGGGGTGACACTGGCCCTGGGGTGACACCGGCCCTGGGGTGACACCGTCCCTGATATGACACTGGCCCTGGGGTGACACCATCCCAAGGGTGACACCATCCCTTGGGTGACACCATCCCATGGGTGACACCATCCCAAGGGTGACACCAGCCCAAAGGTGACACTGGCACTGAGGTGATGCCATCCCAAGGGTGGCACTATCCCAGGGATGACGCCATCCCAAGAGTGACACCAGCCCTGATCCCACCGAGGCCCCAGTCTCAGTCCCCTCTGCTCCACAGCCCAGGCCAGCACCCTAAATGTGAGTGATTAGCACTGAACAAAGCCTGGAGCCACCCCTGGGTGGGTGACACACACTCAGAGGTCGCTCTGCTTGCTGCTTGTGTTTTGCACTGAAGTTCTTGTCTTGTTTGTAGGTTTTAAGCAATAAAAATCTCCAAAGATTGTCTTGATTTTTAGAGCAAATGCCAAAAGCGGAGTGCTCTGCTTTAGAAATGCCAGTTTGTCTGTTCTTGGATGGCTCCTTCCCTTCTTGTCTTCTGCAGCCCAGGAAATAAAGCCAAGTTTGCGACTCCTCCCTGCTCCCCCCTCTTTCCGTGTTCAGTGACAGTTCTGAGGGCTTCGACTCCGATTTCCCCCCTTGTGTCTCCTTCAGACACAGCCTCAGGGTTGGGCCTTCAGGCCTGGCGCTGGCTTTGTCACAAGAGCCTGGCCAGACAGTCCTGCGCTTTGCTCAACACGCCAGACCCATGGGGACAAGGACAGTTCATCCAAAATACCCCAACCCAACCCCAAAAACCGCTGAGATGCCCACAGCGAGCTGCTGGGAGCAGAGAAAGCCCAGCACGTCCCAGGGGCCTAGGTCAGGAACCTCCGAGCCCATGTGGGAGGCAGCGGAGCAGAGGTTTGGTGCCCGCGCTTGCTCGGGGAGCCCAGCGGGAATCAGCGCTTAAAAAATCCATTCAGAGCAAAAACCTTCCAGGCTGCAGCAGCCCCAACTGGACTGGCAAAGAAAAGCTGGGAAAAGCTTCGATGCCTCTGCACAAAACCAAAGCCCCGGCAGTGCAGAGCGCGCCCAAGGGCGGGCCCAGCTCCTGCTCCTGCTGCAGACGGGTGCAGCTCTGCAAAGGCATCGCTGATTGAGGCAGCATCCCCCTTCCTGCCGGGGCCAGAGATCCCCGAGCTCCTCCAGCAGCCTCCTCCCCGCTCCCTGGAGCACGGGAAGCAGCCCTGGGATCCCTCGGCGTTCGTGCATCACGAACTGCAGCGCTCTGGGCTCGGCACTCGGGGCATCCCACAGCTCATCCCTGCCCTGCTGCAGAGAGGGAGGAGGAGGAGGGAAAAAACCCAACCCAAACCAACATCCCGCGGTTCCAGTGCAGTGATTTATCGGCGAGCTGGCTGCAGACAGGCACACAGACAGACAGACAGACAGACAGCCCCAGTGCAGCTGATGCTGCCTCGCTGTCTCCCCGCGGACCTCACTGTGATTAAATCATGTTCCAACAACAGCAGAGAGGCAGGGGAAAAGCGGTCAGGAATTTTTGGACAGGAAACAGATGGGAAGAGGAGGGGAAAGGATTAAACGGGAGTGTGAGGGACACGAGCGGTTTCCTGCTCTGTCCCCTCCTGCAGCCACAGGGGGAGGAACCCCCCGGGCCGGGGTCCCCATTCCCGCGGGCTCCTGTCCCCATAGTGGGGGCACCCCTCTCTCCGCGGTCTGTGCAAGCTCAGCTGAGCCGAGCTGAGCCCAGAAGGAGTTGGCATCACTTGAATCCAAAGGCATTTTCTCCAAGCACAGCGGGGACCACAGGGAAAGGAACATCCCAGGGAATTCCCTGCCAGGCCCCGGACACTCTGCCGGCTGTGACCGCCCCACATGAACTCAAACCCTTCTCTGGTGCTTCAGCTCAGAGTCACTCAGGAGGATTGCACTGAACTCCTTTAGCTCCTGCAGTGGTTTTTCTGCAGCAGGGATGAACCAAGGACCAGGGCCAGGGCCAGGACCACTCGTGGTGGCAGCAGAGCTCCCGAGCAGGAGGAGCCCATCCCTGCAGGACCACGGCTGTTCCCAGCTGTCACTGGGATAACTGGGGAGGAAACACTCAGACAAACCATCCCGCAGCCCCCAGCCATGAGCACCCATCGGATCAGGCCTCTGGAGAAGGGATCCGTAAGGCTATCTGTAAATGTGACTCTGCCAAGATGCTTTAGATGTCTGCAGCAGAGCATAAAGTAACAGTTGTCAGCTTGAAAAATATATTAGACCTTAAAAAGGCCTCTGGTAAAAAGAAAGAAAAAAAAGGGGGGGGGGGGCAGAGAGGGGGGGGAAAAAATGGGTTTT
>VZTI01002992.1:47526-82475 GCA_013397865.1 Struthidea cinerea | reverse complement strand
ATGATACGCGGGGGGGGGTGGAGGAAATTTAATAAACAACTTGTGATTTGATGCCTAATTCTCACTCAAGCATGCACAAAAACTTGTAGGAGGTACTGGAAAATGAGTGACCTTCCCACCAGCCTTTTGTCATGTGGGACAGCGCTGGTTCTGGGGCTCACAGGGGGTTTTGCTGCTCTGAGCCCCTGCCAAGGTAACCCCCAGTTCCCAGGCGGATTCTGTGACAGGGTAGGATCCTGTGAGCTTGAAATACCCCTGCTTGCAAAGCTGAGCTGGCAGCCTGCTGCCTTCTAAACACACGGAGGGGTCTGGAGACAGTTTTAGGAAGCTGTTAAACTCTCTTCTGGGCTTTGTTAGGCAGCCTGGGCTCAGCCTGAGCGTGCCTGGTACTGCCAGGAATGCTGCAGCAAAGCTCGGTGGTCACCCGGCCACCTCCGTGCCTCTTACTCACCAAACCAGCGTTAAATCTGTCTCATTTCGTGATAAAACATCACCACACCGAAACCATTCCCATCTGTGTCTCATTCCTAAGGCCAGAGCCTGGGTCTCAGCCCTGCTCAAGGAACCTGCCATTCCCAAGGCAGTCCTGCCACCTTGGCCACTCAATAAATAAAAAATTGGAGACTTGAGCTATTTTCTCCCAAATTAAGAGGAAGACTTGCATTGCTAAGATCACTCCAACGGGGTTCTAAGGACCTGGTCTCTCATTGCAGAGGCAGCACTGTGAGAACTGTGGGCTCTTATGGTTTACCTTAAAAGATTTTGTGAAAAGCACTGCAGGGGGAGAAAGTTTGGAGCAAGATCCAGTCTTCTGTCAGGTCTCAGTACTACAGACCATCCTAGATCTGACTTTTTAACTCCCAGGAACAGACTGGTACAAAATGGGGTTTCCTTCTGAAGCCAGTGAGGAGGTGGGATTTACCCCAAAGGATAAACATCAAAACTAGTGACAAGTGACATTACACCAAACTCCAGCTTTACCAGGGGCAGTTTCCTCCATGGCAGACAAGCATCCTGCCTAAATTCAGCAGGAAAAATCAGCAGAAAACCCACCTAACTTTCTTTGATGCCTTGACGTGGTTTGGTCTATCCAGATGTCAAAGCAATGGTTCATATTTGTGTTTATACAATCCTGTTCTCTTCAAGCAACCCAAAAGCCAGACTTATTGAAGAGAAGAGGAAACTAAACATAATGAAGAATTTTAAATCATTAAATAAATAAGAGCTTATTCAGCACATATATATATGTGTGTGTGTGTGTGTGCAGTGTCCACAGCTAATGGGGCTCTGCATCTCAGGGCCCACAGCACAGCCTGGTTCTGCCAGTTCAGCCTCCAGTGAAATCTCACTCATGAGGTTACTCATCACTTCTCATCTGTGCCCGGCTCTCCAGACCCACCACAACCCTGATAACACCCTGATAGCACCCCCTGCTCTGCCAGCTGCTGGGGCTTGACATCTCTGACCACACCATGAAGGACTGACCCAGCTGGGGGAACTACTCAAGAGGAAACAGTTGCAGCAAATCCTCCAAAGAGAAGTGAAACAAGATGATACAGGCTGCTGCCTTGCCAAACTCGAGCGTGGGAATGAGCTTAATGGTCCCAGACTCTGGCTCGTGCCAGAGTTCAGGAGCGTGGCTCTCCCAGGGATGAGTGGGCATGGGAATGTCAGCAGCAGCCCTGATGGCTTTTGCAGGAGCTGCTCTTGGCTCGTTCCTGCTGTGGGATGGGTGTCATTTCCAGGAAGATCTGGTCGCTCTTCCCGCTGCCTTGCTGGAAAGAGGTAGTTCAGGCTTGGAGAAACTCTGAGTGACACATCAGGGACACACCTCAGCCAGGCTGGAACCTTTCATCTGGGGGCTGAATAACAAAATCTACTGGGTATGAGCAGGAGAGAGAAAAACTCAGATGAAAAATGAAGCGCATTCTTTTGGCAGCAGCAACTGGAACAGCTCATGGAGGGCAGTGGTAAACACCCCTCCGGAGAGGAGGAGCGAGCCTCAGCCTCCAGAACCAGTGACCTGAGCAGGATCTCCCTGCCTGCAGCTTGGGCAAAGAGGACAGGGCAGGATTCAGGACAGGATTTTCCATGATGTGAACGTGAGAACACAGCTTGATGGCTGCTTTCACCTTCCATGACTCAGGACAACCACCCTGAGCAGTGCCAATGGCTCGAGGAAGTGGGAATTACTGTCCACTGAATGTTGTCCTACAGCGTTTGGTGAGGAATAATTCCCATCCCCACAGTTCCTGGTGCTGGGCTTGCCTCGGCTTCTTATGTCAGTGTTAAAGGCATAACTTTTGATTCTGTCTGGGATAAATCCTGCCCTGGATCAGGTTTGACTGCACCCTTCAGGAGCTGCCTCAGGAGCTCAAGGGCCAGCTCTGCTTCGTTCCCCCAGCCCCAAGCACTCTGCAGGCTGAGCAGCAGATCCAGGCTTTTGGCTTTGGAGCTGTTAGTTCCAGGAAAAAGAGCTAATGTTTAGGTTAACTTTTCCATGGCTGTTAATGGAAAACCACACTGCAACAGAACGTGTGGAAAGGTTACGGTTTTGTTCTCAGGCTCTGCTGCCTGTCAGGAGAAATCTGTGAGCTGGGACGTAAGGATGGGTTAAACAGCAGCTCCTTGTTAGTGCCTGGGTGGCTTTGGGTCTGCAGGGACAGCAATCACCACGTGGACACGCGTAGGGGTGACCTGGGAGGCTGCACAGCTGGTTTTACTCTCAGGGCTGAAAAGGGACCGTGTCTGGTGTTTAAACCAGGGGGATTTGAAATCCTATCTCCTGGTTTCTGCTCTTTGTTTTGGGAGGAGGTTTCCATTCATGACACTGAAATCAGACAATTACCTTTTATCTGAATTTCTTCATCTCTAAAATAGGCTCCTAATTCAAAATAAGGCAGGAGCCAGGGGATTTTCCAGGGCGACAGATTTTGTTTATGTGCTTTGTGATGTTCCTCATTAATCAGTAATACCTGGCCACACATCACCCTTCACTGTGATAATAAAACTTCACTGCTCGATAATAAAACACACGTCATGGTTTCAGAGAACTCACTTCACAGAGCCATGGGATGGGCTGCAAAGACCTTAAGGCCCAGTGCCACCCCTGCCATGGGCAGGGACACCTTCCACTGTCCCAGGCTGCTCCAAGCCCCATCCAGCCTGGCCTTGGGCACTGCCAGGGATCCAGGGGCAGCCACAGCTTCTCTGGGAAACCTGTGCCAGGGCCTCCCCACCCTCACAGGGAAGAATTTCCTCCTAATTTCCTCTTTGGATGCTGCATGGGAGCTGTGCATGGGAAAATGAACCAGCAAGAAAAACTGTTCCTTGTGGTTAGGGGAGGATTTGAACTACATTAACAGAATATTCCAGCTGCTCTCACAGATCCCCTGTTTAGAGTTCAGATGAATTAGTACCACCACAGTGTCCCAGTGGTTCTCCTTGTAGCTGCCTATACTCTCTCTTCTCCCTTGCCTCGGATAAGGCTGAATTCCTGGTTTAATTTACACCTGTACAGCTCCTGGCACGATGGGTTTGGTTTTAGCTGACACCTGGAGCACAGGAACACACCACCACAGTGGACGGGGCCCCGGGGTGTGTGGCAGCACTGCCCCAGTCCTTGCAGCTCAGATTTAATTTCCCTGCATTTCAGCTCTGTGTGGGAAGTGAGAGACAACGAGTTATTTCCCAGACTGGTCTTTGCAGGCACACAGCATTCTCCAGCAGGCAGGGAAAGTCAAGGAAAGGAGACTTGATTTTCTAAGGGTTTGAATGTGCCAGAAATAAAGAGACACCCAAATTCCTCAGGTGGTGCAGCAGCCAGTGCTAATCCCTCTCTGAAACACCCCATTACTGCAGCAGGTTAAAGGTCATTCAAAGACATAAGACAGAGAAGAAGGAAATTTTACTGTGCAGTTAGCAGAGCTCTCCTTCTCCACGGTGCTTTTCCGTGGTGAAGGCTCAGGAAGTTTGGCTGTAAATCTCTGATTTCTTACTCTGACTGCTCTGTTATTATAAAGACCAATTTTTATGTCAGCACATGCACACACACATTTTCCTCTCCTAGTGAAAAGAACAATTGTCATTACTTTAATGGGGACATTTTCGTATTTGGTGGCCTCACGCTCTCATCACAACCAACCACAATCTGTACCAGAGCCCTGGCACTGGGACCCACCGTGGTGTGATTCCACCAGTAAACTTCCAAAAAAAAGCTCTTCTCCCTCAATCTTCATTAATTCAGGTAGGATACATCTTTACATATAATTACACATGGCTTTGCAACACTTTTCCTCTATTTATACCCTTCTAGGTCTATATTCACCTATTCAAGCACAAAACAAAACCACAACTAATGCAATGCAAGAACAATTTAAAACACAGTTTGCTCCCTGATTGAAGAGTTCCTGGCCAAGTCTGAGCTTGAAACACATTTTGATAATCTCATAAATTCCGGACAGAACAACATTTATCAAGGAAGTGCAACTGGCACGCCAGAGAAACACAAATTGTTTGGGTTCTGTGAGCAGTTTGCACAAATAAGCGTTCCTGCATTCCATTACAAAAGCAATAAAGTGCTCTTAAAAATGTATATATTTTAACATCACCTCTCTCTGATGATGTTTCCAATGTAAAAATAACCTCATTAATGCTGACAAGAATGCTAACCTAGTCTCTTGAAAATGTGAGAAGACCACAGGAATTCCATGTGATCTCACTTCCTTGCCCTACTGGAACCATCTGTGTCTGTTGGTAACCTCAGACCCTCTATCCCCAGGTCTGACTCCAAAAACCAGAATTTCATCATCTTTTTGTGCATCTCAGCCTCTCTGGGTGCACTTCAAAACAGGTCCTGAGCATCCCTGTCTTTTCCTTTTGCTCTGGGCTCGGAGATGAGTTGCTAAAAGCCCCCTGCACACCAGACCAAGGTTTGCTCCAGGGGCTGGCAGGGGCTGCAGGAGCAATGACAGTGTCCTGCTGCTGATGGGGACACTGGAGCTCTGCAGGAGGCTGGGGTGATGCTCTGGGCAGGGGTCCCTTCCCTTGGGGCCGTTCTCCTTGGAGAGGTCCCAGCTCTGCCTCCAAACCCATCCAACCCTGGATCCCAGGCTCCCCACCCAGCCAGGGCTGTACCTGCTGCAGTGAGGGGCAGCCCCAGGACAAGGCAACCCCACCTCCGTTAAAGGGCCCGGGCACGAACAGGCAAGAGGCAAAGAGGAGGGACTGTCTGAGGTCACAGGGAGCAGGGGAGGACTGGAATCCTCAGTCCCACAGTATCTCTGCCACGTGTATGAACTGCGTTAGTCACTGCCCTTGCAGCAGGGTCTGCTCCCAGCCTGATGTGACCCCCGGGGCAGGGGACATCTTTCCTGACAATTTCATGGATCCCTGGCAGCTGCGTGGGCTGCAGCAGATAAGCAGCAGCAATTACTCAACGCAGGGCTTGAGGTGGAGCCCTTTTTGTTCTATGCAAGGAATCTTCTGAACAGCTCAGCTCATGTGCTGGCGGGGGATAAAGTCACTGATTATAGCAAGGGATTGCTTCTATATGAAAATGATGTAACCCTGGGATTCAGTCCAGCTCCTTTCCAGGCTCCAAAGCAAACAGAGATGCCTCTCGGTTATTTTTCATCTGGCTTCACTTCTTTATCTCGATCAGTGGGTGAATTAAGGAGCCCATTCGACAGCACAGGGTCTGAAATCTGCTTCCCTTTCTTCAGGAAAGAGAGGAGAAAGAAGGAGGCACAAACTGCTATCAAAACAGCTCCTCCTTGCAGCTTTCAGGAATATCATATGGTCAAAGGCTCCTGTGTGCAAATTCAAGCTCCTCTTTACTAGCCAGTCATGCTGCCTGCAAGGGTCTGAGTATTTGTCCAGCCTGAGAAGGCTCCGTGTTTGAGGCGGCTGGTTCCTGTGAGATGCTCTGCTAACCCCTGCTTCTCTTGCTCTCAGGGCATGCCCACGGCTAGCAGCTTGTCCAGGGTGGGCAGTGTGGCCCTGCTGGGTTGTTGCTGAATAACTCGGGGGTGTTTATGCAGCTTGTGGAATCCACCCGGAGCAGCTGCACTGAAATGGAGCTGATTCCTCTGGAACTGCTCTGGGCGCCTGCCAGGGAGACAAAGCAAAGCCCAGCATGGCTGGGAGAACCTGGGATGGGAGGGATGGGTGACCTGCTCCCCTGCAGCATCGGGATGAAGCTGGGCAGTCAGGGAAAAGCTGGAAAGCTGCAGCTGCCCTGCCCTGAGCAGCAAGACCTCAAAGCTGCAGCTGCTGGAGCCTCCTGGATCCCCTGCCCAGCGAGGCTGGGTTTGAACTGGGCGGCAGGGCTGGAGTTCCAAACCATCTGAGTCCCACACCGTGGTCCGGAGCTGCCGGGAGCAGCCCTGAGGGGCCCCTTTGCTGCCAGGCTGGGGAGGGCCCTCCTCCAGCTCTGCTTCCCAGCAGAACAGGACCCAGGACACCCAGACCTGCCCCGGGACACTCGGAGAGCCCGGGCTCGCCGCTGGGCACTCTGCAGCCTGGAGAGGACCAAGTCTGTCCTTGTGCTCCTGGTCCTGGAGGGAGAGGCCGCAGGAATGCACATGTGGGCTCACCACTGCCAAATGCCCTCTCACAGCTCTGCCCTGGCAAAGCCTGCGCTGGGAGCAGCGGGCTGGGAGAGATCCAGGTGTCTGCGTGCTCATGTGCAGGGCTGCCTGGCTGGGACTGCCCTCCCTCAGCAGCTCCTGCTGCAGGAACATCTAAACCTGCTGGGTGCAGCCTCCTGCCCCCTCAGCATCTCCAGGAACATCTAAATCTGCTGGGTGCAGCCTCCTGTCCCTCAGCAGCTCCTGCTCCAGGAGGATTCTGGCCACACAGCTCTTTGCACAGGCAGGAATTTCCCATCATTTCAGTGCAACACCTGATCCTTTTCTTCTGCAATGTGAACCTACAGACACAGGTTTCATTTTTAAAAAGATTTTCTGTGGAACTGCCCCTTTTCCTTGGTATTTTTTTCCCTTGCAAGGGGAGCAGACTGCTCGTGGTGCCCCAGGACTCTGCTCTGACAGCTGCAGCCAGCACCAGCAGATGTTTCTGTGCTGCCATTCCCATCAGCTCAGCACTGACCTTCCCCCTGGATTTCCAAGCCCACCAAAGCAGGAACGTGTTTTATAATATTTGATGTTTGCTGACCTGGGAGAAACCACGAGCCCTGAAGCAGCCTGAGTCAGGCAGCCTTTGTATCCTAAGCTTGGACATGCATTTAAATTTCTTAGAGGAACAGTGGCACAGAGGAGAACAAAGGGATCTGGCAGGGATCCTGTAGGGCTGAGAGTCTCCTTATTCTGTGAGGTGCAAATTTTGCAACTATTTTTGCAACCTTTTGCTTTTCCTTTTGCCTAATCTGGCTCCCAAGGCACAGCTGTAGTTTTTGGCAGTTCAGTTAACAGCAATATTGCCTCATCCCTTCTTGCTCCCTTGAACTGAAGCCTCTGCTTTTGTAAAGCCAACCTTCCTCATGCCCAGTAAAATCCCTTTCTAGGAGAAAGTGAAGTAGGGCAGCCTAAAATTGGCATCCAAATCATGGGAATGTCTGTATCAAGATGGGAGATGACTCAGAAATCGTGCAGCTGAACTGAGGATGCTTCTCCTCAGTCTGAATCTGACGCAGGGAAACAAAACCCACACATCTTTGCTGAACAGGAAAGGGGAAAACCCGAACTAATTCTGCCATTTCAGCTGCGTGAAGCAATGAAAGCCATTTCAGTGTTTTACAGCGAGTTCTCAGGCTGGTTTTGCCTGTGCTGTCAGGGGGATGTCCCCTGGGAGCTGTGTCACTGCTGTGAAGGGACAAACACGAACTGCTCCCTTAAACCTGGCAGTGGTCAGCAGCAGGGGTTTGATGCTCCCTAACACACCATTATTCACAGAAGCCAAACACTCAAGCTCACAGTTTTGTTGGCACAGAGGAAAACCCTGCAGAAGGGCCTGGAAGTGCTTCACACCTACCCAGGGAAGTGCCCAAACAAAGGAGTCACCCAGAGAGGAGCCGGTATTTTAGCAGCTCTAAGCCTGGGTGCATTTTCAGCCAGCTCCTCTTTCACACTAAATTAGATTGTGCCCAGGCCAGAGATCCTTTACAGCACAAATCAGTCATAAAGGGCTTGACTGACTCCAAGGCTGGGTCACATCACACCTGGGTGGGCTGCATCTGCTGGTGCTCGTGCTCCAGGACAGGAGGGCGAGTGCAAGGATGTGTCACTGCCAAAGCTGCAGCCTCTGTCAGCTGCACCAGGAGAAACTGCTGCAAACTGCAAGGGTTGCACTGCTCTGGATTCTCCCCAGCATAAATGGAAGTGGCATCTGTCAGGTAAATAATTTTAGCTTGTTGAGTCAAAAAATTGATTCACAGAACAGGCATTCTTCAGGCCCTGGTTTCTGAGGGAGAATCGCCCGGCACCAGCAATCTCTATGTTCCCGACTTTTCTCCCAGAAATCAGTCAGTGAAGACATTTTAGCAAATCTTCCCTGGGAAGGAATAAAATATTAAACCTTTCAATTCACAAAAAGGTCCTGTATTCAATAAAAATGCCCACAGGGAGCCAAATGCTGCAGGCCTATGATTCTCCACCAGAAAATTACATTGTTGTTTCATGTGCAGTTGAGTTTCTTGAAGCCTCCACAGTGCTGCAGTTACTGACACTTCGGGACAAATATATTCCTGAAACAGCTCCAAGCTCTTTGTTGATTCATGTCAGGGGTGTGTGACTGACTGCATAAGACATTAATCTAACTGACATTTTTCACCATGAGGGGAATTTAACGAATGAAAATCACAGAATATCCTGATACCCAACCTAAAGCTCCCCTGACACTGCTCCAGCCACTCCCTCGGGTCCTGCCAAAACGTGCAGGAATATCCCTTACTGGTGGAGAGCAGCTCTGTGCTGTCACAGCAGACTGTGCTGGGCTCTTCCAGCGGTGTTTCTGTCCCTGCACCTGGACAGTTCAGGCTTGAAACCACATCAGCCAAACCCCACGAGCTGTTTGCAAACAAAGCTGACAGATGTGACTGAGGGTTTGCTTCTAAGCTGTCAGCAGTGTCTGCCTTCAGCCCCACAGGTAGAGGCAGGCAGAGGGTTTTGCTGTCCCTGCTGGAAGGAAGGGTTTGGAGGCGCGGGTACCTTGTCTCCTGGCTGGGGACGCATCACGGACACGCGGTCGTATCCTTTCCGCAGCAGGACCCAGAGGGCATCCAGCTTCCCCTGGAAGGAAAGGAAACAGGGTGTTTGTTATGCTCTGGGCAGAGTGCAGTGCAGGGACCAGCACCTGGACCCAGCAGGTTTTACCCCATCATTTCCAGTGCCTGTAGAAGGTGCTGGAGAAAGTTTTCTCTCACAGACACTTGCTGTGAACTCGCTGCCAGTGCAAAGGAAGAGCACTCAGATGTCTGACAGGTAACAGTGTCTGACCTTTCCAAAGGTAATGTGTGACTCAGACACCTTCTGGGCTCAGAGAGAGACCGATGCTGACTCAGCTCCAGGCATCACAGCCAGCAAAATTCTAAATCAGTGCAGAAAGCGAGCAGTGAACTCGTGCGATGCCTTCCCAAACTGCTGCGCCTCCTGCTCTGGATGAGCAGCTCCTCTCCAGCCCTAGGTGACCCCTGTGACATGTGAGAAAGAAATCTCACTTATGTCTCAAAACAGTCTGCTGGGGAGAACTGAGTGGACCCCACCTCTGAGCACCGCCAGGAGAGCCGAGCCCAGCCAGGGGCGGTGTGGTGGCCAGGCCATCTCTCCTGGCAGCCACCAAGAGAGGGCTCACCCCGGCTCCCCAGGCCCTCCCCGTGTGGCAGCCCCCGTTTGCACCTTTTCCAGGCAGCAACGCCTCTCTTTCCAAGCCCTGCAGCCCCACGCCGAGCTCAGAGGGAGCAGCTGTCCCCTCGCTGGGTGGTCTCACACCCCACACACCCAGACACACACGTGTGCACCGGCACAGACCTGGGCGAGGTCTGCTCAAACCCCAGCGTGTTGAAAACCTCTTGCAGACAGAGTTTGGCTGATGTGTGGTCAGACCCTCCCTGCCATTCCCTCAGTGCAGCCCAAGCATTCATCCCTGACTGGAATTCAGCAGCCAAGCCTGAGGGTACTCCCCAGATGTGCTGAACGAGGCCAGAAGGAGCAGCCCAGGGCTCTGCAATGCAGAAATATTCACCAAATCACCTGCTCTGAAACATCCATCTGCTGCTGAAGGATTCCTGCTCTATCCCCACTCCAACCAGCCAGGGCTTCCTTTCCTAACCGGACCCAGGTTTGCATGAGGGCACACCTTGGCTGCCTCAGTGCAAGGCTCCAGACAGGTCACGAGTCAAGACTATTTGATCAAACTCTCTTCACACTCACTGGTCTGTGAAGAACTCGGTACCCTGCGATTTGTAGGAATTTCTGGAGAGCGTTAACAGCAGACAGTATTTATTAATGTTTCCCTGAGTGTTGTTCCAAATGCTCCGAATGCTGTGATATTAGAGCAGGAACCAGGAGCAAACCCCTACTAGCAAAGGTCACTGTACCTGTAGAGATGAGCTGCTCTGAGAATGTACAAAGCTGTCCCTTGGTACAAAACTTTTCTGCAGATAAGAGCATCAAACCCAAAGACCAACTCCTGACTGGATCCAGGAACTCCTGTCTGATAAATCTTTCCTGGAAATAAAGACGACAGAACTCTTGTGCTAGCAGAAATGCCTTGTGCAACTATCATGGGCCAGGATTAACAAATGGAAATGTGAGCTGGATGTTGCAGAGGGGGTGGGGAAAGAGTGAGGATCTTCATTCAGAGTAAGGCAGCAGATGTTCCTGAGGGCCTGGTCTGGCTGTGTGAACTCCAGGGTCTGTGAGGGCCAGACTTGACACTCAGGGTGTTTGGGAGCTCCTTTGTGACCCCAGGTCTCTGGTGCCGAACTAAAGACTCCCTTTCATGGGGGCAGAGTCCTTCTCTTCCCTTTCCAAGGTACCATCAGGGCCATAATCCTCTCTGGGATTTCTGTTCCTCAAGCAGTGTGTTCAGCCAGTGGTTCAAAGCTTATTTGGGAGTTGGAGGGACACATGGGTGGAGGCAGACACGTAGAATGACTGCATAGAAGTTGTTTCCGTAGGATATGGGGAAAAGACTTGCTAAGGTGAGAGCCAGGAAAGTCTGCTACTCTCAACGGAGAATAAGCAAGAAGCTTCTCTGTCAGATTCTTCTGCATTTGGACAGCAGAACTCCTTAGACCTGGGGGAACCCATCCCTTCTGTTCCAATCCATCTTTCCTCTACAGCAGAGCTGGTTGAAGCTCTTGATCTCCTGTCCACTCTGACAGCTTAAGAAATAAGTACCTTTTTCCTCCATTTCTCCTTTAGGAAACCAGAGGCAAAGCGACAACTTTCCATGGAACAAAAAAAAATTCCCTTTTACTCTGCAGTCCCAATTTCCAAAAGCCTACCAAGATTTCTTGGGAAAAGCCAAGAGCTCCATCTTTGGGAGCCTCAGGGTCTGCCTGAGACATCTGGGTGGAAGAGAGGGAGTGTGCATCATGGAAAGGATGATGGTTGAAGAAATGAAATGGCAACGCTGTCGCTTGGAAACAGAAACCCTCCTGTGCTCTCCATGGATGGGCCGTGTCTCCGCATCTGGAACTCCTCCGCAGCTGAAGCACGAGGTCACTTGGAGAAAAAAGAAAGGTCTGAAGGCAAATAAAGCCTTGAGTCCTGCTAGATCTGAAGCCCAGAGGGAAGAGACAGTTGGGGCAGATGAAAAATGAAGGAGGGCACAGTTCCAGCCATGGAATTTCCTCTGAATTCACGGTTAATTCAGCACTGCATTGACCCTGAGTCACCTCGGTGCTCCTCAGACCTGCTGGGGGCAGGCAGAGGCACTTTTGGAGCTGTCTGTAAACCCAAGCTGCACTTGGGCCTCTCTGGCCAGGCCGCTGTGCCATGGCAGCTTTGTGAACGGAGATGGGAGGGACAAAGGGAACTGCCAGGGACACTCCAGGAAATGCTGGAGTGGCCTCTACGTGGGATTCACCTGAGGTTTCCTTTGGAGAGCACCACTTGTTGCTTCAGCCTTAGGTTGCAGCCGGGTGGGGATCAGTCTCTTGTTCCGGGTAACAAGCGGCAGGATGAGGGGAAATGGCCTCAGGTTGTGCCCGGGGAGGTTCAGGTTGGATGGTGGGAAAAATTTCTTCACTGCAAGGGTTGGAAAGGCCCGGCCCAGGCTGCCCAGGGCAGCGGTGGAGTCCCCGTTCCTGGGAGTACTCAAAAAACGTGTGGATGTGGCACTCAGGGACGCGGTTTCATGGTGAACATGGTGGTGGTGCTGGATGGATGGCTGGACTTGAGGATCTTGGAGAGCTTTTCCAACCTCAATGATTCCATGACTCTCTGATTCACTTCCATCTACGTTTTGTGCTGCCCCTCCCTGTCAGATGAACCGAGGGCTTGGCGAGTTTCTTAAGAAGTTTTCGGATTTGTCATTCCCCTTGGATTATCTGCACTGACTTTTCAAACAGTTCAAATGACATTTTAAAAGCGGGATAATCCAGTTGGCACCGTGCTGAGAAGTAAGAGCAGCAAATCAGAATAACAACAATAATAACCCCAATCTGTTAAGTGTCAGTAGCCACATTTGGTAGCAAATAAATCTCTGGAGCATTTGAAAAAAACAATCTATGCATTCTCAGCTGTCTACCTACTTATAGACCTGGCTCTGGGAAGATTGAAAAATAGAGGGAAGAAGAACTCCATCATAAAAAGCAGAACATTCTGAGTGGGGGCTGGTACTTGTGCAGCTGGGGGAGGCCTGTGGCCAGCAAGATGACTGGTCCTGTGATGTGAGTTTCCTGGCTCTGTGTCAGATTCAGGCACCCTTGGTACACTGTTCCTGAAGTTTAATTCCTTGCCCTTCTCCTTTACCCGTGATTTTTTAAAGCAGCTTGTTACAGGCATGTTTATCTGCTTCCCAAAGGGGTGTTTCAACCAGCCCAGTGGAGGGGGTGGAAATTTAACATCTCTTTAACCACAGTGCACTTGGAGCATGGGGATGAGGGAAAATTCAAGCTGAGACATTTCCTGTGGGTGAGGTCTGGGTGTCTGTGAAATGCTCCCCCCAAAAGTGGTGGGAGCCTCTCTGTTATTTTAAGACCCAGACTGGACAAAGCAGGATGGATCCCAGCCAGTGCTGCCCTGGCTGAGGGTCCAGCCCCAGGCAGCTCACGGGCTGTTCCCACCTTCCCTGCCTGCCACGGCTCCGGGAGAGCTTCCCTGCAAATCCATCTCCTGTGCTCACACCTCCAGGACACGACTTTCTGCCAAGACTGCTGACGAATTTTGCCAATTTCACTAATTGCTTACTGCCCAGGGAGAGCAACAGCAGGACTCTGCTCCACAGGAATGATCCTTCCTGGGTTTGGTGAGTGCTGATGATTGTCCATGAGGAAAGTGTTGGAGACAGCTATCCTGTCTCCATACATTTTTTGGGTGCAGCTCAGTGAGGGGTGTGGTGGCAATTAATAATTAGGTAAATTCTGGTCCAGGCTGCTAAATACTATCCAGATGTGGAACACTCCAAAGTTTTGGGAGTCTTTGAATACAGGGTTTTGGATTGGAACTGTCCCTATCCTGTATGCAATTGGAATGGCAGATAAGAGAGATATTTCTAAAGGAATTAAGAATATATATCACCCGTGAGATGCTGTTAACATTTGTAGGCGCCCTTATAACTGAATTCTTGTTGTTATGAAGCAAAAGCTGTTCCAGAGTCAGCACTGAACCTCAGCCCTACACACACTGAATCTCCTCTCCAAGCCTCTCTTGAACTTTGGAGAATTTCCGTCCTGGACACAGATCTGCAGCAAACCTGATTCCTCTTTTCAGAGCTGATTTCCTGTCGTGCAGAATAAATCCTGAAAATTCACTGAAAGTCTCCTGGGGCTGTGATCCAACAGCATCAGCTGGGCAAGGGGAGAAACTCAGCAGAATCTTCTGTGGGAAAGGACCCAGCTCTCAAGGAACGAGCTCAGGTAGCTGCACCCACACGGTTCCAGCTGCCTGAGCAGGTATTTGGGGCTCTTTGTCCTAAAATCAGTGTTTCTGGCAGCTCAGTTACAAAAACTGACCGCGCTGTGTCTTGGCTGGATGAGGTCATTCCCAGGAGCAAGGAGAACCTCCCAGGTGGGCCTGGCGTGTTTCCCAGGTGCAGTGATGCACGGTGACAGCGCAGCTCGTTCAGGAACACGGCGCAGCCCCGCGGGGTTGGGGTGTGCCGCGCTCCCCGTCGGAGCTGGCACTGCTGCCTCCAACCTGTCCCACCGTGGCAAGGAACAACCCCTGCCGACACGTGCTGAAGCCATTACAGCACAACTGCAAATGACTTGTTGGGAGGCTCTGTTTATGAGATGGTAATCTTCCAGGGGGAAAAGAGAGAAGGTGCTGGACCAAATTTTCAAGGAGGTTCACGTTTCCGCATCCTCCGGAAACCACCCTGGCTCCCCTGAGCATCCCTGCCATTCCCAGCCCTGGATTTGAACCAGCTGCAAGATGAGGGACTGAGGAGAGCCCAAATACTGCCCCGGCTCCTGTGGGCCCCACCTGGAGCAGGTCAGTAACCAGAGGCAGTGCAGGGAGCCCCGGGTGCTCTTCAGGGTGGGACATCTCCAGCCTGGCTCACAGCTTTTGTCGGACCCCACTGGCTGCTGCTGGGCAGGAAGGAAACAGGAGAGTGAAGCCTCTGTCTCCCATCAGAGAGGCACTTTCTCACTCCCCAGCATCAAGTTTAAGGCAAGCTCTGTACACTGAAAGGTTTATTCACTACGTGTGTTACACGCACCCTCTTTGCAGGTTAATTGCCTGTGGAGGGATTTTAAGACCCTAAACCAGCACCTCTGCCCTTCAGATGCAGGTCCAGAGGTGCAAGGTTTGCACTTGGACATGAATTGGGTGTTTTCAGTCTTTTCTCAGCCTGACAACTACAAATACCCTGGACTGAAGAGAAGTATCAGCATTTCCCAAAAGAGTTAAACCTGAGAAACAGGAATGTGGAATTATTTTTTTCCTGTTCATTGGAGAAGTCACACCGTTGTTAAACTGCCCTCCTTTCCTGAGAACAGCTGAATTTGTCCTGGAGGCAAGGAATCAGCTCTCTGACACTGGAGTGCCCTCATACCATGCCTGGGTGATGCAGTCCATGATTTGTGTGCTCTGCTCCTCTTATCCACAAGATTCAACCCATCCTGGACACATCCAGCAGGAATTTTCTTCCTACTTTCTCCCCTCTTTCTAAGGAAAGAATCACAGAATTGTTGGATTGGAAGGGACCTCTGGAGAGCATCCAGTTCAACCCCCTGCCAGGCAGGGTCACCTGGAGCAGGTGACACAGGGACACGTCCAGGTGGGTTTGGAATGTCTCCAGAGAGGGGGACACCTCCAGGGAAAGAAGTTCTTCCTCCTGTTGAGTTGAAAATCTTGTGGTTTAGGTTATGTCCTTGTCCTGTCACTGGGCACCAATGGAAAGAGTCTGGCACCATCCTCTGACACCCCTTTGAGACATTTAAATGCATTAATGAGAGCTCCTCCAGTCTTCTCCAGACTGAACAGGTCCAGCTCCCACAGTCTTTCCTCACACAGGAGATGCTTCAATCCCTTAATCATTTTTGGAGAAGACCCTGTTTATTCCCTACATCTCAGGGAATGTGCAGTGTAGACCTTTGCACCCTGTGAGCACTTCCCAGAAGCTGGCACGCCTCAGGAGGAGATCAGGATCCTGTTCTGGTCTAAGAAAGCAGCACAACTCCCAAACCTGACCAGCCAGGTGGGAAACTCCCATTGCCCCACGTGGCTCCTGCCCACAGCACCTCCTCAGGTTCAGGGGCTCCCTCAGGCACAGCTACTCCAGCAGCACTTGGGATCAGGGGTTGGTGGACAGATCTGAGCCCTGGATGTGAACCCACATCATGACAAAAAGATCTCCTGCACACATCCCAGGCAGCGCCAGGCAGGGCTGGACTCACCTTGATGGGGGAGTACCACTTCCGAGGGGACGAGGGCTGGCGCATGTTGCTCCCGAGGTTCCTGGGCTCAGGGAACTCGTATTCTTGCTCTGGCATCTTGACCCTGGCGTTCTTGGCCTTCTCTAACTTAGCACCTTCCTCCGTGGAGCCCTTTTCTCCCCAGCGCACCTGGAAGGAGGGATCAGGCCCTGTCACTGCTGCAGTCACACCCCTGCTGCAACAACAGAGCCCTGCCTGTGTTTTCCCAGTGCCCAGATCCAAGCTGAAGAGCAATGCACAGGCTGTGAGGTTTCTTTGCAGCCCAGATTTTGAACTCGTCCTTCGTGGTGGTTTATGAGAAACGTGAGAGTGGGGAAGGTTTTCAGAAAAACTAAAACAATTTCACTGTAATTTGTATGGCAGCGCTGCCCCTGTATCCCAGGCATGGACCAGGACGTTGCTGGACTAGAGGAAAAAGATGGTCCCAAACTTCAGAAATCTGTGTTTGGCTCTCAAATATTCCCATACAAAAATGATCTGGACTCAGATGTACCAAAAAAGCCTAAAGAAGTTTGTGCCTGAGTTCCCTCCTCGGTAGATTGCAGGGGGACGTCACAGCCCAGTCCCCAGCCCAGATCTGACCCCTGAGCTGGGATCTCCTCACCTCCATCCGTTTGATGCCGCCCACTCCTCGCCCACCATAGTAAGAGGCGTCGACTGTCGGCCACTTCTTCTTTGGCAGACCATCATCATCTTCCTCCTGCAAAACAGCAGCAAGGGGTGGCACTGTCAGGGAGAATGACCAGGGGTGGAAAGGAATTAACAGTCCTGAGGCTGCGTTGTCCTCCGAGCCTGCAGGGCGGGCAAGGTTCTGGTCTCTCCCTCATTATTTTCCAGAGGATGTACTCTCATGAAAGGTCAACGTTTCATGATAAAAACACCACCACTTGAAAGGCACCATCCAGCTCCAGCAAGAATGAGATTTTGGTATTTTTCACCTCTGACACCCCTTCCCTTCACCTGGGACTGGGGAGAGGCAGCTGCTGCTCGTGGCTCCCTGTGCTGCAGGGACCCTCCAGGGCCCAGGTAAATCCACATATTGGAATTCAGGCCTCACGGGATGGAGGGAAAGATTAAAAAAATGAGTAAATTTTCTCCTGAGTGATGGCAAACTCGGGGTACCTTCGGAAACAACCCCACTGGGAATGCCCAGGTTCATTGACAGGAGCTAGCCAAGAGGAGTAGGATGGAAAAGTCTCATGGAAAAGTCACAAGAATGGAATTAGCTCCTGTAAGGAACCTGTGCCTCGGCTGGGGCAGCTGCCCGTGGAAGTCCACTTGGCTTCAGGGAGTCCTGTGGCTTGTGCCAGAGAAAGTCAGGCCCTGTGTGAAAAATCAGATTTAAATTCTGCGTCCTGCCCTTGCTCGCCTCAGGCACATCCCCAGCCACAGAGCCAAGCGTGCTCAGCACCTCACAGTGATGTTCAGATATGGGCAAATGAACAGATCAAGAACATTTCCTTAAGTGTATTTAAAATGAGTCTGCTAAAGCTCTAGTGAGAGTCAAAGTATTTTAAATTCTCCGTTGCACTTTGTAGGGTCAGAGTGTATGTGGAGCTCTTCTAGTGCCTTTCCCTTTAATTTCTACAGTTCAGGCTGTGAACTGGCAAAGCAGAAAAGCAGAGTTCATCAAAAACGTGAAGTATTTCCTGTGAAAAACGTGGAGAGAAAAGAAAAATGGTCCCTCTCTCTCTTTTCTTCTTCTTTCTTTAATTTTTCACAGGGATTTGGCTAAACTCCAAAACTTAGGAGCTTTCCAAAACTGGAAAAGCCAAAAATACTTTGAAATTGAAACTCCCCATCAGGAAAACTGAAAAACTGTGGGGGGGAAAAAAAATCCAAGAAAAACTATGGTTTTCACGGCAACCAAAAGCATTTCAAGTTTATCAAAACACACAGAAATTGGGCTGTAAAACGTGTCCTGATCTAAGGGAAGGGTGAACAATTGGTCACAACTACCAGGTTCTTCTCTTCAGAGCTGCCCTCTCTCTCTGGCCCCGGGCAGCGCTGCTGAGGCTCTTTGCTGCAACCCAAGAACTCAATATCTCTGCATGAAGTTTTCCATGAGGACTCTTCTTTGTTAAAAAGAAAAAAAAAAAAACAAAAAACCCAAATTGGAAGTGAAGCCATCTAAATATTTTCCTTCAGCAATTCTCTTTCTCTCTCTTCAGTTTAGCACAGACTGGACTTCTCACAACAGGAAATACCAAGGTTTAGGAAATCTTCCCCACAAGCCCTTAAAAGCCCTGCGAGTCCCTTCGCTGCGCGTCGGGAGCCAGGACAACAGCACACACACAGAGAGGCAACGCGGACGCTTGAAAAACAAAGGAGTCACAAGTTTTCTGCAGAATGAGCCTGTTTACATGTTTGGAAGGGCAGGGGAGGTTTTGCAATACCAGCAGAAAGCCCCCACCAGTGATGTCCTACGCTCTTGGCCAAAGTGCTCACCACACACGTGAGGAACTGGAGGAACTGGAAACGGGGGTCAGGGCAGGGAGGCAGCAGGAAAATGGGAAGGAAGAAGCACCCAGTCCCCACCATCCCCACATCCAGCACCCCAATCTGTGAGCCAGGGCTGAATTCTCACATCCTGCCTGCTTCACCTGTATTTCTCTCCACGTGGCTGCACCGGGGTTTGTACCTGAGGAGCTCCAGCTCTGACCCAGCTGCAGCCTCAAAAACAGCCCCAGAACATTCAAGTGCATTTAAGGATGCTGGAAACTGACTGTACAGCTCTTGGCAACTTTCCACCTCCAAAATCTGCTTTAGATGGAGCTAGAGTTTCTTCTAACAAATAAGAAGAAGCAGGGCAGAGCTGCATTTCACAGTCAGGGATCCAGATTCATAAGTGCTGGATTGCAGAAAACAAAGATCTGTGTTTAACTCAGAGGCCAGGCCGGGCTCTGGATACTTTGACCCTGACCTGAGGGAACCTCATCTGTGGGTAACACAAGGATAATTCAGGCTCCACAAGGGACATCTGAACCACTCAGGGTAAGAATTCAAACTAAATTTGGCCAGATATTAAAAAAAAAAGTTTGGACAACTTACCCCTCTCCCCACCCTTATAATTATTTTCCCAGTTGTCTCTGCAATGCCTGAATTTTGTCAGAATTCAGCATTTATAGAGAGCTCTGCCTGCACCAAGGGCTGAGCCACGACAATAATTTATCTGTGAGAGATGTTATCATCGAATTCTACAGTTGAGAGAACACAGGCAAATCCAGCTGTCCTCAAGACTCCTTCCTACCCCTTCTCCCAACACTGGAGTCATTCCCAAATCCCATGGCCGCCTCTCAGCTGCTTTGTTACACTTTGAGGACACCTTGCTCTGTTCTCAGGGAACGTTTCCTCCTACTGTGGAAGGTTTTGCTTGGTACCTTGGTACCTCTAAAGGCTCCCCAGAATCTTCTCTTCTCCAGCCTGAACAACTTCAGCTTCATACAAGCTCATCCTTGAGGCACAAACGTTTATCAAACCAGGCTTTGATCATCACAGGAACTCCCCATTTATCTGTGGCCCAGATCCTTTGAGGTCCTGCCTGAAGTGAAGTCCTCCAAGAGCAAAGCACTGCGTGTGCGCAGATGAGAGGGAGGCCTGGGTTTGGTGAAAGAAGGATGCTGAGCTGTTCCCACTCCAGAGCTCAGACACTGAGCTGCAGGAAGGTGGAGATCCTATAAGGTCATGGGAATCCACACCAGGATGGGATTAAACCCAACTCCCACAGCCTCTGCACTGCACTGGGCCTGCCTGGGTATTCCACATGAAACTCCACACCCTCATGGAGTAACACCTGCACCTCATCCATTGCCAGTAACAGCCCCATCTTTTTTTCTTTTAAATGCCTGTCCCTTTGAAGGTTCATTTTCTTCTCCTCCCATCTTTCCACAACTCACTGTAAAAGGGACGGAGAAGCATTGGCACAGCACTGGGACCTGGCTTCATTTCAGGAATAGCAGAATAAATTTCCTGCCTTGGTGTCTACAAAAAATTCCTATCAGATCCTTTCTCTGGAGCTTGTTTTGCTGTCTCCCCAGCAAGGCCTTCCAGAAGGAGCAAGGAAAACAATTTGGAAAAGAATAATGATCAGCAATAATTGAACAACCTGGTCTAGTGAAAGATGTCCCCTGCCCATGGCAGGGGGGTGGAACAAAACGATCTCTAAGGAGCCTCCCAACCCAAACCATTCTGTGATTCCATGATAATAAGTGAGAGTTCAAGCAGCTCTCCAAGCAGCTGAATCTCCTTTAGTCCTTCTCTGGCTTCAGGGATGTTGTGGGAGAGATCCAACCCCAGCAGTCAGCGTGGATCCAGCTGAACAGGGCTTTCATCCCGCAGCTGCCGGGCAGGGAGTTAAATCCCTCCTGTCCATGCTGCCTCCCAGGACAGTGACAACGACCTGACAATGACCTTCAGGGTCTGGTGCCAGTGCTGCTGAATGGCCCCTTCTGTCCAGCACGTCCCTGAGTGTGTTTGCTGTGCTGTGTGGGTAAGAGGACAAGAGACATAGGAATTATCCCATTACAGGCTGGTTGGTGGCTTGGCTCCGGCGCCACAGTGGGGATGTCCGTGGATGTTGGGTGACAGAGCAGGGAAAGAAAGGCCCTGAGTGATGAGGAAAGGGCAAGCTCTGGGCACCTGGGTGATCTCCTGCCTGGCTTTGCCAGACTCCAGGGAGCTTTGTGTCCCTGGATCCCTGCTGTGGGAACAAGTGGCACCTGCACAGATCCAGCTATGGGTTTTAGGCTCTGCTTGCAGGGCAGGGCAGCAATGAGGGCAGTGTGTGTCTCTTGGGATGTATGGAGGGGCTCCAGTTTAGCACCCTCTGACTGCAGCCAGTCTGTCCAGGACTGACAGCAGCAGAATTCTGGCCTGGGCCAGGGAGTGAATAGGGAATTGCTGGAAGCTGCAGAGCCCTGCAGCTAGGGTTTTTTGGTGTATTTTGAGGATGGGTTGCTGTAGTAGAACCAGCTTCAGCCTTGTGGTGAGTTTCTGCTCTGAGCTGGGCAGAGCTGTTCCAATAAACCCAGCCCAAAGGTGCTGGGGCACAGGAGTAAAAGCAGCTGTGTCTTCCTCCAGCAGGGCTAGAAAAAGCCTTCCTGTTCACTGGAGGTAGAAGAACGTGGTTTCAATCCACCTTCAGTGACTAATCACAGGCCAGAAAGGTGCTCCTGGCTCCTCCAGGCACTCACCTCTTCCGCTTGGCATTAACTCAATCCTTCCTGGCCTAAGTGAAACCATCTGTCCTTCCCTGGGCTTCACCCTCAACATCCCGAGCTCCCCGAGCAGCACAGCGGGAGCTGACAACATTTGCAATTTCTGAATGAATTAATTGGGAGTTTCTGGCCAATAATGATTTCCTTCACCAACAGTGAAGTGTCTCCAACATGTCTCAAAGGGCCTCTGAAGCAGAGTTCAATAAAACCTCTGGCGGGTCCGACAGCAAAGGCTGCTTCCCCCTCGTTGTTCCAATGTAATGCATTCTCCTTCCTCCTGTGGGCCTCAGCTCCCAAACCTGCTGATGCAAGAATTCCTTGACTTTTTTTTTTGGCCAAGACTTTTGTGAGAAGAAAAAAATCCGACTGCAACCCTGCTGCTGAAGGGACCAGCAATCCCTCCTGCTGGAAAGGAGCAGCTGCTGGTTTCCTGCAGGGGAGAGGGATATCTGCAACACCCGAATACCTGGATTGTAGAAAATCAATTCCTTCTTCTACTTGTTCAGAGCAAAGTAGAAAATCTGGAGGCTTCAACCTTCTGAGAACGCATCACACTGCTGCCAGCCCAGCTCTGTGGACCAGCCTCTCTGGGAGTAAATGCACCAACAAAATGCATCTTGTCAGAGCTTCTGCTATTTTTTCCCTAGTGGGAAGCTCTTCTGTCTGGGAAAAAACAGTGCAAGTCACAGCTTCAGGCCTCACTGATTTCTGAGCACTGCCTGATGCTGTACAGCTTCTAAAATAGTACAAACTACATTTTCCTTTTTAAAAAACCTTTGGCTGCTAAATGTGCACATTGGCTCTGGGATAACTGAGCTTAGGGGATGTGCTCTGGTGGGAAGCACAGGTGAAATGACACCATGAGAGCAGCTGGCACACTGTAGAGAAGTGTCCCAGGCCAGGCTGGACGGGGCTTGGGGCACCCTGGGATCGTGGGAGGTGTTCCTGCCTGTGGCAGGGGGTGGAATGGGAGGGTCTGTAAGGTCCCTTCCAATCCAAACCAATCCATGATTGTTGTAACCAAACCCTGCCATCCCAAAGTCCCCAAAGAGGAAAATAACACCCAAAAGAATGTTCAGATCCCCTCTTGGACTGATGAGGCAGCAGGTAAAGCACAGGTCCTGCTGAATGGCGATTTTCAATCACTGTGCAGGGCCCTCTCAGGGTACAACCAAAGCCTGGACAAGTTGAATTTCAAGCTGCAGCTGTGGTTTTGCAGTAACTGCTCTGCTTTTGCAGCACTTACTGGGTTGACAAAAGACTTCCGTATAGGTGACGCACGTCTTCCCTCTAAGGGGATGTAATTTCCCCCTGCAGTTCTTGGCCAGGGAGTCAGCATTCCAGAATGATGTATTTTAATTAATTTCAGCAACTGAATCCCTTGGCTTGGAGGCATGTGTGATGCAGAACAAAGCACGTGCAATTTGAGGTTAATATTTTCCTTTTCATTCGGAGGACAGAAGCTGACCAAGCTGGTGGATTTTCACACAGCCCAAACAAATATCTGTGTAGGGAAATGGGCCAGGTACCTGCAGAGAGAGGCACAGGGAGCACTGGATCCAAATGCAACCCCCCCTTGGGTCTGGGAATGGTCTCATTTGGACTTTGCTCCAGGCCTGTTTTGAAGGGAACAAGTGCCCCAAGGTGGAGGTTCCAGGGCTGGCCTTGGGTCCTGCTGCCCTGGACAGTGCAGGAGAACCAAGGCTGGATCCCTGCTCCTTGCAGAGGCCTGAGCTTTCCTGAGCCTTGGCTCAGCCCACACTCCCTGGGCCAGGCTTCATGGAGAGCAGAGAGCACCATTTCACAAGCTTTTCCACTTGCACGCTGAAGCAGGCAATGAATTTGTCTCTGGAAGCAGAAAGCAAGGCAAACTACCCAAGCAAACCACTCTGAGCACAGACCTAAGCCTAATTTTACTTGCATGTTTAAGAGGAGCTGATCCAAACCCCAGTGAAGTCAATGGAAGAACTCCCATTGCCACCAGAGTGCCCTGCACAGAGCCCAGGGACTGCAGTGAAATCCCGTGTGGAAAACACGGGGAGCAAAGCAGAGCCTCACTGCGTGCTGCAAGCAGGAGCACAGAGAAAGGGGCAGATGGAAAACTGGGCATGTTTTGGGCACAGTGTGTTAAATAATGGTGGCAGAGCTTTAACCATCTGTGACAAGATTCATCTAAAGCTTGTAAGCAGAGCTAAGATGGAAGGTTTGATGTTGATTTACCATTTGTTGATCACTCTCCACTAAAACATCCGTGGCTGGTGTAGCTCCGCTGATGTCAAGAGGATTTTGCTGGGGTTTTACATCTGCTCTGAATGTGCCTCAGACAGTGCAAGGACCATGAGTTTCCTTCTCTCACAGCAACTGTGCTCTGAGGGCTCAGCACCAGGAGCTCCTGCCAGGAGTGGTTACATATCCCAAACCACCAAAATCATTACCGTGCCATTCCAGGAAGGCAGCTCAGCACATGTTTAGGTTCCACTAACTTCAGAGTTACACACAGGCTTAAGGGTTGTCCCTTGTGTGAATCACAGCCTAACTCTGCAGTGCTGAGCTGTCCTCCTTCCCCACCTGCTCAGCGGAGGCACTGAACTCACAGATTTAATCACCTTTTGTGAGGAGACTGAACAAAACCTTGTCCTAAACACCGAGGAGACCAGGGGTCAGTGTCACTCACCTCGCTGTCTTCTGCAGGAGGTGGGGGAGGCTCTTTGATGATCTAGAAGGATTAAAGAGAAAGAGAATCATAAATTCACACTTTGTTCTTTAGCACAACTCAAATGTCACAAAAAAAAAAAAATCCAAAGGAGAAAACAACAGGAGGTGCTGCTGGAACACCTCTGTTACCACACTCTGTGCTCACGGGGGGCTGTGGGTGCCACGGTCACCGAGGGGGAGCAGGAGGTGTCCCAGAGCCCTGCCCCGGAGACATTCCCAATGACAGCTCCCCACGCACGTCGCTCATTAGGTCACCCCTGCCCTGTGTGAGGCAACAGGAAATTCAAAGTCTGATCTCCCTGATTCTCCTAATCCCAGCAGCTGCCAGAGTCAGTGCTGGCTCTGAGCATTGAGGCTTCACCTGAACAACCACACTAAAATCAGCATCTCCTCCTCCTGCCCTGTGAGCACGTGTACAAATCCTGCCTCAGATAATTTACAGTCTGAGCAAAGGCTGGAAAGCAAAACCAGCGTGAAGCAAAATGCCCTGGGGACATTGCAAAGCAGTGATAACCCCCAGCCTGTCTCCCAGACCATTCTCCCTTTTTCATTCCAGAAAGCTGTGCCACCTCATGCTCTTCACATTCAAGCTCTTCACGTTAGCAGGTTAATATAGTTCACTGCCATAAACTTCAACAAAATATAAATATATATATATATGGCTCACTGAGGTTTGTAATAAAGCAAAAGCAGGGTGAGGTTGCAGCCTGGTCCAGGGTATGCTCCATAGAAACCACTTCAGTTTATGTGGGTGTGAGGCCATTATTTCATGCAGAAAGTTTGCATCCAGGGCTCGGCAGGCAGTTGGCTGCTACCAGAGCCCTGCATCCAAGAGCAACAGAGAGGTTTCCAGGGGGAGGGCAGCGACACCAGGCACGTCACACCCTGCCCCTCACAGCCGGAGCAGAGCCCCTGCACAGCCCCAGCCCTGGCACGGCAGTGCCATGCCCCAGGACGGGTTTGCTCCGGGGGTTTCAGCCCATCTGGACGAGGCAGCTCTTTCTGTGCCATGAATCAGAGGCTGGCTGAGCACCCGTGGAGGTGACACTGAGTGTCCTGAGCTCTGCTCAGAGCTGGGTGTCGGGGGCAGAGGCTGCCCTGGCATGGGGGACACATGTGTGGGCTTCAAAATCACCCTGCAAACAAAAAATACAGTCCCAAACAGCAACGGCTTGGCTGCTTAAATGCAGAAAGGGAAAATTGCAATCACATTAAAGGCCCTGAAGATATAAATATTTACAGCAATTCCTCTCACTCGTGTTTTTCCTCCTGTGATGAGCTCACTGTTTTTATTTTCCTCTGCAAAGCCCAAGTCATGCAATGTGGCCATTAATGAGGAGCATGTGCCTCTGGCTGGGGAGGAGACAGGGCTGGAGCAGTTTGTGTCCCAGCCCAGGGCAGGGATGGGTGCTGGGCTCTGCCATTACCTGCTCCTGGGCCACAGGGCTTCTGTTCTGGTGGCCTGCAGCACCTCAGGGAGCACAGCTAAAGAGACTTTGTGCACTCAATCAGTACCGAATGTGGGCATGCACAGGAGCCCGGAGCTCTCACGGAAACACAAAACCACTCCTGAGGAGGAGTGTGGTGGAGCCTTGCTCATCCCCCGTTCTGACACAGCAGGACTGTGGGTCAGGCGTGGCTGATGGTCCCCGTTAGGGAGGAAGGAGCGGGGATGGCCCCGAGGAGCTTGAGCTGACCAGCAGAGCTGGGCAGGGAATGGCACAGCACCCATTTCCCTGCCCATCCTGGGAGTCCCAGCTTGGGCCGTATAGAAATGAGGAAAGCTTTGAAAATGATAAAAAATGATGAAAAGTAGATGAGAAGTGGGTGATCTGTCCCAGAGGCTGCCCAGGGACGTTTGGAGTCCCCATCCCTGGAGGTGTCCAAGGAAGGCCTGGATGTGGCACCTGAGCTCTGGGCTGGGGACAAGGTGGGGATTGGGCACAGGCTGGACTTGGTGATCTCAGAGGTCTTTTACAACCTGAATAATTCTGGGATTCTGTGAAAAGTGGATGAAAGGTTGTCTGCATCCTAGTACTACTCTGTGGAAAGGAAATCTTGGCTCTCAGCATGGTTTACTCAGAGGTGTAAGATGGAGACAGCACCATCTCTTCTGTGTCTCTTGACACACTGAATACTGACAGAGTCTGCAACGCACCGAAAAACACAGGGGACTTTTTCAGATTCATTTTGGTCAGTGTGGGGGGTGGCATTTGTCAACAGACCTCCTTCAGAACCAAATGCCTGAACACAAACCCATCAGACACTGAGAAACTTCAGATCTCTGATGCAAAATGTACCTGGCCTGGTCCCCTCCTGGAGCATTCCCTGTTCTGGTGGAACATCGTGGGTTCCAGTGGAGTTCCTCTCATTTGCATTGGCATGAAACATCAGGATAAGCCATCCAGATTTGGTCCAGCAAAGGATCCAAACACAGCTTCCCAGCCGGTATCACTGGCAGCTCTGCAGATTGCACGCTTGGCAGGGAGGAGATGGCTGTTTTCCAGACATTTGCATCCCTCCCCGTGACATATGCACACACGTGTACACGAACCGACTGACTTCTGTAAACAGATCAAGTGTTTTCTGTCACAGGCCGAGAGGGGGGGGAAAAAGACATTCCTTCCATTTTTGAGTGCTTTGCACTTCTAAGAGCAACTGAACTCCCCGTAAATTGGCAGCATGGATTGGTTAATTTGGACAAGTCTAGAGATGGGGGAGTTCAGTCTCCTGTGCCTTTGAGCCTCTACGACCTTTCAAAGTTCAAGTCTTACCAAAAAAAATCTAATTTCTGACTCTCTGCCCGGGGCTTCAAACAGCACAAATCTTTTCCTTCTCCCTTTTGGATTCTTACAGTTACAGCTCTGCGTGCATGAAATCCTTATTCTGGGGCACTGAGACCCTTGTTCTGGGCACTGAGACCCTTGTTCTGGGGCACTGAGACCCTTACTCTGGGCACTGAGACCCTTGTTTTGGGGCACTGAGACCCTTGTTCTGGGCACTGAGACCCTTGTTCTGGGGCACTGAGACTCTTACTCTGGGCACTGAAGGCACTGAAGCCGATCCCACAGCAGTGGCACAGCAAGAGCCCGGGCCCCAAAGCCCCGCAGCCGCTGGCTTGGCACAGACAGAAGCAGCTCAAGGACAAGAGCGAAACTGCCATGGCAGGGACCCTGTGGGGACACAGCCCCCATGGCCACCCCATTTTTGCCCTGGCTGTGCTCTGGCCTGGCCAGAAGACACCCAGGACCTGCTGAAGGGAGCAGCGGGGAGCAGGCCAGGCCCAGCACAGCGCTCCGGAGAGTTTGGCTTGGCAAGGGTGTGGTGTTTGTCCATGTGTGCTGCAAGTGTTTGGATAACCCCACGCCATCCCTGGGACTGCTCTGCAGCTGGGCCTCCTGGCCCTGTGTTTGGGAGAAGAAGAACACGGTGGTTCAGCCACAGGTTTGCTCTCCAGGTGAGGAGTACCTGAGGAGGGGTTCCACACCATCACTGTGCTACAAAAACCTGGCAGGCCTTTTTTCCAAGGGTAAATGTAGGTGCTAAAAAGCTAGAAGCAGAGAAATTCTTCAGCCTTTTCTCAATATTCTGTGAGCAGACTGTCTTTCCTATGTAAACTATTTTAAACAAGGTCACAGTTCCATAAACTTGTTGCACCTGCAAGCTGTTTTGCAAGATTGTTATGGCTTTTGACTTTGAAAATATTTTGGAATAGGTATCTTAGGACTTGGCCAATCCTCTCAAGGGGTGGATGGCCGAAGAACCAATTACCTATTGCCACTCAACACACTTTTGCGATCTATCCTATAAAGTAGTCAGAAAATTATTAAAAGAAAAAGCTTCGGCTTCCACTGTTCATGAGCCTGGACTCTGTGTCGTTTTCTTTATGCACCTCGGACGTAACAGCAACAGGTAAAGGCCCCTGGGATGGAAAGGTGGCCACTTGGCACAGCAAGGAACTTGGAGAGCAGTTGTCAGCACTTCCACACGCTCAGCTGTGAAAATTCAGGACAGTGAAGTATTTCTTTGCATTTCACCACAGACCCCAACGTGCATGTGAAGGACAGGACTCTGTTAGCTGAGCCACTCCGTGTCACAGATCCGTGGAGCAGCAGCTGCTTCTGATGGATAACCCAGGGGCACAGCAGAGGAATGCTATCAGCCACCTCCTGGAAGGTTAAAAGCATTGGGAAGGATGAATTTTCTGTTGCCCTGAAATTTCTATAGCCACTCAGGCATAAGAAAGCACATGTTGAATCCAAATTTTGCATATTCCAGGAATGTGTCTAGGATGTTTTCCATCTTGGGAGCCCAGAAATCTCCACCAGCTCTCAGCGTCCAGCAATCACACAGTAACTATCCCTGGAGTTTTAGATGATAAATAGGGGCAATATGTTTCTTGTCAGAGGAGCCTATCTGCTTTAGGATGGGACAGATCATCGTTTAAAATGAAGCAAACAGTACAAAATAAGAAATAAAGGACTTTGCCTCCAATCAGGACTACAGTTTGGAAGCATGCAATTAACTGAGCAGATTATTTTTGTCCTTAATTACCTTCACTCTTCTGGAAAACACAGAATATATATTCTTGCTATCTTAATAAACCAAGGATTTTAAATAGCATTAACTGTGATCCATTTGACTAATTTCCTATTTTTTTTCCCCTTACATATTTATAGTTTTGACCTCTCAGTCCTGTGACAGTTTCATAGTTGAGGTATGAGTTGGGTAAAGGAACATTTCCTTTTTATTTCTGTCCTATCTTCTGTGTCTTCTCAGTACCCACAAAATCCGTGGAGATCTGGTCTGCATTTCAAAGCTAACACAAGCAGGGGCCCGTCCCAGTTTCTTCACCTGCAGTATAATGCAATCTTCTTCCTGCTTTCTCTCTCTTTCCTGGGCTGTCTCCACAACGTTCCAGATGATTCATGATCCTGTGCTCCCTTCTCCCCAGATCAGCACGACTGCAGAAGAGCTGTGCCTCGTGTGCTCCTGGGAGCGGGCGGGAATCGGAACCCAGGGACCTTTGTAAGGAATCCCCATCCAGCCAGCAGGGACCCTGCCACTTCACGGCTCTTCAGGGCTGCTGCAGAGCCCATGCATTCCCTCCCCTTCTCTTCCACCAGTTCAGCCATGTGGTTTTAATCTATATTTTCTGTATTTTCTCCATCCAGCTTTTTGTTTCCAAAACTGCTGGTCATCTGCAGTGCAGACTGAGAGCCAAACAGATTGCTGGGTTCTTCCATGCTTACTTCCAGAAAACAGCTTTAAAGCTAAAACTGGTGTTAGATGCTCAAATACCAACACCTCATTTATCTGCCAGCCACACCCCTGTATTTAAAACCACTGTAGTATGAAAATGAGTGAGGTGGGGCAGATTTTCTACGTGGGCAAATAACCCAGCCCAGCCTCTCAGGCCACCCTGGATGGCTGCAGAAGGGAGGCAGAGACTCGTGTTTACTTCACAAACCTGGGAGGAGGTGTGAGGTATGAGCACGTGGGGAAAAGGCTCGGGCTCAGCTGCCCCAGGGGCAGAATTCCACTCCCAGCCCTGGAGTGCCCTCGCTGAGCTCCAGCCCAAGGCTTGGGCAGGCAGGGTGGGGCCATCCCTTCAGATATTCCAGGGCAAACCTTCCGTGCAGGTCCTGCTCTGGGGCACAGCATGGCCCCAGCACAGCTCCTGCCAGGGTCAGTGTCTGTGCAGCACATGGGCACAGGGAAACCGTCCCAGTGAGGGAGACCGTCCCAGCGAGGGAGGGAGACCATCCCATCGAGGGAGGCAGACCATCCCAGCGAGGGAGGGAGACCATCCCAGCGAGGGAGGCCATCCCAGCGAGGGAGGCAGGCCATCCCAGCACAGCCAAGCCTTCCAGCTATTACATTAATTATGCCTTCACTGGACATCCAAACGCTTTAAGCAGCTCCATTTCCAAGCCAATCTAACAACGTGCCTGCAAAGTCCTCTTTAAGACAGTTCTGGAGGTTTATTATCTCTTTGGCTCACATCTGCGTTAAAACCTATTTGATTTACGTCAACGTTAAACCTGAGGCTCGTGTTGGCCTCCTACCCACAACAATTTCACCCTTGGACACCTGAACAGCCTCTTGCACACACAGTTCCTGCTGTGGATGTCTGCACTGCCCCAGGTTGTGCTGTGCTCAGGAAAGAGGATGAATGGGAAGAGACAAGCAGCACCTGGAGGAAGCCAGGAGCTGGGATCTGCTGCTCTGCAGATCTGCTCAGCTCAGGAAAGGTGAGGTCACCCTGCTAGAGGTGTCTGTGTACTTGCCATCATTCTTGTTAAGAGCACAGTGTTGGGGAGCTCAGCAGAGCAGAACTGTTTCTTTTCTGTTATTAAATAAACCTCCTACAACCTTTGGAGAGGTCAGTGCCTGCCTCCTATGCTTTTGTAATATCCTCCACAGGTATCCAGGGAAATTTTGCCTGTGCTGGTATCAGGCACAGCAAAGAGTTATTATTGTTCTGATCTACTGAGCAACAATTGCCTCTACTGTAAACCGAGGGATAAATTCCCGACTTCATCCCAGAATACTTCTGAGACCAATAAACTTGGATACATTTGGAAACAGCATTCCTTCATGGGCGCATGCCAAGGAGATACCGGGTTCCAGATAAACCTCCAGAGCGAGTCTATTGACTCCAGTCCATTTACTCCAGGGACGAAGCTGGCTTGGTGTCTTTCCTGAAGAACTGCTGGATAGTAATGACTCCTATTTAATTAAAAAGCATGCCAAGAGGAATTTCAGGGTTTAGAAATGTGCTTGTCACTCAGAAACAAATTTATACTTGGTAAGAGAAGAGCTTGTTGTGTTTTTTGCCTTTTTCCCCTGGACACATCCACAATTATCTCTGAAACGTCCCTGGGCTGGAATCCACGGCGATGTCTCCGGGTCTGCGGTTTGGTTATTTGAGGTTGGAGCTCTGGTCTGTTGTGCAAGGCAGTTCCTCTGCCCTTAATTCACTTCTGACAACACTGCATTCCTCCTCGTGCCACTTCCAAACCAGTCACTAAGCTCGGCTCCCTTTCCCCATCCCCTGGCAGGCTGGGCACTCCTCCAAGGATTTATCTTTAATTTCACAGAATTTTTGGGTGAGCAGTGCACAGTGGGGCGTCCTGGCTGCTGATCCTCTGCCAAACACACCGGATGCCCTCCCGGAGAGGTGGAAGAGATTTCATGCAGGCTCTTGGAATAAAATCTTTCCAACAACTACAGGGAAGTGTTTGACTACACTGGAAAAATATCAGCAAGATAGTCCCCACTCGCAGACCTTGCTAGGAGGGAATGTGGGAGGTAAAGGAGGAGAGTGAGGAAAAGCTTTTATCTACAACAAATGTTTTAAGTAGAGAATTTAAATCTGGAAAATATTAAGCTTATAAAGTTCCATGTGGACCAGAGACTCCCTCTCTCTGCTGCACCCACCTTGCTTATCTGGACTGTTTTTCACACTCAGGGCTGTTACATGACCACTGTCCTCACACGATTCCACTGCAGCAGAGCCACAAAACCCTCACAACGACAGCTCCATATCCCCTCCACACCCTGCTGCTTTTATTTGTGCCTTTTTCTCATCAGCTTCATCTTTCTGCTCTAACAGCACCTTAAAACAGCAGCATCACTGAGAGCATTCTCCCTCTATCCCCTCAATTCTCCTCCAGATGCCAGTGCAAACGTCCCCACAGGGCACATCTCCGCTGACTTCCATGCAGATGTGCCAACAAAAAGCTGGCCCAGCTCCTCTGGGAGCGTGCCATCCAGTTCAGACAAATAACGCTGAGCAACCTACCACGCTGCTAATCCTTCGGCCAATTTTAGAACCAATTTTTTTTTATTGTTCTGAAAGTCCAAATAAATATTTTTTCCATTCTGGTTTTCGTCTTGGGACAGAGGTGCCAAACTACTGTGAAGAGAAGCGTTTTATCCCCATTTTCAGCCAGGAACAGAAATAGACAGCTAAGATTTTTCCTGCAAGATTTCCGTCCTTGTTCTGGATGATACATCTCAGCACAGAGACCCATCCTCCAGCGAGCGGCTCCTGCAGCGTGTGGCTCCAGAGCTCTCTGCTCTGCATTGCCGGTTTGGTACAAGATGGTGCAAATTTACAACACTGGGCCTGTGATTTAAAATCAGGAATAATGACGGCGACCCAGAAACTGGAGCCGGTTTGGGCAGCCTTGAAAGCAGCTTCTGAAACGTTGCACGCAGCCAGTCCCCAAACCCAGGCTCCAATTCTGCTGACATTTGTGAGTCCCTAATTCTTGTTCTATATTTGCAGCTCAAACAAGATCCAAAACGAGAGCAGAGCTCCACTGCATTGTGTGTTCCACAGTGCTGAGCCCTTGCCCTGATCCTCCTTGGGAAAGGCAGTGCCAGGGCTCAGCAGGGATGCTCGGGGTGTGACAGGTCTGTGCAGACAAACAGCAGAGTCACATGAGATGAAAGCTCATCTCGAGTCCTGTGATTTCCTTCTTGCCTCCCTTGACCTCTTCCTTCTCCCCTGTTTTCTCCTGATTTCTCTCTGCCCTTTTAAAGCATTAACTCTGTGATTGTACTTCTGAACTTTTGTGAAAGGGCCTGGAGGAAAGACAACGCTCAGGGAAGCATGGTCGTACTTCCACTGTCACTGGGATATTTCAAAGTGCTTTTCAGATGTGGTGATCCAGGAAACAAAGTTCATCTTGCAAAAATTTGCACACCTAGAAATGTCTTTTCCTTGCACCTGAGGCAGAACGAGGACTCCAGTGTGGGTTGATCAGTCCTGCCTTTCTACTGGAGCCCCCCAGCATGGGCATGCTGGCACTGGGGTTAGAAAATCCAGAACAGGCATGGCAAGGAACGCATTTCTGCAAGCTATTTCCATTCTGTGACCAAAACACAAGACTTAAAGGCTCCTGACAAGGTTTGGATGTTGGCAACACTGCTGTTCCATGGGTCTAATCCCAGGCTGGGCAGATGGAACAGAAGCCCAAAGCAGAGGCAGCAGTGGCAGAAATGCTGCCCCGTTCTGGGATCAGTCCTGTGGAAAACTTTGCCTCCCTCCCCCTCATTTCTTACTTTTGGGCAGCACTGAAATGCTGCTTTGTGCTGATGATTTCTGTCACTTACCACAGTGCAGCAGAGGGGCCAGAACCACCAGAGCAGAGCCAAGGCCAGCAGGAGGAAGAGGATCAACAAGGCGATGGCCAGGATGGTCCCGTCGGACTGGAGGAGAAGCACAGAGAGCGTGTGACACCCGTGGCACAGAACTGTCCTCACACAGATCCTCCCTCCCCTGTGCACCCTGCCCCCAGCTGTGTCCCAAAGGCCCTTCTCTATTCATTGCCACATTAATGATAATGATCAATTAAGTCACGCTCCATTTAATTTTCAGACAGGATGCAGCTTTCCTCTCTCCTCACACATCCAAACGTGGCACCTGCCCTCCCCCAACACCTCACTGCAGAGAGGCCAAGACCTCTCGTTCACTTCACAGGTTTTGCATCAGTTTTCTGACCCTCACAGTTACATAAAACACAGATTAAAATTAATGTAACATTCCTCAGACTACTTAAGTGAAGACTTAGAGAAAGATTTTAAGGGGAGCTCACAACACAACGATGGAATCATGGAGTGGTTTGGGTTGGAAGGGACCTTAAAGCCCCTCCAGTGCCACCCCTGCCATGGGCAGGGACACCTCCCACTGTCCCAGGGTGCTCCAAGCCCCATCCAACCTGGCCTTGGACACTTCCAGAGGTGGGGCAGCCCCAGTATTGGCAATGTTTCACTGCAGTTCAAGCAACTTCTTTGCAGCTCTTTCCCTCCTGCAGCACAAACTTGACAGCGACGTTGGTGCTACAGCTGACTCCAGACAGAAAACTTGCAGTGAGATCTCCAGGGGACCATGACCCAGGTCCTCCTGCTCCTCTCAGCTGTGCTGACTCAGAGCAGCTCTGCCACGAGCTTTCCAAGAGATCTGAACATCCATCACAAGGACACACAGGGAGTTTCCCCATCGTTAACTCCAGAAGATCCCCTCCTCTCTGGCTGGGACACTGCTCCCAGTTAAAACACATCTGCAATTCTCCAGTATGGATCAGCACTGCACACTGCTGCACGAGCCCCAAACGTGCATCACTTCCTGCTGCTCAGATTTAACCCAAGCCAGATGTCCCTGTCTCCCCGAGGTGTGCCAGCCTCCCTGTGCCACTCCTCCCCAGGACTGTGCTATTCCCAGACCAGCAAAGCCTGACCTAAGCCTCTCTGAGAGGCTCTTGCTGCAAGAGCCAGACATTTAAACCCCCCCCACCCAAGGTCAAGGCCACGGTGCCAGACTGAGGACACGTCCAGGAACAGACTGACCCAGAGGGTGCAAGAAATGGGTGCCTTGCTTAAATCACTGCAACTCAAGGGCCAGATGACCTCTCATCATTCCAGAATGGGAGAGTCATGGAAGAACAACCAGGTTGAGAGCATTTTCCAAACTCTCTGCTGGTGCAGAAAGAATTTCTGGAGAACTTGGATCACGACAACCTGATCTTTGACACTTGGAAGCAAGAGAAGGCAATCCACACAGGAGAAGAATTCACCCAAGGCATGTCTGGAAATGGAACTTGGACCCCAACACACACACAAAAAGCTCATTTGAGAAGACAGAGCTGTACATTTGGGGCTGTTGCTCCAGACAAACAGCATAAAGGCACATCCATCATCTGCAAAATGCAACCTGCTGGTATTCAATGCTTTATAAAATGTGATCTCAGCTCTTTACTGCCATGAAATCATAGAAGAAATCAGGCTTTTTATGTCTAATCGTTATATGCCCCCTCAGTCCCACATGAAAACAAATATTTGCTCATTAAGAGTATTCTAAAATCAATTTGCAAAAATGTAAAACAAATTAAAGTGGCTTTTAAACTGTTTTTTTTTTGTTGTTGTTGTTGTTGTTTTTT
>VZTI01002992.1:0-47480 GCA_013397865.1 Struthidea cinerea | reverse complement strand
TTTTTGTTTGTTTTTAGAAATAGAATTTGTTTTTACTTTCCTTTCCCCAAGAACAACCTGTAAAGACCAATTTTTGATACCCCAACACATCTGTTCCTCTGCAATGCAGCTGGTCTGGCCAGCTGGGGTTTTGCGCATCACAGCAGCAAACCAGTCCAGAGGACTGGGCAGGGTTGGAGGTGCCAGATCTTCCCAGTCTCACTCAGAATTGAGCTGCCACTCTGTGTAATGTCTATGGTTTTATACAGCCAGAGCTGTGCTGAGATGGGAGCTGCCACTCAGCCAAGCTCAATGATAAACAGGAACAAAAATCTGCCTGCTCAAAGGGTTTGCAAATGTTCCACTGGCATTTGGAGATCTCTCTCCCAGTCTTATATAGCTGGTGAAAAAGGGCTGAAGCATTTCAAATGTCTGTTTTCATTCAATTTTTTTTTTAATCAAAATTTGGAAGAACAATGCAAACGCTCATGGAAACACTGAACCATGGAATAATGCAATGAGTGTGTTTAATGCTTGTTGAATACAGGCTGGCAATTCAGACCAGGAAAACAACTTTCATTTTAAAAAGAGAATTTTCACAGTAAACTAGAAGCTGTTTCATAAGAGAAGATCAGTGGAGAAAAGCCTGGCCAGCCCCTGAATACACACAGTTACCTGTGATGGGTGCTACTGTCATAGGGATTCACCTTACACAGATAAACGTGGGGCTGGGGCCCACAGTGAGAGCAACAACCTAAAACCCCACAGCTCCTGACCAGCTGACAAAAGCCAGACAGCAAAGGTACTCTCAGAGCTTGTGCCAAATTACTGTAAAACTTTGGCACTTTGCGTCCTGAGAAGTGTTGGAGACCTGGACAATGCCCGGAGTTGTTCTTTTGAAAAACCTTATCCAACCAAGAAACAGTAAAACAGCGGGCTATTCCCGTGGCCTCTCAAGGTGCTCCACATCTGAAGCGCTAAAACTCTCCCATGCAGGCTCTGAAACAAATAAGCTGTGGGGAAAGAGAGGCAGCTGTGCCTTGAAGACTCCTTTGCCCTGCCAGAGTCCAGCAAGGCCAAGAAGAGGCTGCAAGTATTGCTGGCAGTGGGAGTGCAGTGGAAAAGAACCTCTGGAAGATGTTGTACCACAGAGAGAAAGCAGGAGATCCGGGCAGGACGTGTAAGAGGCATTTCCTCATGTACAGGGGGCTGTACAGATATATATACATAGAGAATCTCAGAATCACCGAGTGCTTTGGGTTGGGAGGCTCCTTAAAGCTCCTCCAGGTGCCACCCCCTACCACGGGCAGGGACACCCTCCCCAGAGCAGGCTGCTCCAAGCCCCGTCCAGCCTCCCCTCAGCTGAGGAACTGTCAGGGACGTGAGAAGCCAGGCTGGGACTGGGGGAATTCCTTGGCCAGGAGACACCAGCCTGGCCCCTTTCCCCTTGGACTGCAGGTTCTCCTCAAGAAAGGAGGGAAGGGATGGCAAAGTCTGATCCAGAAGCTGCCCTGGGGTGTTTCCTGCCAGCCACTGACCCGCAAACGCTGGGGTATGTCCTACAAGGGAACGACTCCCTGGAGGCACACATGGGTCCCGGGGAAGAGCCGACCCCAAAGCTTGGTATGGACGAGGTGCACATTCCTTTAGCAGCCAGGGCAGAGGGATGGCCCCTCCATGGCTGGGCCACAGAGGAAATGACTGCTCCTCAGCATTCCTCTGCTGTTCCCTGCTGAGATTGCTGCCCAAGACCAGGCTCCCAAAATTCTGCCCCGGGAAGTGCGGATGCAACCATGAGGCAAGACAAAGCTAAGGGGGAATCTGTGGTACTAAAGCCCCTCTTTCATCTTACACCTCCTCGATGCTTCTAACACAGAAACAAAAATAAATCCATTCATGGAAAAACATAAATCAATTCATTGGAATTTCAATGGAACTATGGCATAATCCTGAGGGTTTTAAAAAAATGCTGCTACACAGCAGACAGGCATTTTTGGTTGCATTTGGGTTTGTTTTTCTAATCTTAAGATTGTATTTCCTAGTTTCTCACTTCACTGTGCCGGCCTCTGCTGCACGCAGCAACAGAGACCAATGTCTACCATTTATCACATACAGGAATTTTTTTAATATAACAGAAACAACGTGGCCTAATTTCCAAAAGGAAATGAAAACTCACTGCTCTGCAGGGTCAGCCTCTGGTCCGTGTCTGTGGAGCTGCTTGAGCAGCAGCCAAGCTCAGCAGGGGATGTGAGCACGAAGCACCTGCTTGAGGTCACCCAGCAAAGGCGCTCTCAGCTCCTCTCCCGTTTTCTGTGCTGTGACATGAAATGCCCCTCTGGCAATGATCTGCTTCCCTCCTCTCCCTCCAGAGCTGAAAGGAGAGCTGCAGACACTTTTCCGGCATCCCGTTGTTTGCTTCACAGCCCAGTGCAAACACCTCCCTTCCCCGCGGGCTGGACGAGCCCGGAGCAGGAGGAGCTCGCACTGCCAGCGGAGCAGCGAACTCACGGCGGGGAGCGATCACTGCGCCCTCTGTTACAAGGGAACATCTCTGGTCGGGGAGAACAATTCTTTAAGCCTCGATTGCTGTGTTTATCCTTCCAAAACTCACTGAACTTTTCCTTCAGCCCCCCGGGCTGAGTGGGGGAGGCTCCTCACGGGCAGCTCCCCACGACTCTGATGGGGTAAGAACCTGCCAGCATGACCTGGACACGCACAACAGCTTTGGGATACGTTTCCTTCTGAAGCTGAGCTTAAATTGAAATCACATTTTCAACAGAAAAACATTTCAATAAAATTAAACATTTCATTTCAGAGTGCTCTGTTTCAACCTCATTATTAAGGGTTTCACCCTTGGCGGTGCCCATGTGTGTAGAGACCCCGGACTGCATTTCCTCTTTAACCTCAGCCCTGCCACAGGAGCACAGGCTGCACAGTCACCAACTATTCTGATGCTTTCAAATTAAAGCTTTTAAAAACTTCCATCCTCTCCGCCCCCCACCTCCAATTTATTGGTCTCTTCTGTGACTCCCTGTTTCCCAACCCACAGGAACATGGGTTTTGCAATATGACAGCCACACTTCGGGGTGTTACAAACCAGCCCGTGGAGCAATATTGGAGTGAAATGATCTCGTTTAACTCTTCGGGTGACCTGTGGCAGCAAAAACGTTCCCTGCTACAATACTGGCAGCATTTAAGAGCAATTTCTTGCAGAAGCAAACCCGAAATCGCATGCCCTGGAGCTCCCAGCAAGCAATGCCTCAGTTAATAACAAACACACAGGTCAATGGCCCAGGAAAGTCTCATTAAATGGACTCTGCAGCTTCAAAAAGCCTCTGTTGACACTCCGGCGAGTGCCTTTGGCTGCCTGCAGACCCGGGGCACTGATCACTGGCACAGCCCTAATTGTGCCCCCCAGAACAAAGCCACGATTGAAAAACCCCCACGCTGAATTACATTGCATTAACACCGAATTACACTTCCTTTGAATTAAAAACAAAAAACAACCCCAACAAAAACAAGCCTGCAGTGAAAGGTCATTGGTTTTTACTACCAGGCTGCAGTTCTTGCTTGATTTTCTAACTTTCTCCATATTTAAAGGTCAAATCCATCCACTGCTGATACACACAAGGGTGCAAATTCCTTCAGCCTTTCAAACTGCCCCAGGGAGAAAGCCGGGACACCCCGGCTGTAGTGAGACTGTGCCAGCCCCCACCTCCTTTTGGCAGCTGCAAAACCTCTCCAGGTTAAAAGACCAAAGTTTTAGCTGACTCTGATGGCTCCTACACCCTTTCAGCTGGAACTGTCAGACCAGAGGGGCTGTTTCTATCCCAAATTGTGAGTCTTCCCCCCACCTGACGCCTCGGCCAACATCCCATGCCATTTATTGACCTGGTGACACTCCCTGCTCCCAGCCAAGAGCTGCCCAGGAAGAGCTGGGTTATGCTGTCCCTGCAGCTTTCACCTCCCTTCCAGTTTTGGGTCTGAGAGCCACCAGTGCAAGAGGTCGTGAGTGGTTTTTCCTCTTCTGGGAGCATTTTAGAAAATGAACAAAGGCTTATTTCAATTCCCATCCTGGCTTCCCTCCGAGATGCTCTTTCTGCACTGCAGAACTTGGCCCTGACTTCCTGCCCCCAAACACGGCCTTGGCAACTCTTTCCTCTCTTGTACATTCCCTTTCCTGACCTTGCCTGGTGTGCAGTGCCTGGGCACACCTGCGCATTCACAACACAGCATTTAACAATTCCTCTCTCTGCCAGTTCTCCAAACTCCTCACACAGCAACAGGAGTACTTCCTCTTCTAAGAGCTCCCCAACTCCACCAGCACCACTTGCTAATTCTTCCAGCAGGGAGTCAAAGTCCAACTGATTTTTCTGACTGTTCATTTTTGGTCTTCACTTGCCAGGAAAGCAGCTGTCTGCTCCAGCTATGCTCATAATTGAATTTTTGCTTCCCTGGATTAACTCCAGAGAGTCCTTGAAAATGGGCAGTTGACAGAAAATGACAGCTATTGCTTACAGGGAAAATGGGATTTGTGCAGATTATTTACACATTGCATAGGAAGGTTTTGTTGTGGAGCTGCATCAGAATATGAATGGCAAAGCTTTTCAGGCCATGGAGCTGCTGGCTTTGTTCCTTCTCCCACTGAACACCCATTCCTGGGGAGCAGACGGGGTCAGGGTTCAGGGCAGTGGCACCAAGGTGAGCGTGGCACTGCTGCCATGGGGGAAGATCCTGGAGAGAGCATTCCAGACCTCCCTCCAAACCTGACCATTCCAGAAACACAGCACAGAGGGGAGCCCAAAGCTCTGGTTGCTGGCTTGCACACAGGGAAGATAACCTTTGTTGTTTCCCTGTGTGTTACCATCACCTCATCTCCCAGCTCTCACTCTCCCACCCGAGCTGCAGATGGTCCAACAGACCCAGCTCCCAGGTCTGAAGTCAATTAAACAATTTGGTGCACGTTTTGGTAGGAGTATTTCCAGGACTGCAGCCCTTGTAACCTTAATTAAAGGGAGCATTGTAGTCTCAGCAAACAGTTTTATCTTTAAAAATGATTTGAAAACACAAAACACTGCTACAAAGACAAAATGTGTGTTTGCCCAGGAGGAATGTCCTCGACTGGTGAAGCCTGAGATACAATTTGCAAAGCAGCCACCGAATGTCTCTGCACCCAGCTTTAGATGCAGGATCTGGGTTTGAGTTCTGGCTGCTCAGCTGTGCTGCAAATCCAGGTTCCCAGTCTGGAGGCATCGGAGTAAGAGGCAGTGCCATGAAGCACAGGCATGTTCAAAAGCTTCCTTACAGCTATTGAACAACAGAAGATCAACAGGTATTTCATCTGCTATAACCCACAAATAATAATTCTATCCCCGGGAGAAAGCATACGAAGAAGGAATAATTTTTCTCTAAGAATTGTTTCCCAGGTGTTGCCTCATGTGAGTAAAACCCAGCAAACCCCCATGTGCTGACAACAGGCAAATACATTTTTGCCAGTGATCAATGAACTAGAACTAAAACTTGACTAATAAAATAAGTTTCCTTCTTTTAAGGCATAAGGAAACCTTTGTCAGTTTTGGAATACAACCTCTCGTGTAAGCTCTGAAAACTCTCTCCATACAGTCTTGTCCTTGTTGAACAAGGATCAAGTCCAAGTGACACAAAAGCCTTTTCTCAGTGGCTGCCTCAGCCTTTGTGGGCCACAGAACCCTTCTGGTAACTGATGTTGTACGTCTTGGCCTCTCACTGGAAACCCAGTGGCCTTTGCTGCACAGGGACAAAAGCAGGCTGGGGACACATTTTTGAGTCTTTCTGGCAACGCTTCTCTGGCTTCCCAAAAATTGCTTTAGGTCAGTTCACAGGAAAATTAAAGCAGGGCCTCACCCATGGCCTGTACAGTGACAGGTCTGCCCACAGATGAATAAAGCTGAATACACTGAAGCATGAATGGCTGCTGGGAATTCCAAATGAATTCCAAACGAATTCCTTCACTACCCCCCCTCCAGCACGACTCATTTCATGCCCTGTTCCCAACGCCAGGACGCAGCAGAAGCAGCATCTTCAGCATTGCTGGGAATTACAATTTCCTCATCTTGCTTCCAGCAGAGCCTGAGTGCAGCAATTCCCCCCTGACAGTGGGGGCTGCAGCCACAAACCACCCACTCCAGGGCAGAACCCAGCACATTTTTGGCTCCCTGCTGGTTTCCGTGCAGAGGGGCTGATCACAACTGCCGGAATCGCTGCAGGAGGATCAGGCCAGGTAAGGAGGGCAGCAGAGCTGCTCCTTGTTCCCTGGGCAGTGGCCAGGCAGGCTCAGACACCTCCAGGGCACTGCCAGCCCAGATCTGGCCCCTGTCCCACCACAGACAGAGCCTGAGGCATTCACTGAAGGCTGAAGAGCTTGGCCACATCGTGGCACACAAGACACACAAAATGTCACATTGCCACACCTTCAAACTCACCTTAAAGGGGGGAACACGTCCTCCACACCAGGCTTACCCAACCTGGCAGCCCTACTACTGACGTAACACACACTGCTGCCGAGTCCCACCACCACACAGAAGCATTTTAGCAATCAAAACTTACACAGTGCGTGCTGGAGATGATGACGGAGCTGGAGATGAAGCTCAGACCATCGTTCATACTGACTTGAAGAGCTGCTTCCCTGAAAAAAAAAAACAAGAAACAAGTCAGGGCAGCTCATCCACAGCCCTCTGTCTGATACCCTCCTGGGCCCTGGGCTGCTGGTGCTCAGAAAAGCCTCTTGTGCAGATGGTTCCCATTGGTGGTGCCCTGGCCCCTGTGCTCCAGCGCACGACTGCCGCTGACCATGAGGGAGTGCCAGCCTGGGATCCCAACGGGAGCAGCAGAGCACAGGGGAGTGACCCAGACCCATCTCCCCACAGGCAGAGCGAATACTGGGGCAGGAAAAACCTACATGCCAACTTCTCTCAGCACAGGTGCTGGGCACAGCAGGTAGGTGTCCTCCACCACGAAAGGCTTTTCATCTGGAAAAGAGAAATTAGTGGGATTTACTGCCAGATCAGTACTGCAGGCCTTAGGGAGCAAGTTCAAATAATTGGTTTTCCTCACTCTTGATACATAAATGAGATGGGGGATAAAGAGCTGCCTCACATGTCTGAGCCACAGCACAGCTGAAGGTGTGGAGCTTTTTGGGAGTACAGGATCACTCTCTGTGCAGGAGCCCAGCTGGAGTTGCAACAGGTTATATAAAAGTGGAGATATCCAAGTAAAGAAAATTGTACATTATGGAAAATTTTGTATTTCAAGGCAGAGACATCTCCTGCTGCTGAGTTGAGTTTGCTCACGTGGGTGGTGGGAAGTGATGCTCAGGGCACCAGCAGCAGAGCACTCCTGATCCTGCTCTGTTCTCAGCTCTCACAAGCAGGGTCTCACAGCACATTTTGCTGTATTTATGAGTCATAAAGAGGTACTGACTACAAGAATCTATCCCATCGTGCAGGAGCAGGACTCACCAAGCCAAGTCTCCCTTCCCAGACATTCCTAGAAGAGGTTTCTGCTGGGTACAAAGTTTTAGAAAGCAATAGTATTGCTCTGGCAATTCCTGTCACACATTAGAGTCCCTCTCTCATACTGGTGTATTTCTCTGCTTTGGAAGCAATATAAAAGGATATTTCCTCAGGCAGGTTAGGAACTGTTTATTTTTTACACTCCATTTAAAAAAAGGGAAAAAAAAAGAAAAAAAGAAATATCAATGAAAAGTTCCAACCTTCCCTGAAGTTCTCCTTGCAGCACATCCAGGCCTTCAGGTTTGCAATAGAGTTACCAAACCAAGCAGCATTTCCCGCTCTGCACAGGGCAGATGCGCAGTGGTGGCACATCTGGTCCCACAGAGCTGTTCTCACCCTGATTTATGACGGTATCATTAACTCCCATGAATTTATGACATTGTCTCAGTGCACACATGCCAAGAAAACGAAGTTCAGTGTCTTGTTTTCTCCTTTGCTAGCTCTGGCAGCCAAGGCCAAAGGCTTCTCCGTGCCAGCATTCACTGAAACAAAAGCTGCTTCATCTTGCAGGGCCTTTCCCTTAGATCTCATTAGGTTTTTGTTTCTCTTTCTCTCCCTTCCCACTCCCAAATCCCATCAGTCCGTGCCTCTCTAGAAAGTTTATCAGCCCGGAGTGCCCCGGGGGAGCTCCTGGCTGGCCAGGCTGGCTGCAGGCAGCGATTAGTTTGTTTGGAGAATGTTTGTGTTTCACCGCAAAAACGAGCGACTGTTTCCCTCTGCTCTAAACAAAAGAGGATCCATTTGGTTTGCATAACTCTGGCCCATCTGACTCCATCCTGGAAAACTGACCCGGGGAAAGCGAACAGAGCAGCGCTGCTCATCCGCTCCCGCAGCGGAGCCGGGGATGCAGCGGAGGGAGCAGCGCTGCGCTGGCGGGACGGAGCCGCTGCGGGACGGAGCCGCTGTGCCCCAGTGCTGCGGGACGGAGCCGCTGCGGGACGGAGCCGCTGTGCCCCAGTGCTGCGGGACGGAGCTGCTGTACCCCAGTGCTGCGGGACGGAGCCGCCGTGCCCCAGTGCTGCGGGACGGAGCCGCCGTGCCCCAGTGCTGCGGGACGGAGCCGCTGCGGGACGGAGCCGCTGTGCCCCAGTGCTGCGGGACGGAGCTGCTGTGCCCCAGTGCTGCGGGACGGAGCCGCCGTGCCCCAGTGCTGCGGGAGATGGGCTGAGCGCTCCCCAGCCCGCAGCTCCTGCCAGAGCCGGCCGTCCGGGCTTTGGACCGCTGTCAGCTGGCGGCGGTGGTGGAAGGGCTGGGGAGGGAGGGCGCAGCGCTCGGCTCACTGCTGAGTTTGCTGCCCTGGGCGTCATCTCGGTCCCTGCTCGGGGCTGGCCAGGGAGCGGGCGGGAAGCGCTTTGCCTCCTTGGAGAGTTTTACAGAAGGGATGCCAGCCTTGATGCCCTCCCAGGCACCAGCCCCGGGCAGGGCTTGGACACCTCCAGGAAACAGCTCAATGCCTCACTTCTAGCTGGCATTCCCCCACAGTAACGGGCACAACCTCCTCCCTCCCTGGGCATCCCTCCCTCAAGCAAAATAAAGTCATGCTGGTATAAACCCCCCAGACGACCCAAACCGGCCAGTCCTGAGGCCTGAGCTGTTCAGAGCAGGAATGGAGGAGGGTCAAACCTCCCACAGAAACACATCTGGGTTCTGTGGCTGCCCTTTCAGCCAGGTACCTGATACTGCTCAGACTCCTGCAATTCTATACCCAGAGCTCCTACACCTGAACAGCTGAATGGAGCCTGGAAAATCTATTATTCCCAGCAACAGTGAATAATTTCTTGTGCCATTAGCAGGGTGTAACCTTCTGGCAAGTCAGGACTTGGAATATTTCCCAACCATAACAATAAAAGCTTCAATATATGCAGGATGCTTTAACACAAAAGAGCAAACCTCAAAAAAAAGAGATACAAGAACCCAAGGAAGGTGACAGATAGCAGCACTTTCCTGTAGCCAGATAACCATGGAGAATTAACAGCCTTCCCTTTGGTTAATGGCTCACCCAAGAACCCACTGGGGCACTGAAATGGGACTGCAAGGATCCATCGCAGGAGGCTTTAGGAAAGCCCAACATTCCAAACTGCCACTGCACCACTGCAAGTGCTGATTGCAGGGCTCGCAGGATCAGCAGTATTTCGGTCCAGGAAAGGCTGCAAAAGCTGTTTGCCAAACTTCCCATATATCACACACTAACAGTTTCCTTCTGCTCTGCCCGTCCTTACGATCGGCATTCAGCTGAAGCACATCGCAGAGATGCTTTGCCCTGGTCTGCTGTTCCTGCAGGAGGGGAGGCTCCAGTCCAGCCTGGCTGGGGTGGAGGCCGCTGCTCTAAGAGGGCTCTGCACCTCGTCCCACCTGAGATGGCAGCTTCAAGTCATCCCGAGCACTTCCATTGTCCCTTTGTCGCCTCAGATGAGCAAAAACACCTCCCTAAGTCTCTGCCCCACCTACCAAAGCTGGGTCTCTGTTCCCCTGGCTGACTCCTCTCATGCCACTCTTGTGGCAACTCTGCAAGCAGAGTTTGTGTTTCAAACCCATTTTGTGGGAGACGGGAATGCAGGAAGACACTGGAGCTCTCTCTGAGCTACAGAAACTGCCTACGAGAAAGACCCATAAATAAGAAATGTTTTGTTAATGCTGTAATGAAAACCACACTGAGATCAGCTTGCAATTGCTCTGCTTTGTGCAGGGACACACGAGCCCTGAGCGCCAAAGCCTTCCAGGGCTGAGTGAGGGGACAGGGAACAGATAAGCACAGAGCAGTGATATCACATTCCCAGCAGCCTCTGGATGGAGGGCAGGGCTTTGCTCTGAGGGGTTCACGTGCTGAGCAAACAAGGGGGCTACAAGAGAAGCTGGCAGAGCACCCCAGTGTTGATTTGCTCGGGGAGCAGCACGTGCTGCACCATCACAGGGTCCCAGCACGGCCCCAGCCCCGGGGCTGTCCCCATCAGCTCTTCACTGGTGCCACACAGAGACCACCCCAGTGCCTGGCAGCACCCAGAGCACTGGGGGAGCCTGGCAGAGCTCCCACCCTGCACAGGGGGGCTGCTGCTCCCTCAGCACAAATCCCCACTGCAGGGAACGCTGCTGGAGGCAAAGGCACAGGAGCCTGGGTTAAAGGTCCTGACAGGGCAGTTTGCTGGAGGCCACGGCAGCATTTGAGGGAAGCACAACCATTTCTTCCTTCGTCATGTTCTTTGAGCAGCAGTGACTTCAGCCACCCTTCAAAAGCGGAGGCCAAGCTCACCTTGGTGCATGTTCTCACCTCGGAAAGATTGGAGGCATGGATTGTGTCCCTCACACCCCCCAGGACACCTGAGGGAGCTGGTACAGAGAGGGACATTCTCTAGTACCAGAGTGGGAGGAGAAAAGCTGCTGTTAGAAAATGAAAAGATTCAGAGGTGGGTTACGGTGACACGATCAGGCAGGGAAATCAGTCAGGGGTTAGAGAGTGGAACTGCAAAGCAAAACATTCCTGCGCTAAGAGTGACAAAGCTGCAAGAAAGCGAAGAGGACATCACAAGAAAAGTGCTGTGCTGCCAGCAGGAATGAGAGATGGGGGAAATGGAGCAATCTGTCAGGCTTTAAAAACAGAAGACGGTTTTTAGGAGACATTTGTTGGGCAGTCTGGGGATCCAGTCCCCATCATCCCACTCTCTGCTGACACCTGGCACTGTCCTGCTCCCAGTGTCTTTGTCTGAATAAAAAATCCAGGCCAGTTTCTGCAAAGGAGGGGCTTTGGCCAAGCATCCAGAGCATTCACTGAGTGCAGCAGATCCAGCCCCAGCTCTGCTGTGGTGCCTGCTCCTTCACCAGCCTCTCGTCTCTCTATTCAGCTGTGAATTGCTTAGGACAGAGCTCAGCCTCTCTGCCCAGAGCTATCTTTGCTGGCTCCTGCACAATCTGGGCAGACACAGACATTTTAGCACCACAGAGTAGCCATAAGTCACTGTATTGGATAATTACTTTTAACTCTGTGCAGGCTGAACCAAATTCTCCCAGGTCCTGCTGCTGGCAGGAACACCCTGCTGCTGAACATGCATCTGATTACAGCTCTGCTCAGCCAAATATTCCTCATGGCTTCTACAGATGTTCCTTTTTTTTTATCCCATAACTATGAACATTATGAGTCGATGCTCTCTTCACCTGCCACTTTTCCCTGCCAATAATCCCAATAAAACCCCATTAGCTCATGCCTTTAACCTCAGCACGTCCCAGCCGTGCTCACTACATCTCATCTGGGATAATTTAAGGTTTCAGGAACTGTTGGCTTAGTGTTATCTTTAAAAATGCCTCCCTCCCTGATACAATCGGAGGCAGAGAGGTTTCGAGCAAACAAAGGCAGCTGAGCTATCCAACCTCCATCAGGTTTCCATAAAATCCTGGTTCAGTTCTCTCAGGGCTGTTTGAGTTGGGAGCAGCAGGCAGGGGCTGCAGGCTCTGGGGTCTCCCACAGAGCAACTCCAACCCAACAGAGCTGTGCCAGCTCCCACCTGGAGAGACTTCGGGAACTGCTGAGCTCCCTCAGTCAGGGAGAGGCCGAACCCGGAATTTGGGGTTGTGCTCTTTTCCTGCCACGTCACAGCTCCAAACAACCCTGGGCTGTGCAGAACAGCCCGAGAGGCCTTGGCGCAGTGCCAGGGGAGTGAGCTCACTCTTCACCTCTGCATCCATTCAGGACACCACGAAGGCATCAGGTCAGAGGGCAGGAAATGTATTTGCCCGCTATCCTCGTTTTCCACAGCCATTCTGTGGACACAGGAAGGCAGCTTCAAATTCAGAAAGCCCAGGGGCTGCATTAGATAAGCTGATCTTTCCTGAAAGCTGCCATGACGGACCCCATAAAAGATGACTGGGCTGGACCAGCACAGAGGGAGGAAGGATTCCTCCTCCTCCTCCCCCCTCAGTAGCAGGTCACAGCATCTGGGATGAGGGATGAGGGCACCCTCACACAGAGTCCCTGTGCTGGTGTCTCCACAGACAGGACCCTGAGCAGTGGGAAGCTGGTGGGGGGCACTCCCAGCTCCCTGAAAGCCCTCCAGGAAGGAATGCCCTGCTGCACAGCCCTCCAGCCTCTGCTCCTCACACCCTCAGCACTGACCACATCTGAATTAATGTGAACCAGGGCCAGCCAAACGTTCTGCTCGGTGACTCAGGAGTTGGCAAGCCCAGAAGCTGCCTGTTGGAGGAGGCACTGCAAGAGCACAACTGTCCCACACCAGCCCCAGGGCTCAGTGACATCCCACACGGGGCAAGAAACTCCCCCTGCTCCAAAGAACAAGCTACACAGATGCTCAGAACACACTGAGCCTTTAGATTTCCACTTTTTAGAGCTAATTGATGCATTTATTTTATACTGAACAGGGTCAGGGCTGCCTCCAAAACAATCAGGCATTTTCTGAACAAATCCCGTGTTAGGAAGGGTGAATTCTGCTGTCACTGCTGGTGCCAGCCGTGACTTATCTGGTTTCCCATAAGGGTCAGAGGGGAGCAGTGGGGTCCTCAGTCCTGCCAGCTCAGTGGCTCCCAGTGCACATCACAGACCAGACTCTCAGGGGACCATCTGCTTCTCTGACCTCAGTTCTGCTGGGGGAACTGCAGAGGGAACTTTCCAAGCTTCCCCAGCAGCACAGCAGTGCCTGAGCCACTGCTCCAGCACAGCCTCCAGCAGCAGGGAGCGTAGAGCTGCAGCCCCACTGAGCACCCCAAAGCACAGCTGGGGGGAGAAACACCCCTGATCCCCCTGCTCACAACCCAGCAGGACACCGAGGGATGCTCTTTGCAGCAAGGCTCTTGCCTGCTGCATTTCCATCCCCCTCAAGCTCCTCTGCTCACAGACGGGCTGCCAGCCGCAGCACACGGTGCCACCAGCTATTTGCCTCTTAAAAAATGGTCCCTTCTGCATGCTGCAAACCAAAAGCTCCTCATCCCGTAATGACTGCTTTCACAATCAAAGTATTTGAAGATCCCAATGCCTGCCAGTGCAGAGTCAGAAAGGAAAACAAAACCAATCCAAGGAGCTTACTGAGGGTGACCGTGTCGTTGATCCTGAAGCTGCAGAGCACCCGGTCCACGTTGCGGGCGTGGCGAAAGCCATTTCCCCTCACCACAACCTGGAAGGACTCTGCAAAAACAGGCACTGGGTTATTACTGGTGCAGAGCCAGGCAGGGAATGGTCACTTAGACAAGGCACATTTCACAGGTTTTCCGCTGCTAAAATTGGCAGTTTAACAATTTAGTTTAAAAACTGTTAAAAATGCAACTTCCACACTCTCCCTTCCCAATTTCAACTTGAACTTTAGAAGCAGGAAACAATTCACCACAGACACACTTTAACTGGCCTGCAGTGGAAACATGAAGCTTAAAGGACACCAAGCTTTCCCCTCTCCAAGTGTCCATTTTAAATGGCAGAAAGTTTTGGGTGAAGAAAGGCAGAAGTATCTTTCCATGCAAAGGCAAAAAAATCTTCTAGTGACAGATAACTGGGAGAAGTTCAAGTGTTCCTTTCCCAGGTAACTGCAAAGGAAGCAGCCCCCACAACTCCTGTCGCTCTCTGGGAGAGGCACTCAGCTCATCCCCTCTGGAGTTTGGCTGGGGAATGTGATTTGAACACGAAATTGTCCAAGACAACACAGGAGCAACCCCAGGGGCACCACCCCAGATTTCAAATCCCCAGGAGCAGCAGGGAGCCTCGTTTTTGCAGGTTCAGATCTTTCCCCTTTGCATTTTACAGTCCCCATCTTCTCTCATCTCCCTTGAGGACCCGCACACTGTACTTGTCGAGAAAAGCAGATTTGCTCTGGAATCTGGGCTCCCTTCCAGGTCCCACTCGTTTACAGCCAAGCTGCAAATCATCCCAGCACGTCCAGGGAAGCTGCTCCAGGCCCACTGAGGGCTGTGGGAGAGCATTTGGGAAGTGCACAAGAGCTCTGTTCTGGTGAATATTCAAGAGAAATCACAGAAGTCCCAAGCTCTGGGGGATGCAAGTTTGAGTACAAAGAACAGAGTACCAGTGAGACCACGGGGACCCTGGCTCTGCTTGGGGCTGGACTGAACAGCCCAGTGCCCCCTGCACGGCCAAATCATCCAAAAACTGCCATTTTAGAACGATGTCACTGCTGAAATTCATCCCTGCAGTGTCCTGGGCACATCAGCAGAGCAAGAGTGGCCTCAGGAGCCCTCGGGTTTGCTCCTTGCAAACAAAAACAAAACAAAACAAAACAAAACAAAACAAAACAAAAAAGGAGAAAACTGCTGCCATTGCTCAAGGATGTGCAGAGAAACACGAAAACATGAGGTGTCACAGCTGTACCTGCAAACATTGATTTCAAGGACACCAATGCACATAATTTGTGCAGTCAATGGCACTTTCATTGGCCTCAAAGCCCTGAGTGATTAAATTACTGCAGCCCAAGAGCAAGGGACTGTTTGCCCAAGCTTGGAGACGAGGCCCTGAACTGAGGATCCAAATAACGGCTGGCATTTTCCAAGGATTGCTCCTCTCGTGAAGTCCTGGCCAAATTCTGATGCAAACGGTTTTTATAAACCCCCTCTGCATTTCCTCTCAGCTGCTCTGCTGGGCACAGCTGTTCCTCCCCCGTCTTCCCATTAAGGCACAACGAATGGCAGTGATAAGATCAAAGCATTTAGGAAGTGTTAAAGATGGTTATAAATGATGATTGTAAGTCATCTTCTGGCCCATGACGTTCTATAAGCATCATTGTTTATCACTTGAATAAGTATGTAAATCTATTTTTAAGTGCAGTGCATCTACTTCATGTCTGACCCAGCCCGAGTAAGACAGACTGCTTTGACAGAAGAATATTTATGCAAAACTTCAGAATTCAGGCCTTTTCTGTAAGAAAACCCCATTTGATCACTTGGCAGAAGTGGGACATGTGCAAACTACCCTAAGGTGAAAAAGAAATTCACCCCCCCCAAAAAAGGTGAAGTATTTAGCCCCAGGTAATTAGTGAATTTAGCACTCTCCAGCAATTAGAGATGAACTGAAAATTGTATTTTAGGCAACATGAAGAACCGTGGCCTCGTTCATACTCACCCCCTGCACAGATACTGGAAGGCTCTGCTGCCAGGATTTCTATACAGGACTTCTTCAAAATCTAAAAGAGACAAAATAAAGTAGTTCAGCCTTGTTTCCACAGAAACAGAGATGCGAGAGGTGAGGGAGCACCCTGCTGTCAACATTTAACCCACCAGAGCATTTCGCATTCGCGGCACAATTACGGCTCTCACTTTCCACTCCGAACCACCCGGGATGGGATGGGATAGGATAGGATGGGATGGGATGGGATGGGATGGGAGGGCTGCCGGGCTCTGCGCTGTCCCAGGACAGCCCTGGCTCCCACAAAAGGATTCTGCAGCCCCACGGGGCGCTCGGAGGGCAGCGGGGCAGCGCCGCTTTCCTCCCCGTGCAGCCGCACCTCCCTCTCCGGAGTCATTCTGGACCCAAAACTCCAAATAAAACCTCACACACTTAAGCTAAACTGTTTAGCTTCGCACTAAAACACCCCGGGGATACCCACAGAGCCACTTCTCCGCTCTCACCCGAGGGGCTGCGACTTCTGTTTTCATCAGCCTGGTGTACGCGAGCTCCCCCGAGGGCATCCCCAGAGCTGCCCTGGGACTTCGGACCAAACGCACAGACAATCCTCCCTCTAAGCCAGGCTTAAAGGCAGCAGCGTGTCCCTGGAAGGGCTGTCCCCGGCTTTCAGCCCTTCGTGGGCAGGGATTTACACAAACGCGGGCAGGCTGGGGCCGGGCTCTCTCCTCCCCGCGGTGCTGAAGCTCCTCGGGCTGCTCTCTGCCCTGCCCTGCTCCAGCTCCTCCCTGCGCTGCCAGAGCTCTGCCAGCGCCTCCGAGCCCGGGGCAGCAGCACCGAGAGCCCGGGGGGGGGTTCAGCCCCAGCCCCTGCACGCAGCAGCACTGACCAAAATTCAGCTCAGCTCCAAGAGGCAACTAAATGTCAGCCAAGCATCATTTGGTGACTCAAACCCAACACGAAAACTATTTTCCCAACTTTAAATTGAAACATCTGTAAGGAAAGAACAGCAACCAATACAATAAATTCTGTAAGAAAAAGATAACTTTTTTTTTCTCCACAGTCGCAGCTCCCTGCCTCAAATACCTAATTGCCAAAGCTACTCAGAGAGCCAGGCTTTGCTTTTTAAAACATTGAAACAGAAGCTTGAGTTACTCAGAAGGCAGGGCTGAAAGTACCAAGGGGCTGAAGGAAGCAGGACGGTCTGAGCTGGTGGCAGCCTGACAGGTGAGGAGAGAGAGGATTTGCAGGAACAAGGTTTTACAGGAACTGTCAAGTGGAAAAAAAGAGAAAGTCAACAGTTGAGAACAGAACTGAGAAGGACTATAAGAATTTAAAAGGCAGAATAAGGAAAACCACAAAGAATGTAAAATACAATCAATACTTTTTCTAACAAAGTAAAACTTCACATGGTTAAATTTGAGATTTGTGATTTCTACTCAGCTATTTGCAAACATTCTGCTGTAAGGCAGCTCGGATGGGGGAATAGCAGGTGTCTCAGTTAGATGATGCAGATCTCCCAGTCCAGTCTAATCCCTTTACATGACTATAAAAAACTGGCCTTAAACACTTTTACAGAGCCAATTGCAATATTTATTTTGATTTAGATTAAGTTTCCAATGCTCCAAGCACACACCCTAACTTAAAGTGAACATCAGGCAGAATTATTGCAAAAGGCAGAAGAACTATTACAAAAAAAATCCTTTGTGTCTCTTCCTCATTACAAATACATTAAAAAAACATTAAATGTCTTCATTGTGGATTTCATCAGAGCTGTCATTTTCTGAGTGCACAGCCTTGGTGGGCTGGAGGTGCAGCTCATCCCTGAGGTCTGGCTTCCCAGGGAAGCAAATCCCATGGACGGGTGGTGATGCAACCTCCTGACTCTTTTACCTGTCTGCCAGGTGAGGTGCTCAGGGCCACGAGAGGCCCAGCAGCTCACTGGGCCCTTCTGGGGACAAAGGGGAGTGAAATTCTGCAGCTTTCACTTGATACATTCTGCTCACAACGAGCACACAGCCAGATCCCTTGACCACAGCAGCTGCATATTCCTTATACATTCTTTTCACCAAATTCGGGAATTCTAATTAGCAAACAGGATGCTGAAGTGTGATAGAAGGTTACTGCCTAATTAGTGTTAGTGGGAATGACCTGCAGCCTGATGCCAGGTGCTCGTTAGCAAGCTCTGTTCAATTACTGAACACCAAAGTCTGTTGCCAATTACAAACCAGCCATTTATTTATGAAGTGTTTCCTGTCCAATAATATCTACATGAGCTAAGTAAAGTAAATACATTTAAGTCCTTCTTGAAGATGCATTTGGGGGAAGAAAGAAGTAGAAAGCTGATCATATACCATTAAAATTAACAAGGAGCACTGTGCAGCTGAGGCTGGGGGTTATCAGCTCATAGACATGTTCTGGGGCCGTTATGGACTCTGCACTTACAGGACATGTTTGGAATTAACTTTCTCTCATCCCTGGCCCCACTCAGGAGGTCTCACCCCTCTCCCTGCACCAGGGAATCTGCAGTTTCTCATCTGCCAGCGAAGCTTGAACAGAGAGCTCAGGATGGGCACACAAAGCCATCACCACATTCCTCACGGTGCCTCACTGATGCTCACACCGAGTTCTCTGCGAAGTCCCCGCACTGCACATGCCCAGCACTGCAGTTTGCCCCAGGAAACACTGGTGCACCACAAGTATTCAGTGCATTGCCAAGCTAAAGCTTCCTGGGGTGGAGGAGCACCTTGAGCTGCTGCATTAATCCTAAGAGCTGAGGCAGGACCTGAAGAACACTGAGAGCAGCTGAACACCACTGCAAGAGGATTCAAAAGGAGCACCCAGACATTAAACCTGAAAGGATCGACCATTTGTGTAATTCATACAGATGGGAGACAGTGCCACAGGCCACTTCATTTCTTATCCATCACAACTGCTTCCTGAGGCTCCCTGCAGCTCTCACACCCCTTGCTAAGGGACCCACGATTACAGATCTGAGATAAGTTCCAGGCTGGTGCCACGGTTTAACACATGGCAAGGATCAGGGAGTTTTCCTGTTCCAAGAACTGCTCCTCAGTCAGCTCCTGTTACAGGCTCAAAGCAAGGCGATGACAGGATCCCATCCTGACTTTCGCATTGCTTCACGTTCCTTGCCTCCAGCACTCCTACCAAAGCCATACTGGGCAGGAGACAAAGTTGAATTTCAGGTTTACTTCTAAGACTTGCTTCATTTGCTTTAAATTGACAGGTTGATCAGCAGAAATTTTTCATAGCAAAGGAAAACTTAATAAAATAATTCAGTCCCTTCCATTAGTTTTCCAGCCTGCTGCAATCAATCAAATCTGCTTCTTCTCCAGATCATTCCCTCCTGACAAACTCAAATCAATCATTACCAGGGGGAAGCTGGAGTTTTAGCAGTGGCTTTTGCACGATGAGGCAGAAAAAGAAATTGGTTTGCTTAATAAAAAAGTCCCATTGGAACTCACGGGAGAGAAAGGACCATACCCCACAGAGCACTGAACACCCTCAGCTCCCAGTATAAGAATCAGGTTTTTGAGCATGACCTCAGTGTGGGATTGGATTCTCCTCTTATTTCAGCACCGTCGCCAGGGCTTGGTGGTGCTTGGAGGAGACAATCCCTCCTGGAATGCCGGGAGCAGATCTCCCTGCAGCTGCTCACTCCCAGCTCTCTGGCTCCCATGGAAAGGAAGGGCAGGTGCTCAGAAACACTCCCAGCCCCACCACCCCGAACATCTTTGCTCAGCAGATCCAGGGGCCCAGCTGAGGCCAGCCCCGAGCTCCACCACTCCCAGCTCCCACCCTCTTCCCTGTTCCAGAGGGACTTCCAAGTCCATCACCTCTGCACACTCAGAAGGCTGAGAAAGACTCACTCAGGACAGGGCAGGAGGGGAAAGTCAGGGCAGCTCACACCAAACCCCTGCAGACCCACACTAACCCAGGCCTCCAGAGGTAATTCAAGCACTCATCTTCCCAGGCTCATCGCTGGATCTCTCCTTCCCCTGTGACACCAGCCAGCAGCCGTAGCCTGATCAATCCCCTCTCCACGCGGCTGAGCCTCCCTGCTGTGCCAACCCTTGCACAGGAACTGAAAGGAGCCTCCAGATCCACCATTAACGCTCCCTGTGACCACAGAGGCTTCGTCTGCTCCAGCACAGGGGTGCTTTCGGCAAGCACGAGAAAAGTAGGAAAGAGGGACCTGATTTTCCAGCTAGAACAGGAATCTAATTGTTTGTTATTCTCTGGAGTGATTAATGTCCTCCTTGTCATTCCTTTCACTCACAAAACCGCTTCCCTTCTCCCCAGGCTACTGCAATGACTCCACTCCAGTGCAAGTGCTCAGGTCACAGATGATCACTGTACAATTGCACTTCCCTGTGACCCTCCTTCCCAAGCTGGGAAATCTTGCACCAGTCAGCTGGAGCAGTTCTTGACTGGCTGCCTGGAGGCTGAAGTCTTCCCACTCCGTTCAGTACAACTGGAAGGGGAGTCAGAGCTGCTGCTGGAATTCATTAAAAACAGCTGCAAAGGGAATGCAGGGCTGGGAAGCAAACGATTGCTTTTTTGTTGTTTTGTTGCTTTCTTAAATGACATGCAACACCATGATGGTCCAAGAGAGCTGAGGCAGTAGATCCATGCTCAGACAGCGCCAGGAAAACCAGTAAGCCAGGGATCGCATTCCACGTCCATGCAAGAGCACCAGGGAAAATTGAGCCTGTGCTGAGGGAATGGTTTTGCTTGGAATTGCATTGTCCAAATAGTGTGTAACCACTGTAAACAGAGAAATCTGAGCCCCCCAGTAAATCCCCCCTCCCCAGCTCCACGTTGTAGCTTTCATCTGGGTTTTATCACCCAAGCAGCCTGCACCAAAACGAGAGCACGCGGGGCCCCAGACGGATTTCCCATCCTGTGCAGCCACGGAAAGCGATGGAATCAGCCCCTGAAGTGTGCCAGCCCTTCTACGCTGCACCCAATCCCTGCAGGAAATGCCAGGAGCTGGAAACAGGGAAACCTGGGGACCTACTCATAAACTCAGCCCTGAAGCAGCATTTTAGTACAAACCAAGGCTGGCTCCTTTGGACTAAAGGATTCAGTGATTTTTCAGCAGGTTCTTGTGAACACAGAGAAACCAAACCTTGAGCTGTGCAGGGTGACACCAACGTGCACGAGTGAAAATACTCACCGAGTCTATGATCCCCTGCAGGGCTTCAAACCCATCGTTCACTGGGAAGACGTGATCTTTGCTGTCAGCAATCCGGGCCAGCTGACACAGTGGGGAGAGGAAATAAAACAGAAATGCAAAGAACGAGATCAATTAGCCAGCAGGCAGCAAATTAAGACTTCTCCACATTAATTCGCTTGCAAATAAAACCCTCAAATACTTAGCTACTCTCTCTGGATTGCCACTGTATTGTGGTTTATCAAGCAGTAAAAAGTTTATCTTGTCAGCCTGATTGACTTTATAAAGCTCTGTATCAGGGATCAGAAAAGACTTGGAGACAAGACAGAATGTGGCTTTCTCTGGTCTAATGATCTTTAGGGCAAAGGTTGCACCCAAAAAAGGTTGGACCCTATAATCACAGAGGTCTTTTCCAACCTTAATTCTTCCACGATTCTTTGAAATTATATCCCACGTGGAGATACAGGCCTGATTCACCTTTCCTGTCAGGACAGAGCTTTGTCTACTGGTCTCATGTCAGAGAGCCAAAAAGAAGGAAGCAGGGAGATAACAGGAGATGTTTTCTGAGTGGAGGCTGGAAGGTCTCAGAGGAGCCTTCAGAAAGCTCCATGGTGAGGACGAGGTGGTGCTGAGTTACGGGGAGCCAGGAGAGCACCTGCAAAGAGCTGCCTGCAGGCTCAGTTGCCCAGAGCCCACCAAGGGTTAAGGCAGAAGTACAAGCCCAGCCCGGCAGTAATGAGCTCTCCATGCATCTGCTGGAGCAGCAGTCTGAGTACTGCCAGGCCAAGGTTTGTTCCAGTAAATCTCCCCTGGCAGAGGTGCCCCCAGCCCAGCTCCTCAGAGCTTCCTGTAGCTCTGCAGGCTGGAGGCAGCAGAGCAGCCCCACGTTCCTCCCCAAACCCCAGGGGCTGCCCTACCCAGCTCCTGTCCCTCAGAACTCCCAGCTCTCCAAGCCCTGCTCTGCCTCCAGAGCCATCCTGGGGCAGCTTTCCCCAGCTGCTCCAGGAAGGGCAGGAAAGCAGCTCATTGCTGGCTGTGAGCTGCAGAAGCTGCTGTAAAAAGCGGGATGTTTACAGCTCCCTCAGTTCATTCCTCCTCCTTGTCCATTCTGGGGCTTCAGGCACAGACACCTAATCCCAATTAATTTTTTCACCATCTAAATGCCTTCGAGGAGCAGCTGCCTGGAAGTCTGCTGCTTTAGGTCTGGTCTCTGTGCCGTTTTTATTCCCTCTTTGCTTTTTCTATGACTTTTCTACTCTGGGTTACACCAGTCTCTGGGTTTGATTCAAGGGAGATTGTTCTAAACCAAGTGTGGTTTGACTCCTTTTCTGAGAGCTGAAAACCTGGGAAAAGTCTTTCAGCCTCCTCCTCTGTGCAAGGGGGCTGTGCAAGTGCTTCACTCACGTTAGAAAAATGTCAACTGTTACTGTGTGAAACGTAATTCATGGACATACCAACATTCATATGGTAAATTTAGAAGTCAGACAAAACACTGTGAAACATTCATCACTAATGAAGCTGTTTGCTTTTTACAGCACAGTTTTCCCCTGAAAGAAAAGCTGCACTGAAACCCAAGTGTTATATGGCCATACTTCAGTTTTATGGGGAAAAGCATCCCCACAACTTCTTCCTGCCTCCAGCTCAGGCCAGACAATTTGCTGGCCTTCCTGTCTTTTCCCCTGCTGTTCTCCAGCATGAGCAAGGGGAGCTGGGGCAGGCAGAGGGGCAGCTCTGCACATCTGGAGGTTCAGACAGAAAGGGACCTAAAGCCAACACCAGACCCAGCCACGTCAGGAGGTCACTTCAGACAGGCAACAGGAGAGGAAAACCCCTTGAGGAGCCTCGAGCAGGGGATTCAGGGGCATGTGCCCCTGTCCCAGCTTTGCCAAGCACTCGGGGACCACGAGGCTCCCTCACCTGGGTCTCGTTGAAGTCTTTCACACCCACACAATACACAGTGGCTCCCAGGTCCCGCGAGCGATTCGCCTGCAACGGGGAGAGGAGGCAGGACAAGGTTAGCAGCAGGATGGGATGCAGCTTCCTGGAAGCTCTCAATCATAAATTCACTCTTTCTCTGTAAAAGGAGCGAAGGGGGAGCTTATCAAAAGAGGACTTGAAAAGTTTTCCTCTCTGATTCTGTAAAATCAGGTTTTATCTGCTGCTAGAGTTGCTTTTGTTTAGTAAAGCAACTCCCAAGGTATTTGGTGGATTTTTAAACCTAATTACTTCACCTTTCTAGCTCCTCCAGCTTCCCAAAAGATGTCAGACAGGCAAATCAATTTTCTTTTCATCATTTAGGGCACACAGTATAACAGTAACCTAAAGTGCTTTTGTGTTTCCTGTTTCAGACAGGTGTGCCTGGCCTCGTGACATCCAGAGGTGAGAGACAGACCCTGCTCCCCCTGCCCTAAAGCTGCATCACTCCCAGTGCCTACACAGCCCCCTGAAATACAGGGAGAGCATCCCCAGGTTTGATTTTCCAGGCTGTTTCATTGAAGTTGCATTTACCATTCCAAAGGCAACTGCTCCAAATGCCCAAGGGTGAATTTAGCCATTTAATTGCATTTCAGTAGAACAAGAACACCCGACCCGACTGAAAACTCCTCCCCAGAAGAGCTGGCAGCAAGTCAGATTGTATGGGAAGACTGCAGCAATGCAAGTTGTTCATCAGCAAAGTGGTTTTTTAGCAGAAAAGCATCATTCCAGTTTTACCCTGGGAAGCTTCAACCCAAACAACTGCAGCAACTCACAGTGTGAGTGCCGAGTTCAGGATCCCCTTCGACCAGCCCATAACTGCTCCTCCCCAAACCAAAACAAATATAACACTTCTGTGACCGTTCAACTTGTTCATTCACCTCTGAAAACAAACTTGTTTTTCTTGCGGATTTTTTATTTCAGGGGGAAATAAAGAGACGAACTGTAAGGAGGGGAACTGGAGATTCAGGACATTTGCTGGAGCAATATTGGTGTTACTCTACAAACCCATTCTTTTTGTTGTTATTGGATTTAATGCTGCACTTTGGACAGACCGAGAGGAAGAATTCTGTCCATAGCAAATTCACGCAGAAATACCAACTTCCAAGTTTAGGTCATCTTGCTTTGTCTGACTGACAAGTGCCAATTGCTCGTCTCTTCAGGGAGGACTGTCCAAAGGACAGCAGCAGGAATGTTCTGCAGCAAAGCTGGCAGTGCTCACCCCACTGCTGAGCTCACTAATTTAACGGGGATGTTGAGAATATGTGCTCGAATCTTGGAAGTATTTGTGGATATGTCGGATTGGATGGTCTGAAAGATTTTTCTGATGTGACAGAAGCCATCCTCTTTCTGCAGTCATTACTTTTTGTGGGAGAAAAAAAGTAAAAGTGAGAATATTCAGCATTTTCCAGAGCAATCCAGTAAATACTGAAACTTTTCAGCTGTGAACAATTCCTTCTTCTGGTGTTTATTTTTAACTGGAAGTTTTAACCCCTCTCCTTTCCTGTGAACAGGCTCAGCTGTGATGAGTCAGAGGCTGCTGCTGTCAGTGGTTATCCTTCAGATCCATGTCTGCAGAGCACCAAAGTGGAGTTTTCTCACTGGGGGAAAAGGTTTTTCTTATCTTTTGCATTCACAGCAGCAAGCCCAGACACTGCACTGTCTCCCTGGCTACAAACGTGGAAGTCACTTACCTCCCTCTCCGAGTAGAAAAACAGATCTTCGTGGAGCTCTCCATCTGTCAATGCAATGATGACACTGGCAGTTCTGTAACCTGAACACACAAACCTCTTCAGTCCCTTGGCCCGTGCTTGTTAAACCACCTCAGAACATCCTGCCAGTGAGCACACTTAGAGGGCACAACTGTGGTGGTGTTTCAGACCAGCAAAGGAGGCTGCAGCCATTAAAAACCCAATGCAATTTGTTCCTGGCTGGCTCCTGGTTTTATGAATGCTGTCAATTCAAGAAATCCAGAGGGGTTTTTTCAGCTTGTGATAAAAAGCTCAGTTGGGATTTAAACAGAGATTGTGGGAAAAGGGCCTAAAATCTTCCAGATTCCTAAGTGACATTTCAGAAATATCATTAAACCTTGCAGCCTTCCCTTCCTAATCAGAAAGTTTTCACATCAATTACAGGGAAGGAAAGGACAAACACTTTTCCAGTTGTCTGCACTTACTGCTGGTTTTAATAATTGCCAGTTAAAAAAATCTTTTACCTAACATGTACTTGTGGTTCAGAAGGAAGAAGAAAAAGTAAGGTACCAGAGAGTTTTGGTGAGGGTGGGCACCTGCAGCCAGCCTGGCTTCTCACTTTTGGCCTGAAACACTTCAATTCCAGCTCCTTAAAGCTCCACTTGTTCTTTTCCCCTCTCAGGAATACTACCCTGACTAGCACCACATTCCTGCAAGAATAGAAGCCACCCCCACCCTTCCCACAGCGAAGCTGCATTTCAAATCTGTTAAAGTTATCAGCCAAAAAGAAAGAGAAAAAAAACATTCAGTGGATGGAGAAAGTCTCTCACCGTGAACATTTTCGTAGTAAATCTGTTCACTTGCCTGAAATTAAATCAGAAGATTATTAGCAATGAATCAATGATGAGACCTTGTGAACACCTGCTCGTGCACCAGAAAGGAAGGGGCAGTGAGGATGCCACACACGAGCTCTGCTTTCAGACGTCTGATTCACAGAGCAGGGCTCTTGCCCAGGGCTCTGACTGAATTCCTGCAAGGTCTTATCAGTCAAACCAACCCCAGTGTTGTCTCCCACTGTTCTCCTCTATGGAAATCCCATCCACTTTCATCCTTGACAAACATCCTGGACCCAGTGCTAAATATTCCCCAGCACCTCCAGATCGACTACTCCAATTGCAAATAAACCAACAGCTCTGCCAGCCGAGTCTCTGCTGTGTGTTCACATCTCTGTGATGGGGCAGCACCTTCAATAGGCAGACAGTTCAAAATCCTCCCAAAACCCACGTAGGACAGAGGTGGAAGGGAGTGCTGGAGCTCAGGTTTAGAAAAACTCCTGAGCTTGTAAAAGATGTGAAAACTACACCCCGAAGGAGAAGGTCAGAGCAGGCAATAACATCTGCCCTTATTTGGCCACCCCAGGTGTGAGCTGTGGCCTCACCCCACTGCCACAGCACTGCAGGCCCAGGTGGGGCTGACAGCTTCCCACCCACTGGAGAGTTTTGAACCAGCCCCCCGCGTCCTACAGCTCCCGAGGAGCAGCAGACACTGCTCAGGCACTGAGCCTGCACCAGTTACCCTCTCAAATCCTTCGTGCATGTACGTGTCCCCTCCTGGCAGCACCTTCTGCAGCTCCTCCAGGCCCTGGCGGATCTGCTCCCTGGAATGAAGGCACTCTGTTAGATCCAGGTGCAAAGCCACCGGGAAATCCTGGCAGCCAGGTGAAGGAGAGCCAGAGACAGAGAGGTGGGAGAAAGAGTTAACCCAGTGCTGACACGGGGTGGACACCTCTCCAAGGATGTGGAACACAGAGTGGGAGTGCTCCCAGTGTTCCCACAGCCTGGGGAAGGCACCACAACAGCACAACCTCCGAGGTCAACATCCACACACTTCACATGTTTCTTCCTAAATAAATATTCCCTGGTCAAACCTCAGCAGCTGACTTGCACCTGGCTCACTTTCCTCACACGTTTGCTGACTTGAGTGAACAAACATCATCAAACAGCCACAAAAAATGTCACTCTCAGACCATCCTGGCAACTCCAGGTTATGTGGACGCTGCATCTTCAGTTCCTGGTCAAACTGACTTGAAGACTGCAGCCTTTCCCAATGGCTTTCTGTGAGTCAGGGTGTGCGTTTCAATTCTTTTTGGGAGTGCCAGGCACAGTGACAGCTCAGCTGCGGGCTCTGTGGGGTGGATGGTCATTCGTAGTTCCACTGAGGGGCAGACACCAAACTCTGGAAGCCAAGCACAGGCCAGGAGTGTTTGATGCAAGATAAAACCCTGCAGTGTGTGGGGTGTATCTAAACAAGCTGCACAATCTCCACGGGAAAGGGATGAAGTCACTGCAGGCAGGGCCACGAAGGCATGCCAGCAGTCAGCTTTGTCTCTACATTTTTTAACCACTTCAGAAAGCCCAGCTCATGTGATCACACACACAGAGCTCACATTGTGAGGCCGATTGCAGCAGGGCATTGACACTGCTCAGTCTGCACAGCAGTGACTCCTTGGGGAGCAGAGACTCCTTGGGGAGCAGTGACTGGCTGCTTTTGCCAAGGCATGAATTACCAAACTTTCAAGAACCCATTTTGTACCTGTGATATCCCAGACTAGTCAGGCACTGCTACAAGGTTCCTCCTCTCAGGCACCCATGCACATACCAAACCAAAGCTGGATATAAAATGGAGCATTTCCTGTGATCAGAACTATTTTTCAGAGGTAAACACTGAAATTTTAAAATATGCAGCAAAAGTCTCTAAAATCTGTCACTCCAGTCCCGGAGTTTTCCCAAAAGGAACGCTCAGCACCCTCAACCCTCACGTTCAGATACTGAAACACCCCACAGAGGCAGGGACAAGGCAGGGGAGGTTCTCTCACTGCTCCACTTTCCCAGGTGAGGGAGGCCAGCGTGAACTAAGTCAGAGCACACCCCTTGCTTGTCAGTGCCCAGAAAAACCCAGCAGCTCTGCACTCAGCTGGCTCCGAGACTAATGCCATATCAATATCCTGCTCCCAGCCAACATTTCTGGGACAGCTGGGTAAATATGGAATACATTTCCACATGGGAAGAAGCATTTCAACCCCGCAGCTCAGAGCCTGAGCAGAAAGGAGATCTCTGCAATGGGGTTTGCTCATAGGGTGGGACACAGCAAGAGGCAGGGAACAGGTTTTCCTTTGGCACCCAGTTAAATGAATATGGCTCATTCTCCTCACCCCTGTTGCTGCAGTAAGTGGCAGGAGATGCTGAGGCTGGCTGGGTTTAAGGACATTTTCAAGGCTGGTGTGTGTGTGCAGTGCTCTGTGGGACGGCAGCCAGCTTCCTCCCCATGGCAGCTGCTCTGGTATGTGATTTCAGACATCCAATATGTAAAACACATGCTGACTTATACACCCTACACATGTGGTACATATATTTTTGCTCCACGTGGCAATGAAGTTAACAGAGGAAGCGAGAGCGATTTAAGGACCTCATCCAGCTCTCCTTGGAAGTCAGAATAAAATAAAAAAAAAATCCATCCCATAGATTTTTCTGGGATTAACTTGGGGGTCTGGAAGGGGGTGGCAGGAACACGCTTCACAAACAAGGCAACCAAACTGTTACTGCCAAAAATTCCACACCCTTGCACTCCATCCCAAACGCTGTTTGTGTCTGACATACCTTCAGCCCTTCAAGGAAATCACGTTCCTCTCTGCCCCAGGAGTGGGGGTGTCACCTCTGGCTTCCAAGCCGGTTTTTATGGGAAGGGAGCTTCACCTATTTGTTTGCAGGAGAAGCTCTCAGAGGATGTTTCACAGGCACTGAGTCTGATTCTCTGACAAAAGCCTGAATCTCCAGGGAGTGCAGACTCCCTCAAGGAAACCAGTGTGAGCTAAAACCCTGACAGCTGACAGAAGGACATTTAGAAGTTGAAATTAAGAAGGCAACTTCTGCCCTGAGAGGCCTTAGTGCATCCCAGTATGTGAGAATGGGTGTGTGACCATACCAGTTAAACTGGGAGGCACAGAGGTGCCACAACACCATTCCCAGTGGGCTGGAAATCACTGGGCAAGGAAGGTGAAGGAAGCTACAAGGACACAAAAGCTGCTGTTGACTTTTAAACCTCTTCTTACCTGTCTTCTGTTAACCTCATTAGAATTGTCCCTCTAGTTGAAAAAACAATGAAGGACATCCTCAGCTGAGGGCTGGAGGAGAGAAAAAAAAGTGAATTAATTTGGTGGTCCAGAGCAGAGGTTGCTGTGTGTGTAACACAAGCACACAGGACGCTCTGCCATCCCAGTTACGACTCAACAGGGTGGAAGACACGAGCAGGCAGGAAAATGTGTTTTGCCCTGGGCCTTCTTAGTCGAGGGAAGCCTTGGGGATTCCTTGTAAAAGATGTGAAGAACACTTGCATCACAACCCTGGGATTGCTAAAGCAAGAAAGGCTTAAATGCACACTGGTGTCACCACGGAGATGAGGGAAGGCTCGTTCTGTTTGTCACAACACATTCCATCCCCTGTCCCAAGGGATTCCTCACCCAGAGCCTGAAAGCTACAGCCACAGGCTCTCCCTGCAGCCCCAAACTCCTGTACCCCGAGCAGCAGCTCAGAGACAGGAGGATCCCTCCCCCACAGAAACACGGTTTGGTCCATGGAAGGCAGGCAGGAATAATGGAATTGGCTTATCCCCCCTCATTTCCCACAGAACAGAAACTGGGGAAGAGCAGTCAACGGGAGATCTGAGAAAAGCATCAAGGGCCCTTTCTCACCACAGCCCCCAGCGGGAAGCAGCACATGCTGAGACTGGGAGCCCCTGGCACCCCCTCGGATCCCACCAGGGCCCTGCAGCCCTCCTTACCTTATGAACTTGCGGGCCAAGTGTTCCACAAAATGATAGATCTCGTTCCAGTGGTGCAGGACACTTCCCGACCTAGGGACACAATGATTACAGGACACGTTAGTTGCAGTTTCCCCAGCCACGTGTTCTGTCACACCTTGCCCAGCGAGGCACTCGCTTCTGTTTTGTCCAACACTCGCCGCCCATGCTCTTCCTTTAAAGAGAGATCAAACTGGAATTGACATTTCCCACTTGACTTCAGAAAGCAAGAACAATTCCCACTCCATGCAAGCGTTTGAGGCTACCCTTGGCAGTAGCTTATGGCAGTTAGGCTGGACCTTAACACAGCCTTAACCAAACAAACCTGATGTGAGAGAAGAGCTGTCTCTGCACAATGTTTCAGATTAATTCCACCCACTCACTTCCAAACCATTACACAGAGCTTTTAGCTCAAGTGTATTCTGAGAACTGCAGCAGTTGGAGGAACAGATTATTGAACTTCTCCAGTGTTTCCACTGTGCCAGAGACTATGAAAAGTAAAACACCTTAGTCCACACCTCAGCTGCTCTGGTTAATTCTTTCACACCTCTGTTAAAGACAAAACAAACTAATTTCACTCCTCAGGAGAATAAACCATAGGCTATAATGGGATTGGATTATTCTTCTTTATGTTGTAAGAACAAGGAAAAAATTAGGTTAATCAGAATCTTTCAGCACAAAATGCCCCTTCTGGCATAAACACTTCTATGAACACTGGAATATTAATATTGGAAAAAATTTCCTTCCTAGAGTTGGAAAATAAATGTGTCATCACTTATTTAATTCATTGAGTACAATTAGAAATATTTATAGGGGAAATACCCATTCCAGCTTTAACAGAACCTTCATTGATCTGCAGCCTGAGGAAGAAAAGATGAACATTTGAGATGGTTTTTCATTCCACAGGAAGAAAAGGCATCTGAGCTGTTCTGTTCTACCTCAGCTCTGGGAATGCCAGTGCAGAGCCAGAGCAGGTTCCCCCAGCCTGGTGCAGCTACCCCAGCCTGGCTGCTCAGGGCGTTGCTGCCCTTGCAGGAGCACGAGGAGCACGCAGAGCTCATCCTGTGGGTCACAGACACTTCCTGCCCCCTTTCCCCACACCTGCCTTGCATTCACAGCCATTCAGGAAGAGCCTTGGCCTTTCTCTCCTGCTCCACGATTCCTGGAGCTGTTCTTTCTCTGTATCACCCCAATCTGTCTGTGCACTGAGGACCTTTCCTCAGGTACAAAAGCATCTGGGCTCTGTGACCCTGCCAGCTCCTGCTGCACAAAGATCCCAACAGCATCAGTTTGGGCGGCCTTGCAGACACCCTGCTTGGGCTGGGACAGAGGGCAGAGCAGGCTGATCATCAGCAAATGCTCCTAGCGCTGAATTATTCCTCGGCTCTCTTTTGCCAGAGCAGGACACGACACGATGGCTCGTTCTGCACCCAAATGTGTGTCAGAGAGGACTAAAGGAACACCAACAGCAAAGGTCTTGACAAACCAATTAAACCACAGACAGTGGGAAAATTGGCATCATAGGAGACGAGGGGTGAGGTACATCAGGACTTGCTCTCAGACAGGAAACTGAACTCCCGCCCCAACCAAACTGTAAATTGATAGAACAGAGACACACAAAGCTCAGCCCCAGGTGCAAATTCCCCTTGGATGTATGGGATAACTCTGAGACCTCGAACACCACAGGCACTCCAGTCCCAACAATGCCAAATAGCCCAAATCATTTCCTAGAACTGGCCTGGAAAAGAAGTATTGATTGTCTTTATGTGAGGCATAAAAGAAACACTTGACTTTATAGCATCAGTCTCCAGAAGACATGGAAAGCCAAGGCTTTGTTAATCATAAACCAATTAGTCCTTGCTTCAATGAAACAAGTGTCACTTTAGACCATAGGTCCACCTCCCAAAAAACCACCTCAGTGAAGTTTCCCACATCTCCTGACCCTTCTGGGAGCAGACACGTGGAGCTGGGACCAGCAGCCCCTGCCCAACCTCCTCCCAGCCATCAGGTAAAGTGACCACACCACTCTCCATGCTAAGGGAGAACTCTGGCAGCAGGACACTGCCTTGGGAGCTTCATTAGCCTTGGGTTGTTTCTTCCCCTCTGAGCAAAAGCTGATCATCCCCTCAAATGACTCCTGCAGCTGGGAAGGACACCCAGCCACGTCAGGTGTGCAGGCTGTCACACTGGACCCTGACACTTCCCGTGGCTCTGGAGCCCTGCATTTCTGAAAAGAGCGTTTGCCAGAACAAAGCTCAAAACCCAGTGGCTCAATTCCCACCAGAGATGTGCCAGTCAACGAGTCCACAGCACATCCTGGGAAGCGTTTGCCTTTCCAGCCCTCGTTCTGCTGGTCTGAAGTGGCTTGGGCAGTTTCTGGAGGTGAGCACTGCTTTCTAGTTCTTCCCACAAGTACAAATTCAGCTGCTGCTGCACCTCCTCCCCTTCACCATCCTCACTGTGCTGTCCCATCTTGCTGCCGTCTGGAACACCACCAGTTACAGCTCTTTTTCCATGAGATCTTCCCAGGTATCCATTAACACACCTCAAGTTCAGGAGCAGCAGAAGTTAAATGCCTATTTTAAGGAAACTTCTTACCACTGCTACAATCATAAAACCAAACCCACTCTATCCATAAAGGGAGGATGGTTTCTGCTCAGTTCCCAAGGCACCAGACTGGGATCATTGGAGCAGTCTGCAGTCCAGTTTTTCCCCATCTCTACCACAGCGAGCTGTAACAGCTCTAACAAAATGAGTGTTCACACTTTTGCTGACCACACATCGCTCCTTCCTGCACAGCAATTCCCACCTGAGCCAGGCAGCTCTGTCTGCCGGGAGTTCATTTCTCCCTCTGGTGTCAGGGGCCAGAAACGCCCAGGTCTGCACTTAAAAAAAGCACTCCTTGTACATAAAATGCATTTTCTGAAACACACTTCAGACTTCTTTCATTCTTCACTTGGCATAAAATGGACAAACCCAATACCACCAACCTTTCTGCAGCCAGTACAACATTTACAAAACCAGTATTAGCTCACAGTCCACCTCCTTGAGCTGTGTCATTCAGCAGCCACACTGTAAAAGACTTCCCCTGTACAGTGAGGCAGGCCAAGAACTCTGAGTAGGACAAGCATTTCTAACTGTAAGATAAGAAAAGCCAATTTTCAAATAGTTCTCTCTTCATATTCCCAAAAGAAACAAGATCAGCGAGCCAACACTTTGCAGCTGAATGGTTGATGCTATAAACTTGCAAATTAAGAAAAGGCTCATCATGAGGATGCCAAAATCTCTTCTGGAGATGGGCCCAATAAATGGAAATTAAACCTAAGTAAACAGTTCTCTTTAACAAGAGAGATCCATTCCGTGGTCAGCTCCGCTGGCATTCTGCACATCTAAAGGGAATGCAAGTGTAGGGAGAGACACTGCAGTGGCTCCAGCCACGCTCTGGCCAAGCCCTGCCGTCAGCAGGTGCCTTCCTCCTTCTCACTGGGACAAGATGCTCCAGAACCCAAAGCTGCAGTAACTCAAACCTCCCTAGACTTGGTCTTTTTTGCACTTTGTAGACTCCACTTTTCCATTTCTGCTGTTGCACCTTCTCAGAATAACCGGGGGTTTATTCAGTTCACAAACTAGGAGAGTCACAGAACCAAGGCCACGCTCTTACACCAAGGCCTCCCATGTGTTATGTGCTCTGCAGCTGACCGAAGGACATAAAGACACTTGGTTCAGAGGCTGATGCTGATCGAAAAATCTCCTTAAGCTTTCATGGCTTTGGACTAACTCCAGGAAGTCTCACGGCTCTCAGATAACATTTACCTAAGAAGTTGTGCAGCATCTCTTTATTGAGCTCTTCAAAAATAACACAAATGAGCCAAAAAGTGCCCTTTGTCTTTCCAAATACTTCAGGAGCAATTCTGAAAGGCCTCCATAGCACAAAGACGTCTTAGAGGTGATGCAATTCTTTGAGGAAACGCTGTTACCTCATGCCACACTTCACATGAGACAGCTCACCACGGACACTGCCAAACACTGGAGGTCACAGGGTCCACAGAGGCTCGGTTCAGAGCAGGACAAGCCTCTAAGCCCAGTCTCAGTCCAAGAACATCCTTCTCCTCCTGGCTGGCAGGGGGTATGCAGAAAACCAACTAATAAACAAGTAGCCGTGGACTTAATTGACATCAGTCAGCAGATAAAGCACAGAGTGCTGCAGGCCATACTCGAGCCTGGCTGGAAGGAAGCTCCTGCCCGGTCCTTTTACCAAGGAATGGTTATCTAAGATGCATCACTGGGTAAAAAACACATCCACAGGTCCTGACTGGCAAGGATTTCACACATGAGCTCAGCTCACTGCAATTGCCTGCCCTTGGCAGACTTGGGAGTTAATTACGTTCCTTCAGGCAACAAGCAAAATGACACAAAAATGCACCAATTTCTCCACCCTGCCTTGCTGGCATCCCTCAGCCCTCATGCTAACACAGAGGAAAACCATCCCTCCACATCCTTGCAAGCCCCTGCCATCCCAGCAAACTGCACACCTTGCTCTGGGTGCAGGCCTGTGATCCTGGAAAGAAACCCAGGGAATCACTCCCTAGGTCAAAGAAGAGCAGAGATGGTTTTGAATCCCTTTCTGCAGACACTCGGTGCCAGCATTCCCTACTTCAGGCCTGTGTTTGTTCCTCTGAGAGCAGCTGGAGCATCTGCAGCTCTGTGAGTGCTGTGGGGAGCTCTGCTCCAGGGCTCACTTTCCCAGGGGAAGGAGCAGATCCTGAGGCTCAGGCTCCCTGCCGGGGGTCTGCCTGTTTCCATCCCATCGGGGCCCTGTGTCTTCCACACTCCGAGTACAAATCTGGACTTGGAATCCTGCTGAAGAGGCAATACTACATCTACTCAAGCTACTCTCAAAGGAACAAACATCAGCCTCTCCAGAGCAGGAGCTTCACTTCAGTGCAACTGGTTAAAAACAGATCCACTGCCTGGCTGGATGAGGAAGGGATCACAGGAAACAGCTTGGATTCCTTGCTTCATTTTGCCAAGGACCTCTCAGAGCCAAGATTTCTTTCACACATGTACAGTTCCTTACGTGTTTTCTGCACGTGGGTAGAAATCCCGCATTGTCTGCCCACCACAGGAATGATCCCTGTGACACTCACAGGCTGCAGCAGAAGGCTGCTGAGAAGAGTCAGGTGTGGCTCCTTCAGAACCCAAACAGCAAAGAGCACACAACGGCACCTGAAACAGCAAACAGCTACTCTAAAGAGCAAGTAGCTACTCCAAACAGCAAATAGCTACTCTAAATAACACACAGCTTGAGACTAAATCGAGAAAATAGATGCAGTTTGAGATTTTGAAATCGAAGGACAAGAGCCGTGGTCTGTGGAAGGTTCCCTGTCCATGGCATGGGGTGGAACTAGATGAACTGTAAAGACCCTTCCAACTCAAACTATTCTGTGATTCCATGAAAGTGCTAAGGGATGTGGGATAACCAACTCCACCAGAGTAAATCTCTCCTCAGAGGCTAAACAACCAGGCCCAATGGTGTATTGTACTCAGGAACAGCTGAAAAACCACAATGCTCCTCCAAATTCCACTGGAGACCAAGGAAATTTTTACATCAGATCCTGTTCATTTCTGCACCAGAAAAATCCCAGAAGTAGGAATTCTGCAACTGTCAAAGCAGGATTTTTGTTGGATACCTTGAAACATACACTGGGGCCAGCCTGCCTACTTTATAGTTTGTGCCAAGGCTTGTGTTTCCACCCAAATCCACAGTCCCTTGAGTGAGGCTCAGAAGTCATGGATTTTAGTGAGGGAACAGCACAGAATTTGAATTAAGGGTCTGCTAAAGTTACATTAACACAGCACATCCATGGGATTTGAGAAAACCTTCAGTCCTGCTTCAACTTCCAGGGAAATGCAGTTGACAAAGGCTCTCTGCAGTACAAATCATGCTCTGGGTTTGTTTGGGTTTGGGATTTTTCCATTTGTAGCAATAGAGTTGTTCCAGCTAATAACTGAAGAGCAGCAAAATGAATAAGCCAGGTAGATCTTTCCACTGAATAAAATAAATAAATCTTTCCCCTGGAGCATCAGGACAACTGGCACACTGAAGCAGCCAGTGTCCCAGTCTTAGATTTTACCCAGTATTTTGTAATAAAGGGTTATGTAATTCCAAGTCATTTATACTAATGGAATGTGGGAGCTACTGCAAAACACTCAAGAGGATCAGTCAGAAACTTCATCTGTGAGTGCTTTTGGCAACTTGCAAATACTTTCCTGTCTGTGAAATTTATGGTTATTAATGTCAGTGCCACAGCTCTGGCAGGCATAATCTCCAGTATTTCCAAGCCTTTGGTTCCAAATAGCTACTCTTGATCAAGAAAATCAGGAGAATCATTTCAGCTAGTATTTTTTAAGTTTTGTTGTTCTTTTTTTTTTTTAATTATTGTATTTCTTTAGTATGAAGCTTTCCAAAGCTCAGCACAAAATGATTCCACATTGCTCCATCCACATCTGAAAAAAGCAGCACTGTTACAGTGCCAAGGAGGTGAGAGTGCCACAATTAGCGATGAGAAAGCGAGGTAGGAAGTTACCTTCAGTACAAACAGCTGAACAGCCTAAATATGCATTTGATGAACAGAAGAAACAAAGAAAGTGTGACTCAGCTAGAGAAAATAAAGCTCTCTTCAAACGAGGCACTCTAGCCGTTCTCCATCCCAGCAGCCGAATCCAGCCCCCTCCGAAGGGAGCAGCCCCGCTCCGGGCTGGGCTTGACCTGCAAACGCTGCTCGGGGGGCAGAGGGGCCCGGGGGGCAGAGGGGCCCGGGCACAGCCCGGGGAGGGCAGAGGGGCCCGGGGGGGTGGGCAGAAGGGCTCGGGCACAGCCCGGGGGTGGCAGAGGGGCTCGGGCACAGCTCCAGGCAGGCGAGCGCTTCCTGCCCGCTCTCGGCTCTGGAACCGGTGCTGCAGGGATAACCCTGCCCGCTCTGCTGCCGTGAGAGCCTCAGCCTCCCCGGCCCACGGGGAAACCAGAGCGGACCAGGGGGTGCTGCCCCGCTCCAGCCGCTGTTTGGAGACACTCGAGTGCACACTCGAGTTCGAGTACACACAAAGCTCCCGCATCGGGAAGGTTTATAGCGATGTGATTTACAGAGCACGGCGGGGCTTAGGCACCGGACCTACCGAAGAAGTTACCGCAACAATAACAAAGCGAGCAGTCAGGAGTTTCAGAGGTCCCTCGGGGACACAGTGACTCCTACAAAACCAAAATCCAAAGAAAACCTTCTCGGTATCAGCATGTGCCGTTCCGGTTCCTGCCTAGTGAAAGAACTCTGCGAAAAAGAACAAAGTAGGACTGACTTACTTGTCCAGAATGAAATACAAATCAAATCCTCCGTAGCAGGCAGGACCACCATTCTCTCTCTTTCCGCCGTGTCCATCACAGGTGAGTGTAAAAATTGCTAGGAAGACACATTTGAAGCCAAATCTCAAGATGCTTTGCTTTGCAATGGCCATTATATCCAGAGAGGAGGAGAAAAAGAAATCTCTTCTTCCAAGGCTCCTTTATTTCACAGGTTTCTCCACAAAAGCCATTCAATGACCTTTAAAGGTATATATGTATATTGTATTCCTCAAAACTCCACTTGCAGCAGTTGTCCACAGGAATTGCAAGACTTTCCCCCTTGTTTCCCTTGCACTTCTGTTTCTTGGTTTCAGATTTCAAGATGCACAATACTGTATTTCACTTTTTTTTTTTAAAGGGACTTGACCCTCAGTCTCCCTTGCAGCTCTCCGAAAGCAGCACCATTGTTTGGCAAGAGCAGGAGCAGCCTCCTCACAAATTCTGCTTTGTCACAGACTTCAGAAAATACAGGGAGGGTTTGTGGCTTCCCCCCCCCCCTAAATTATTATTGTTATTATTAAAGATGGCAAGCTCCACTTTTCCTCAGCAAAAGAAGCTCGGAGAATGCCATCTCGTGGCCAAAGCTCGGGCCGAGCAGAGCCTGGTTTCCAGCACATTTGAGCACTGAGCACGTTAACACCCCACAGCAGCTGCAGGTACCAGGACAGAGGCTGAGTGCCCACAGCAGGCACCCAGCTCCGTGCAGGAAATCACAGCCTGGGCTGCATTGGAAGGGACCTAAAGCTCATCCCAGCCCACCCCTGCCATGGGCAGGGACACCTCCCACTGTCCCAGGCTGCTCCAAGCTGGCCTTGGACACCTCCAGGGATCCAGGGGCAGCCAGAGCTTCCCTGGGAATTCCTTCCCGGTATCCCATCTAACCCTGCCCTCTTCCAGCTTAAGGCCATTCCCCCTTGTCCTGTCACTACATCTTTGTTTCCCACACAGGCACCATCTGAGTTTAAAGACCTTTAAAAACCTAGGGCAGCTTCACAAAAGTTGAAGTGAAAAGCCATGCCAGGCTTCATGCCTTGCATTTTCTCAGTCCTGAGGAATACTCAGCAGTGCCTGTGCTTATGAAGCAGTCTGCCCCAACTCGCCATCCTCCCCAAACTCATTTCAACCTCTAAAGCCTAAACTCTCCCTCTTCCAAGAAAACTCAATGGAAAATGTAAATTCATCTCCACTCACCTCTGCTGTCTCCTTCCACAAGCAGCACCACATGCTCTAAAACCAGAGCAGGACAGCTCAAAAGGAACCCCATTGCCCAGCGAGGGAGCCCCTGTGCCAGTAAAAGCTGAACTGGAGGTACCAGGAGCTCCCAAACTTCCCTCACAGACCCTCAGACCACACAACAAACCCATCCTCCTAAGTGCCAGCACCTGGTGAGTGGAGCAGCTTCAGTGGGGGTTTCAGGGGATGCAATGCACCTGGGTCAGGCTTTCCAGCTGCTCTGCACTGCTTAAAGCATGGAATTTGTCTTTAAAACATCGTTAACGAAAGCAAACAATCTGAAGGAAGAGCAGAGAAAGCAGCAGGGTGGGGTGCAAGGGAAAGCGACAAACTGTGACACCAGACTGTGACAGAAGTGAAAATGCCTGGGTGACACAGGGGGCAGCCACCTCGCTGCACTGATCACTCAGACTTTGGGAGTGCTCTCCCTCCCACACCGGGCCATGCTCAGCAGTGCCCTGGCTCCATCACCCCCACTGTGGGCACCAGAGACACGGGCAGATGGCACCTCCTCAGTCCTACTGTCAAATCCTGGTCAAAGCTGAAGCTCTGGTCCCTTGGAGATCCCTTGGAAGCAAAGCTTGTACAGGGCTAGACAGGAGCAGAAACAGGCGCTTTATGGGTAGCTGTGAAGAAGATGCAGCAGTCGCCTGCTGGTCTGCAGATCCAGGGGATCTGGGTGCTCAGACCCTCCCAGGGGAGGCTGCTGGAGATGCCAAAGTGCAGAGCTGTGGCTCCTGTGGCCAGCAAAGGTGTGCCAGGGGAGTGAGTAAGGTTTGGGGATTTTAAAGTTTTATACAGCTACTCTGGGCCAAATCAGTTTGTAGTTACAAAGTGGAGTCACCCAAATCCCGGGGCTGGGCATGGAGAGTTTTGTGTGTGCATTTGAACGTTGTGCTGCCCTAAGGAAGGGGATGAGTCCAGTCTGTGGGTTCTTTTTTTTTTATTATCATTTTTATTTTTATTTTTTTATATTTTAAGAAGAAAATGAGCTCAATAAAGGATGTAAAACATGGAAGGGTAGAAGAAAAGCTTCTCCTTTAGGGACTGATGTGCTGGTTTGAAGAAATTTTGGAAAAGTACTTAAGCCAGCTACAGATCTGAGATCCTGGCCACAGCCAGATATGTCTTGTTGTCATCGGTTTGTGATCTCTGTCTGCCTAGAGATTAAAAGCAGAGTGATAATCTCTTCCATTTGTTTCTCACTGGCCCTGAGATGAACAAATACTTTGAGTTAAAAAGAAACAAAACAAAGAAAAAGCTGTACCTCAGGAAAATAACTTTGGCATGGAGTTAGCAGAGGGAAAGAAGAGGGAATGGAGAAGGAGATCAGATTCTTTGTGTAGCTGTGGGTTCAGACTGACAGGAGGCCCAGGAAAGCTCGGGGAAAAGCCAAGGAATGAAGCATCAGATGAAGCTGTGAGTGGTCTGAGATGGAGGGAGCTGCTGACAAAGTGGAACATCGAGCTTTATCCTGCAGTTCCGAACTTCTTGAGGACTAATCCTCTTCATGTGCCTGCCTCACGAGTGTGGATTTTTGTTTATGATATGGTAAGAGCAGCATCAACACTCAAGCTCACGTGGGACAGAGGAGGGGCACTGGAATTTGTCTGCCCTCCCCCCTCACTGAAAATGCCAGAAACGAAAATATTGTGAAGATTGCAGGCTGTGTGTGAGACCTACCAGCGCTTGGGGAGACTGAGTGCGCTCGAGTCTTTGTGTGAGAGACAATAACGAGGTGTTTTAATTGCATGCAGCTGTGCGAAGGGTGACTAAGCCCCAGCTGGTGCCCTTGGGTTTGGGAGCACTCTTGGATGGCTCCGGGGCTGCTTCCCTTTGGCTCCCAAAGGTCTGACCTGTATGGTGGGTGATGGCTTCTGTCAAGATCTAAAAATCACGTTCCCTGTTTTTCAGGGGGCTTCAGGAAGCTGTTTCAGCACTGTGTGGAAGCTCCCTGCACCAGCCACTGTTATTCTCACCATTAAATTATTGCTGCACAGGAATTCCTGCCCCGTGTAGACACGTCCCGAGTCACTGGCTGTATCTCCGAGCGCTGTAATTCAGCACAGCTGTGCTGGTCCTGGCACCACGACACTCTCCGGTGCTGTGGGATAACAGACTCCTCCGGGTGGGAGCTGGGCGCCTTTTCCACCTCAGTTGCGCAGCTCGAGGCTGACACACAGTGGCCAAGAGGACTCTTCCCCGGACTGCTCTAATTTTTCAAGGGATCAAGAGCTCCCTTGTCTCTTGCTTTTATCTGACTTCTCCCTGCTGTGACTTTATTTGCCTCTGCTGTAACATGTAAGGCTACAGTGCATAATTTTGTTGGTGATTCAAGTTTGTTCCACCAGCTTTTTTAACCGGGGCTGCTAGCTCTGTGTATGGATGTGACTCTTCCCTGCAGAGTGACACACTAAGTACACAGATGAACATCCTTTACTTGCAATAGAGTAAATAAAATAGAAGAAAACGTCACAGGGAACAGTGCCACCATAATCTAAGAAGGTGTCCTGGTTTCAGAAATCAGCCTGACTGGGAATGAGTGGCAAAAGCACCCTCCCTGTGCCTGGCCAGGAGGCTCCATTCATCCTTGGCATGGGCCACCTCAGATTATTTCAAGCACCCAAAACGGTGCCAGTGGGTTTTTGGTATGGCTGCCTTGGAGATGGAGGAAAGACCTTGCCCAGCTCTCTGGGTGTGCATTGTGAATTGAGAGCTGGCAATGAAAAGAGCATCTGAAGGGCTCAAATGGGGCAAAATGTTTTTGTGGAGGTGTTCTTAGATGAAAAAGGGTAGAGTAACGACAAACAAGGAGTTAATCCACGACAAAGGAATTTAATTGATAGCTCTGCTCACCAATTGATCTGTTTCAGTACTCAATCCTCACGAAGGAACCTCTTGAAAGAGGAGATGCCAGGGAATAATTCCATCAGGGCTGGCTTTGGACAGCAGCTGCAAAGCTGCAGCTGGAGCATCCACACAAGGTTCAAGAAAGGTATGATTTTCACACATAGTTATTGTTATGGCAGTAGGTGAGGGCCAGGTATTGAAGGACATCAAGTTTGATGCATGAGCCGAGATTGACTTGTGGTCCTTTAAAAACAAGAAAAGAAAAGCAATTACCATGAGACATAGACTAGGATGCTGTTAATGCTGTGTGCATTCACTGACAGCCCTTAATACCTGGCACACTGCAGTCCCTTTTCAATCCCATTGAGCCCTCCCAGGTGACAGAGTCAATGCTTAAAGCAAAGCAAGCCGTGAGGAGGTGCATTCCTGCTATGCCAGAATGCACCATCCTGAGCTGTAAAGCATCTTTCCATGAAAGGGCTGGAGACAATGAGCTGGCAGGAAGGCTCAGACTACTTCAATGGTGCTCCAGGATTAACTCCTCTGAGTAAAACTTAGTTTCCTTGGATATATTTAAAACAAATGTGTTTTTTTCCCATCAGTACAACAAATTGTATTGCAAGTGATCAAATTACAATTAAGGCACCCACAGCAACTCAGCTGATTTATGACCATCTCCATAGCAATGGCTGCCTTTCTACAGGAGGCTGCTGGTGTTGCTCAGAGCCAGCCAGGTTCTGAAGAATTGCTGCACTAGGAATGTTTGAGCTGTACGAGGGTGTCGTGGGGTGACGACAGAGGGACAGATTCCCTTGCAGACCCCAAAGAGCACCAGCTCTGTGGCTCAGCAAGGAATGCCCACAAAGAGGTGCTCTTGAAAACCCTTTGGGATTTCCCGTGCAGAAATCGGGGCTCTATTGCACTCGCTCCTGTGAGTCCCGATGGCTGGGCATCCCACGGTGAGGCTGCTGCCAGTTCACGGGCCCAGGCATATGGGCTGTGACGTTCTGGAAGAATCCTACCAAGCGTAGCTCATTAAAGCCCTGGGGAATGCGATCATTGCCCCTGAGAAAAACCTCGAGGGATCGAAGCCGCTTGCCTTAGTGTTGTGAAGCAGCAGGGTTTGGGGGCTGCCTGGGTCACACTCGTCAGCAAGCTCTGACCTGAAGGACAGCGGTTCTTAGGACGACCCTTTTTCTTGACTGGGCATTATAGGGAAGCTCAGTGTGGGTTGAAACACTCCAGGCCCAAATGTAAGCCCCCTTAAGCTTTGTGAAAAGCAGCTGTAAGGGTTTGGTTTGGGTCATTTATGGGGGCTGTGGCCCGACCCGGTTCCAGTCCTGATCTGCGGAGGTGCCCAACCCTTTGTGCAACTGCTGCAGCCCTTGGTTTCTGCGCATCTCAAGGTGCAAGAGCAGCAATTGTGCCTCAGGCACTCTCTAAGGGATACAAATGCCAGGTCACTTAGAGACAGAATTCCTTTGCTTGCACTCACCATGAACTTCATAGGCCACGTAAGTTGTGAGTCCGATGCACATAGAGAAGGTGTCTGGGCCATATGATTCAAGGTCACGAATAATTCTCTTGACAAGGGTGAATGTGATCTCCTTTGCAGGGGATCTTTGATGATTCTGGTTTTAAACATCGCATAACAGCATTCAGCAAGATCAGTGCCCCAATCCCTTTAATTCCAGGCATACTCCTAGTTTTAATTATGATTTTAAGAGTAACCTAAGTGAGCTACAACATTGGCAAAACATGTAAACCTTCCACTGGAAGCACCTGAATGAAAGTATTACAATTTTTCAAAAGTTTCAACTTACAGTGTTGCAAGATGTCATTGAAATTGATAAAAATATCTAATTAAAGGTGTGATGAACCTGGTCTTTAAAGTACCTGTTGGTTTTGAAAATTACAAGGTCTTGCATATCTGATTACTTTGCCTTAAGTAAAACTTTCCAAGTAACTGCTCCTTTTCAATCTTACCCTGATGTCTGCAGCCAGCTGGGGAAGTGCATCAAAGCTGGGCATCTCTGTTCTGTTCATGATGGAAATGTAGCAAGCTCTCTCTGGCAGCACTTTGGTTGCCATAAAGCCCTGTAAAAGAAAGTTATTGACCACTTGGAATTTATTCTTTCAATCATTCATATTGGAATTACATACATATCGAAAAAAGTAATAAACCAGTTTTTACTGAATCTGTGAGCCAGTCTCCTCATGCAGGCTCTGAACAAGCTTTGCACTCACCGTGTCGTAGTTCCAGATGGTTTTCCAGGACTCACGGTTGGTCTTTTGCTCAATACTTGCCACGAGCCATTTTCTATTGATGGTCATAATTTGGTAGCCTCCACTAATGGAGATTTTCTTGCTTATGTCTGTCTGTTGATGCTAGAAAAACAAATGAAAGAACACTTAGGCTTTCAAGTGATTATCTCCCCAAGGTTTTAGGAAAATGAAAGGTTCAAGGAGATCTCATGAAGTGGGGAACATAGAAAGAGCAGCCATGCATGTGGAAATTGTTCACTGTACTCACGTAATCTGCAAGGGCTGGAGTCAGGACAAGTCCAAGAAGGACTGCAGTCAAAATCTGAAATGAAAATCAAATACAAAAGTGTAACTGCAGCTCTGGCTGACAAATCTGGTCATGAGAATCCTCCTTCCCTTTTCCTAATCTGATGTTTAAGGGTCCTCCTTGGATCCTTTTTTGCTTTCATCCTGGGACTGCAGCAGTGCCCTAAAAGGGAGTCACCCTTGCTTTACCCCAGGGTGCTGCAAAGTCGACACATTTCCCACTTGCAAGATCTTTCAAGAGCTGAATCTGCAGTTGTTTCTCAGACCTGTGCAGGCACACACAGGTATTTTACAAGAGTGAGGAGAAAGCTTTTCCATTTCTTCTGCTCTGGCATTACAGGGAAGGGGTTGATCCACTAGTGCAGTGCTCCAGTTGTGCAAAAGCGTTGACAATAATGGACATGGATTAGGCTTCCTGCTTTCTGAATCATGTACAGGCAAGCCGTGAAAAAATCCTTACCTCCTCAGCTCCTTTGGGGAACAGGGGCTGAGCTGCTCATTCTGGAGAAGCAAAATGTCCCCAGAGAAAGCCTTTGTGCTCTAGAGAGGCAGAAGCACTTCTGAGGGAAAAGTTTCAGTTTATAAGGAAGAAAAGCATGCATACTTACAGGGAGATTCATCCTGACTGCAGAGCTGATGCTGCTGAAGGCAGAATAAATGATGTGAACCTCCCACCTTTTATATGTTTTCAGAATTAGGTGTGGAAGGACTGAATGTTGCAATAAAATTATTTTTCCATTTGTATCCCTGATGCATTTCACTGAAAATTATTTCCTGCTGTAACTACTTGATAAATATGGGGATTGTACTTCTGCAGATTTTGACCTGGTGGAGTCTGATGATTATGAGATAGGAATCCAATTGTAGGCAACAAATAAATAGGTGTTATAGCATTTTTCTGGTATGTACTGATTACTTTTGAAAATTCTTATGAAATTTAAGAACAGATATAGCCTAGAGAAATAAAAGTAGAAAAACCCTAAAAATATTACAGTAGACAAAATAAGGGAAAGCCTTTGAACCTTACAAAATGCACTGTATGTTCCCTGTAACCATAGTGCCCACCAAACTATATGGCCCGAGTACAACATGGCCACTAAAAACTGTTTGACAAGAAATAGGCATTTCAAGCTGAAATATCCCACATACGTGCAGATCTGTAGTGGTGATTTTTAAGTGACAACAATATTTTTCTTCAGCTTGCCTCAGCTTATTTCCTGTGGTGATGTAAATACTTATTGACAGTGGCAGCCATTCAGTTGGGGAGGTTTTTGAATATATGATATTAGTTTCAAGTTTCATTCTATGACAGCTCCAGTCTGTGGCAGGATATCACTGTAAAGATTCCAGAATTTCTTTTCAACTGCAATCCAGCCCATTATTGTAAAAAGGTGGTTTTTAAATATATATAGGCAAATAACTTGTAACCAGTGCTGCTTTTGCAGTATTAAATCAAATTCTGGTCTTGGTTTCACTGAGGCAAGTCTGCAGTCGAAAGGGACATTTTTATATGTACTGCTACACCAAAGGGGGGTCACATTCCTGGTTCTTTATGAGCAGCAGAGCTTGTGTGGATTTCTGTGAGAAAACACAGGGTTTCTGCATGGGCTCTGGGGTGAATCACTCTCTCCCCCAGCTCTGTCTGGCACTGCTGGAGAGAGGAACCATGCAGGATCCCTGGGAACCAGGTGTTGTGTATGCCTGAGTTTACCTAAGATATTCAGAACTGTGTCAAGAGCCAGAGCCCAGACCTTCCTGCAAATGCATTCACCCACGTATCAAAAATCATGGAAAACAACAGGGTTTCAGTAATGGATTTACTCAGCTTCACTTGGAGGTGAGGAAGTAATTTGCAACCTTGTTAACCTGTCCTAATTTTGGAACACAGAGGCTGTCAGTAGCCGGCTCACCAAGAGCTGGATAAGCGAGGTAGGAAGGAATTCCTCTGCACAGGGCTTGGATGCGTTTTCCATATGGGCTCAAGCTCTGGAGTCTGTTCCTCGAGATAATGAAGTGATTCTCTCTGGGTGGCAATTGGTAAGGCCCAGGTCCCTGAGCATCAAAGAAACAAACGCAGAAAACAGCATTTAGGAAAACCAAAACTGGAGTTCAGAACTTGTACACACTTCTTTGGAAACGGGGAAGGGGTTATTCCTGGGCAATGCAACTTTTGAAGGGACTTTTACAGGGACTCAGCCCTGCTGAGAAGGTTCTCTTCAGTTCTTGGAGCCTTTGCTCAGTCCCTTGGCTTTCACACCACTTGCAGTTAGCCTCCTACCTTGTCTCCTTGAGGGGGTGCAGGAAGCTGTTTGTCAAGCCAAAATCTCTTGCATGTTGTAGCAATGATGTTTTTTTTTAAAAAAAAAGCACCTTGGGTGCAACACAGCCCTATTGAAAAAGAAAAACAAGTTCTTGTTGCAAACTAGACATTGAATGAAGTGGATTACCAAAGATAAACTCTTTTTAAAAAAGGCTGTACACAAAGCAAATAATCATTGACAAAGAAAATACTGGTCCTTTCAATTATATTGTTTAGGTAAATGTGTCATGGAGGCTGACGAGAGACTTTGGTAAAAGGTAAATTGCCTCCTCCAGCAATGTCCCATGTATGATGTGTTCTCCTGCTTAAGCATAACCCCGGTGCCAGAGTGGTGTGAACTTCCATTGTGGTGCTCCCTGGAGTTTTTCTCGATGTTCCGATTTTTGGAAGAGATTAAAGGAGGAAAGGATTTACCTTTGTGGATTCCCAGCAGTGTTTCACTCAATAAAGCATTAGCTCTAGTAGCCATGTTTTGGGGAATTATTGCTCTTGGAGACCAGATTAAAGGGGAGATAATGTCTGGTCTCAGGGAGGAGGCTGGGAAGCCGTTAGTGCTGTTGTGTCAGACTTACATTCAGGCTTTATCCTGAGCTGGTTTTCATGACCCTACCGGGAGCTCTTAGTGGGACATGTGGGAGTGACACTGACAGTATCAGGAACATCGTTTGCCTGACCAAGGCAGGGAACAAGGGATAATCACTTATCCCCTGACAGCCTTGGAACATTATCTACCTGTACCATAGCCTGAGTGGGACGGTGCCATTGTTACCAACCTGGGATATGGCCAGGACGGAAATCTCCTGGGGACTAAGGACAATCATCTCCTGACTCTACAACCAGCAGTGCTAAGTGAGGCCTTTGAGCTCCCCTGGACTGCAGCGGGCTCCACAAGCATCTCCCTTGGAGTGGGATGTCTCCTGAAGCTTGCAAACCCTCAGGTTTGCAATACTCAAAAGACTGTCTCTGAAGACTGGGCGGATATCCCCCACTCCTCGAGGCTCATTTCTCCTTGAGAAATGCAAAGGCATTTGACCTGTTTCAGTGAACTCAAGGGGAATTTTTAACAGGTACTTTTGCACACATAGATATAGATATAGACAGCTCTAGGCCTCTGTGTGTGCATGAGGAGTGATTAGGGTATGAATGTTGCTATCTTGAATCTATATTTTAGTCTTTGTTGTAATTGTAGTAAACCCTATTGAATCACCTTGTAAATGAGTCAATGATTAAATACTCTTAAACCCTTTGCACCCTCACCCTTTGTACCCCTGGACTCTGTGTATGCCATTCTAAAGTGATTTTAATTTGATTTTCCTCTGCAGGTTTCATCCCTGCAGTAAGCAATAGACTAAACCTTGCCACTGAACTCTGTTAACCTGTACTTTCACAAATTCATGTTAAAACCTTCTTTTACCAATACCTTTTATGGTGATTCTTTAAGTGACTGAAACCACTCATTCATAACACCCTGTTAGGAAGAGCTGGAGCCAGGAAACCACCAAGAAGAGAAGCAATCACAATCTGAAAGGAGCATTTGAAATTCACAACATTTTAACATTGTGACTGCTTGTCTTGCATCAAGTTATTTTCTGTCTTAAAATAATTCTGACTTCCAGTTTATTTTGTGTACAGGCTCACCACTTTCTGCAGTGGGATGCAGCTGAAGAGGATTTAAATGTGCAGGAGAATTATTTGTTATGATGATAAATTCATTTGTGATAACTACTGTGAACAATTATTATCTTGGACACATTTCCTTGAACATAGAATTGGTCCAAACTTTCATTTTAAAGGATTTTGATGAAA
>VZTI01002991.1:0-11475 GCA_013397865.1 Struthidea cinerea | reverse complement strand
TGCGGATGGGGAAGGGAAGGGCAGCCCCGGGATATGGGACAGGGACCCTCAGATGGGAAAGGACAGCCCAGGGACACGGACCTGCGGGTGGGGAAGGGAGCGGCGGACACGGGACAGGCTGGGCTGTGTCTGGGGGCTCCTACCTGGCAGGTGTCGATGCTGCCCTGGGGGTACCCCACACACAGGCTGTCGAGATGAACGGCCCCTGCGTACCAGCGGCTGCTGTTGCAGAGCTCCGTGTCCATGAGGTGGACCTTGGCCTCCTGCAGCACCATGCCTGATCCCTGAGCTGTGGGCACAGAGGGGAATGAGCCTCCAGCAGCTCAGTACCCATCCCCTCCCCTGCCTGAGGTGAACCCCTTCCCCGGGCCTGGCTCTGCCCCTTTCTCTGGGACTGCCTTTGCCCCTTCTCCACGGAGCGACGGTGTCCAGCTGTGTCCCTGCTGTTGGCTCTGGGGGAGGGGCCAGACCCATCTCTCCAGAGGCTTCACAGAGTCACGGAATTGTTCGGCTGGGAAGGAACCTTACGGCTCATCCCGTTCCACGCCCCATCTTGGGCGAGGACCCCTTCCCCCAGCCCGGGCTGCTCTGAGCCCCGGCCCCGCTGACGTCCTGCAGCCGGACTCTGTCTGTGGCCAGCCCGTGTCCCTGGGGTGCCCAGTCCATGTCCCCAGGGCGCCCAGCTCACCCTCGGCGCACACATCCTGTTTGGGAACCCACCATTAGCAAAACCCCAGCCGGCGATGTAGCAGGATTTCAGCTCCGAGACCCTGAGCGAGGCGTCGGGCACACAGCCCAGCTGGATGTAGTCGCTGCACTCCACGGGCTGGTCCAGCTCCACCAGGGCAATGTCGTTCCTCGCCGTGGCAGCCACGTAGTGCTGGTGCACCAGGAGCCTCTGGATGTGGCGCACCACAGCCTCAGGGCCCAGCTGGGTCAGATCCGTGGTCCCAATCACCACCTCCCACGTGGAGACGCCCCTGGGGAGCAGATGGAGAGAGGGGTGACAGGGAGCAGAGCCACAGGCTGCAGCAGCCCAGCATTTCCCGGCCTTCTGCTTCCCAAGGCAGAGAGAGAAACAGAGAGGAAAGAGCCGGGATAGAAGTGGCGTGTGGTGCTGTGACCTGGCCACCTGCCCGTGCTCTGGGGACATCTCTGTCGCTGCTCCTCCTTACCCGCCCCTGGCGAAGCAGTGTGCGACCGTGAGGACCCACTGGGAGCTGAGGAGGACACCTGAACACATGTGCCACGTGCCATTCTCCCAGGTGGCCTGGATGCTGACGATGCCAGGCCAGGCCCCTGGCTGGACACTGGTGCCACCCACAGCACGGGACGTGCCATCGGCAGAAGCCACAGAGCTGTGGTCGGAAGCCGTGGGCCGGAGCCCGCAGGTCCTTCTGTAACACAAAGCCATCAGTGTTCTGCTCGGTGGCTGCTGCTGCTCAGGCTGAAGGTCCCCTGTCGTCCCTTCCTGCCCGGCACTAGGTGGCAGGAGGACCAGGGACCCCTGAGGGGCGCATCTGTCCCCCCCCATTCTGCTGCAGCCCCACAGACAGGTTGTGCCAGTAGCTGGGCACTGGCCAGGGACTGAGGCTGGAATGCTGTGGTGCAGGTGTGGGGAACATGCCGGGCCCCTACAGGGGACCCCCTAAGTGGGACCACTCACCTGCAGGTGTCCCAGGTGCCCCCCACGGGCCCGGCCAGGCCCAGCAGGACGAGCAGCCACAGAAAAGCCATCGGTGCCAGTGCAGGTGGCAGCGGCCAGGACCGAGGTGTCACCTCCAGTGCGGCCACCGACACAGCGCCCACAGCCTTCGTGGTGCTCACAGTGCCCCGGCCCAGGGCTGCTGTCACAGAGGGGCCGGTTCTGTGTGCTGGGCATGGCAGGGAGGGGCAGCACAGAGACATAGAGGCATGGAATGATCTGGGTGGAATGGACTGTAACAACCACCCAGTGCCATCCCTGTCATGGCAGGGACACCTTCCACTATGCCAGGCTGCTCCCAGCCCCAATGTCCAGCCTGGCCTTGGACACTGCCAGGGATCCAGGGGCAGCCACAGCTGGGCAAGCTATGCCAGGGCCTCCCCACCCTCCCAGTCAGAAATTCCTTCCCAACACCTGATCTAAACCTGCCCACCTTCAGCTTAAGGCCATTTTTCCTGTGTCCTATCACTACATGCTCTCATCCAAAGTACCTCTCCAGCCTCCTTATAAGCCCCATTTAGGTAATGGAAGAGGTTCTGAGGTCTCCCTGGAACCTTCTGTTCTCCAGGCTGACCAGCCATAACTCAGCCTGTCATGCCCTTCTTCCCACCCTGAATGAATATTTTAAATGTTGTGCTCCTTGCTGTAAAACAGGAGTGCCCTGCTAGTTCACCTACATTCACCTTTTACATATGTTTATTTACATCCATTTCATAAAGGCATCTGACTTGATTTAAATACCTTAATAATTGAAAGTTTCATTTTTTTGCTCTGTAATTTGTTGAAGTAGTTATTTGGAATCTTTGACCTAGATACATGTTTTATTTGTAGTTTGTTTTTAACCACTTCAAATTTTAGTTAGCATCATGAACCTTTACTATCTGGCATTTTTCTTGCAGAAGAAACAAGAGCTTTTTGAGTTTGTTTGTAGATTCAAGAAATGAAATATTAAAAACCTAAATACTGAACATTTTTTCAGTGGTCAAATCACGCTCTATGTATTTTTAAAAATATCCCCAGTCACTTTAGTTTCCACAAAATGGAGACGAGATCTATGGCCTAGTGGAATAGCATAGTTTCCCACAAAGGCAGAGCACATTAGTATAGAACACTTGCAGACCATGGGCTGGGTTCAACATTCTCTCCCAGCAGGCCAAAGGCAGTCAGCGTTGGTGCACAGAGGGGACTTTGTTCATGCTGACGAGGAGTGGCAGGTTCCCTCACTGCAGGGGGTGAGCAGAGGGGAGCCTAGACATGTAACAGATCATAACTTTAAGAACCCAGGTATTTAGTGGCTAGAGAAATAACATGTGTCTGTGCACTAAAGATTTTTCCTAAGTCCAAGTCTCTGTGCCATTTGTTGGCCTTTCTCTTTTCAGTTGTGAATCTGAAGAGCAATAAGGTGAAACAACTCCAAAGCAGTAACTCCCTCAGTTTATTCCTGTCACAATTTGTTGTTTTTTTCCCACAGGATGGGTATATTGACTTCATGGAATATGTGGCTGCCCTCAGCCTCGTTCTCCGAGGCAAGATGGAGCAGAAATTGCGGTGGTATTTCAAGCTCTATGATGTAGATGGCAATGGCTGCATTGATCGACATGAACTGCTCAACATCATTAAGGTGAATCTCCAGGGGTCTGTGTCCTTGCCTCTCTCGTTAAAGACAAATCACACAAGTAAGACTTTTGCTGTTTCCCATATGGATGATCACGGATGAGACCTTTAACATCATTCCTTCTCTGAGCAGAATTCCCCACGACCATATAATGCAATAAGCAGACTTGACAGACTCTTCTTTATCACCATAGCTTATGTTACAGCGTGGCTAACCGTAAAATTGTTTTTGCTTCCTGTGACCTAAATTGCACTTTCCAAGGTTTCAGACTCTGTGACTGTCAGTTGCTATCTCTGCAATGTGTCCTTCCTATGTCCTTTTCCCCATGAGAAGTTGGAGAGCTACTCCCAGTTTGCTTTTTAGAATCAGCTCCTAAATATCAACATAATAAAACATTTCTGACTCTGGCGAATAGCCTGAAGAAGAATGATTGAGAATGGAAAGGTTTGTAGGCCAATAGCTATTGTGGATGGGATTGGAATTATGGGCATAAAGATCACTATAAATATCTCGAACTATGCTGAAAATTCAGATTATTTTGCAGATAATGGGAAATTACCAAGATGCAGGAAAGATTCAATGACCCTAAATAAATTACATTTCTGAATATGAAATGTCATAAAATTGATTTGATAAAGCACTAATAAGATGTTAATAATGCATTCTCATCTGGATAAGAATTTTAGAGCTGGATATCAAAGAGACCTGACCAAAATCAATAGCTGTAGTAACATACAGCCTCCTCCTAGTAGCTTGAAATAGAAATACTCAGACATTACAGTGAAGCAACAGCTAGCAATAGATAACACAGAGCTCTTGAGAAACAAGTCCGGTGGGCAACAACTGGTGGCAAGAAATGTATTGCCCTTTGAATTTTGTGGGTATAGTTCAGTGTCTTTTTTGGTAACCTTATGTGGTGGTTGTCAGGAAGTTGCTGAGATGATACTTAGTTTTAGTAAAATAGCATTTGAAAAAGAATGAAGAAAATTACCAAATATCAAAGGGTAAAAACTAGAAAATGAATAGTCTTAGAATCAGTATAAAGGCTCTGGAATCACATATTTCATGGACATCCTTAAACAAAGGAAGTAATTAGCATTGAAAGAAAACAGAACCCTGCACTATGTAGTTATGAATAAGAAGAATCGTAGCAAACAGAAGTGGATAATGCTTAAAGTTTCTCAAGATGAAAATGAATTTTCAGTGAGCTTTAGGGAGAAGCCAGACACACAGGAAGCAGTATATAAATGGAAATTGTGGAAGTAAGAATAGAAATAAATTACCACAGCGTATAACAAAGGAATTTCATAATGTCAAGCGCGGAGGGTATTTGACAGTGTTTCTGAGGCTTGGTGGACCACAGGGTCACAAAGTGGGCCAAAGTGGATCAATTAGGTGGATTCTGATTCTGCCATTTCTGCAGCACCTAAACTGTACCCAAGCAGAATTAGGCCAATCCTCTGGGTTTTGTTGCTTATTCCATGCTCCAGAGCCACACTCCCTTTGCACCCTTCAGTGCCATCCATAAGACCTGATGATTTGTGCTTTGTTTTCCTATGACGTTCGTTCATTTGTATGGGGAAGGTACCAAGCATGACTGTCTTATTCTGAATCTGTGCTGACCTGTGGAATCAGTCTGGGAGTCATTAGGCGTCTTCTTATTCTTGCTCTTTTATTTCAGGCTATTCGAGCTATTAATGGTGGTGACCATGAAACTAGTGCAGAAGAGTTCACCAACCGAGTCTTTGACAGGATTGATGTAAACGGCGACGGTAAGATTCCTGCCCTTGTCATCCAGCTCAGACAGTCTCTGTTCTACGGAGTAACATCCATTGCTTCCTTCTTTGATTGAACTTTAGGCCTCTTCATTTCATATTTTCTTTCTGTTTGCATTCTCGGCCAGTAATGCATTCGCCATGGACCAAAAAGGACTTTTCTTCTGGCATTATATATAATCAGTGTGACAGGACTTTTTCCCTCTACTGAGTCAGCTTTGTTCTGTCCACATGAGTTTGGTAGTGGGGTTTTGGAGTGGTGTTTTGTTTTCCTTTTCGTATGTAGCTGTGTAGCTCATGCCAGTTAGAAATGGGAAATATTAACAAATGGCCCCAGCTGTTCCTAAGTATTTCAGCATGGAAAGGAAGAACTGGAATTTAATGTTGAAGTTCAGAGTTTCTTCACTGGGTCTGCTGCAGGCAGTACAGCAAGAACATGAAGTGCTCAGTCAGATGTTGGTCAATGTCACTGTGGTCCCTGCATGTCCCCAAGAGGTATCTCTTTCCTTGCTACTTCAGGTGCTCATTACTTTCTGACAGGCTCTTTTGTTATGCCAGAATAACTCTGCTGAGCTGCTTCCCTGCACAAGGGATTTTTGACCTAGGTCACAAGAATCTGTTTCTGCCTGTCACAGCCTCTGTCAGTTGCTTTATCCTTGAAAACCAGCAAGCATAGGGCAGGTTTGTACTATGACAGGTTGAGCCAAAAAGGATGCTGTATCCCACTCCTTAGCTACCCACTTGTATTGTTCTTTCTTACGTACCCCTTCCCTTATATGGGGAAAAAAAAGGAAGCTGGTGTTGTCTGGATACTGGGGATGTTTCATAAAAGCTTAAGAAGACTCTCTGAGGTCTTTAGAACAGTGCTTTAGAACAGTGCCTATATAGTAAGTGGTCTCTCAAGTTAGATTACTGTACTCCTTTTTCTGTCAGATGTCGATTCTGATGCCTTTTATTTGTGTCTGACACAGGTGAACTTTCTCTGGATGAATTTGTGGAGGGAGCAAGGAAAGATGAGGAGTTCATGGAGGTCATGATGAAAAGTTTGGACCTGTCACACATTGTGGCCATGATAAACAACCGTCGGCATAGTGTATAAATCAAGCTGGGAGAAAATGCTGTGCCAATAGACAGAGGGGTGTAGAAACACAAGGAAGGAGAGACAGCATGTTTTTTTTAAAAAAACAGAATTTCCATGAACATGAATATGGAAGTAGGAACAGAAAGACACTACTATATTTGTGTATCTGAGTGCATGTTCCTGTACAAATACTCAAGCTTAGCCACATAAATGCAGGGCAGGTTCAGAAAAACCGGATCTGGATGGCAGTATTTGGCTTCTCTTTCTAAAATTTAAAGGCCAGATTTCAGGGAACAAATTTCCTTTTTATTCTGTGTCCCAGACTGTCACTTCGAAATGGACTAAAAATAACACCAAGTTTGTGCAGAGCACTAGCAGAACTGGGTGGTGGAGTGTGTAGGAAATATTCTGACATACAAAAGAAGAGTTTCAAACTGTTATTAGCATAGAGAACTATCAAAAGAATGTAACTTCCACTGTTCTTGTCATGGTATTGGTTCATAAACACCATCATGGTTGTCCATACCAGATGTGCTTGGATTTGGTGGTCTCTACAGAAGCAGCTTTAGTCATAAGACCACAAGAACTGAAAGAAAAACCAGTCTGACAGTGACAAATCTCTCTCCAGCTGCAGCTGTTTGAGCTTTCTGTGATCAAAGAACTCTAGCAAACAAGTAAACAGTTTGGAGCAGCTTCTGTAACCAGAGAAAATACGCTACTCAGTTTCCCAAAGCAGAAGAATTACTTGAGAGATCAAATCTTTTATATACTCATTGTCCTACTTGTTCTCCTCTCATACAACTGAGTCTCTGGGAATGTTCAAGGCCACATTGAACAAGGCTTGGAGTAACCCGATCTAGCCCCATGGCATGGGGCTGTAACAAGATGATCTTTGAGGTCCCTTCCTACCCAAACCATTCTGTGACTCTATGATGAATGAAATATTTGAAGATGATCCTAATATTATTGCCCTCACACATCCTTTATTGGTCTTTCTTTTTGTTCTTGAGGAGACAATCTAACTGAAAGAAAAAACTCACCAAGGTGACTTGTGAATTGTGCTGTTTATGTGAATGCTAGAGTGAAGCTGATACTCTAGATAGTGCTGCTATAAATGACTCTGATTTTGTACACGATGGGAGGAGTGATGCAGCATGGAGAGAAACCCAGCAAACTGTGTCTTGTTCACTGTTCATTAGATAAGGTCATGATCAGAAGCTCCTTTGAATCTGGGGAGAGAACCAGAAGGAAACAAGAATGCAGGAGAAGTTCAACAGAGTGCCTATGCCGTAGTTGGCATGTTTTTCCTGTGCAGGAGGAAGAACTTGCAGACCTGTAACAAAACTTTAGATTGGACTTATTCTTGCTTATATTTAGGTTTCTGTGAAGTTCATATGTGTATTGGTTTGCATGGCAAGGTTTTGGTAGCAGGGAAGCTACAGGAATGGCTTCTTTGAGAAGCTGCTGGAAGCTTCCCCCATGTCTAGCAGAGACAATGCCAGCCGGCTCCAGGATGCCACTGGCCAAGGCTGAGACCTTCAGCCATGGTAGTAACACCTCTGGGATAATGTATTTAAGAAGGAAAAGTTACTGGGCAGAAGCAATTGCAGCCAGAGAAGTGAGGACTGAGAATATGTGAGAGAAACAGCTCTACAGACACCGAAGTCAGCTAAGAAGGAGGGAGAGGAGGTGTTTCAGGTACTGGAGCTGAGATTTCCCTGCAGCCCGTGATGTAGCCCATAGCGAAGCAGGTTGTCCTCCTGGAGCGCGTGGAGGTCCACAGGAGGGAAGCAGAAGTCCACCTGCAGCCTGTAGAAGAGCCCCATGTTGGAGCAGGTCCTGGAAGGGACTGTGGGCCTGTGAAGAGAAGAGCAGGTTTCCTGGTAGGACTTGTGACCCCAATAGGGGACCCACTTTAGAGCAGTTCCTGAAGGACTGACCCCATGGAATGACCCACGCTGGANACTTTAGAGCAGTTCCTGAAGGACTGACCCCATGGAATGACCCACGCTGGAGCAGTTCCTGAAGGACTGACCCCAGGGAAGGCACCTCACCCAGGAGCAGCTCATGAAGAACCACAGCTCATGAGAAGGACTCATATTGAAGAAGTTCATGGAGAACTGTCTCCTGTAGGGGGGACCTCGTGCTGCCGCAGTGCAAGGACTCCTCTTCCTGAGGGGCAAGCAGTGGCATGAACTGATCGTAACCTTCGTTCTCATCTTCCTGCACTGCTGGTGGGGAGGACAGAGAGAATCGGGAATAAAGTTAATCCTGGGAAGGAGAAAAGAATGGGGGGAAAGGTGTTTTAAAGATTTGTTTTACTTCTCATTATCCTACTCTGATTTTGATTTGTAATAAATTCAATTAATTTCTTCCTTTTTTCCCTGTGATGGTAATCGGTGAGTGATGTCTCCCTGTCCTTATCTCAGCTCATGAGCTTTTGTTGTATTTTATCCAGCTGAGGAGGGAACTGATTGATAGAGAGGCTTTGGTGGGGACCTGGCAGCCAGCCAGGGTCAACCCACCACGACAGTATTCTAAACAAAGTGTCTTGCCTTTCACTGAAGTCAAGGGAGATTTAGTAAGTACTGTCATTGGAGTGATCATGCTTAGAGTAGCCACCATCATTTTTCTAGGCAGGCTCATGCTCCAGGTCCCACTGGCACGTGCATGTCTGCAGTCTTAGAGCTTCTGCAAGGAATTACAGCCTGGTGGTTGGCAAACTGTCACATGAAAAGGGAAGATTTCCTTGACATGTAGTATTTAATTTGTCTGTCAGTGTACCAGGAAAGCTGAGACCCTTGCGCCCAACCAGTCTGTCAGCATCCTGTTACAGGGACCCTTCGCCGAGCAGTCCTGCTGGATTTGAGGGAAATTTGACTGACGTTCAGGAAAATAGGACAACAGCATAAGGGAGACTCCTGAGCAGGTCTTCCCACTTTATGACCCCTCAGCAGGAGTTCCTATTTGAGTATGTTACCTGCTGCTGGCAACTGCTAGCATCTGTGAAGGAGTCACACTAACAGTTTATGGAATTACACTCTTTACTAATAAAAAATTGTGACAGGTTAAGGTTCAGGGATTATGGGTGATGGTATCTGTTGGTGATAGTATTTGACTGCAAAAACTTACTCAAAGCAATATACAGACAAGCTGTAGTCCCCAATAAAAATATTCAGGAGGCAGAGTGCATCTCTAACCCCACAGGCGTCCCTATGGGGGAGAAGACAGGTTCAGCCCATTAACTGATCCCAGCAGTTGTGATGGAACCTTCCCTAACTTTTCCTCCATCCTTGGCTTACTTTTATACTATTTCTTTGCATTTAGATGAAGCTTGAGTGATTCTAGTCATGCATACCTTTGGCTACTGATTGGTGTAAAATTCTCTCACTTCACTTTTAAAGATACAGTCAAAAAAAATATAGAGCTTGTGCCCAGGGAGAGGTGGTCATACCTTGAAGGCAGGTAACTTTGGGATGGAGGTGTGCGTTAATATTACAATTAGGCTATAATGAACCACGTTCATCCAAGGAGAGCGATTTTGCCACAGTTGCTGGCTTGGCAGCAAGACATCTCCTCTCTCCCTTGGCTGACAGCTGCTATGCAGTTTATCAGCATCAAAGTACCATCAAGTCGCTGCCCCTGCAAGGATTTCAGCAGAGCCTGGTTGTGATATCTCCACTCCATCCGCCTTTAGCAGGTGCTTATGGTTGTATGGGGAATCATCATGGAGCATGCCAACCAAGTTCCATCCTGGGAATAGCAACTGTATTTTACCCTAAAATTTCTGTCCCATTATAACTCCTGTTAGGATATGAATATAACTTCCCAATTTCCTCTGATTTTACCCCCAATCATCTTTCCACACAAACACTGCTCCACTCTCCAGAGGATTACTGTGAGCAGATGTGAGCCCTGGTGTCCCTTTGGACTGAGGTAGGCGGAGTTTTATTCCCCAAGTCTCTTTTGAACCTGTTCTGCAACTGTTATAAGTCCTCAATCTCCTGCAGTTTTGTGGGTCATTCATATGTAAAATGGCTTTTTTATTATCATCTGATATACAGAAAAACACCCCTATTTTTAGTTCTTAGGAACGTGAAGAGTTTTTGTCAGTGCCTCTGATGTATTAAAGGAATCACGAAGAAGTTGTCGCTGTCAGCAGTGTTGCAGCAAGCTGCTATACACACTGTACGGAATCTTCTTGATGAACATAAAGGAGAAGGGCATGTACACAGTACATTCTCAATAATAATCCTGAATATTTGTGAGTGGAGTTTAATTTGTTATTTAATTTGCATTAAAGAAAACTTACTTAGCTGTCATTGCTGCCGATGATGAAACATTTCCCAGCTAAGATGCAGTGATGACATTTGTGACAGTGTAGTGATAGCATGATGTGGGGGCGTTTTTTGTCTAAGTTGCAGATGTGTGTTTTGTTCTTAATGTTTCAGTTCTTCTGTAACTGAACAACGTCACTGGCTTTTGGCTCTGTGGACAGCGTGTTCTTTGAGAGACCATTCCAGCAGTATATATGCCTTTGTAAGAAGCTGTGAGGAGGGAGACTAGGAAGAGGGAGAGGAGATCTCTGTAAAGGGGAGTGTCATGGTTTAGGAATGTGTTGTGGTTTTAAGACCAGCTGGAGATGAAACACACAGTTGCTCGCTCAACCGCCTCTCTCTTCCCCCTCCACGCAAGTGGAATGGGGAGGAGAGTTGAATTAAAACTTGTATGTTGAGATAAGAACAGTTTGATAATTGAAAATAAAGTAAAATACAATAATATTGGTTAATAATAATAGTAATAGAAAAAAACAAGTGACGGAATTACTCAACACCCACTGACCAATGCCAGACCCCCCCTTCCCGAACCCATATCAGCTGCCCTTCTGGGTAACTCCCTCCAGTTTATATACTCGGTATGGCATTCAATGTTGTGGAATATCCCTTTGGTCAGTTCGAGTCACCTGTCCTGTTCCCTCCCGGTTTCCTTTGTGGACCTCCTCAGAGGCAGAGCATGAGGAGAGAATAATAGATTGTGCTGCCTATGGATTTTGTGGAGGAAAACAGTCTACACCGGGGATAAGGCTGTTTTGAAATGTATAAAAAGAGCTACTCCCCACCAGCCCCGTGGAGAGGCTTGTGAGCCCCCCCACTTGCAAGGCACTGTCTGGAGGTTGCCAGGCTGCACTTTCCAGCACAGCCTCCTTTTTGTCCTCCTTTTTTTTTTCTCCTTCCCTCTGCCTGAAACAAGCTGTGAAAAAATCCCTGGCTTGGCCAGCTCCTTACGAGCTGTTGGTTGC
>VZTI01002986.1:1479-22393 GCA_013397865.1 Struthidea cinerea | reverse complement strand
GGGGGGGGGGAAGCAAGGATGAGAAAAAAAAGATAAAAAGAATACACAAAGACATTTACATATTTACATTGTTTCTCCCTCATTTCCAATTCTCCTTTCGCTGGAGTGGCAGTGGGCTCGCTTTTCTCCTTCTGTTTGTGTGTTTACTTGTGCTAAATAGATTATGATAATCAGGCACATAAATGCATGCAACTGTTATTATGGCATTTTAATCACAGAGGTTTTCACTGGAAGCCTTCATTAGAATTCTCATAATCTCACTTGTTAGTGTAACAAACAGTAATAAATGCCAAGGAACTGGGATTAAGTCAGAGACATTCAGACATTAAAGGAGGAATATGGAAATGTTGTCAAATCTCCGCATTATTTATTGAAATGTCACATAAACAGTTCAGGTCTTTCAATATCTCTCTCATTAGAAGGAGAGGGTGTGCGGCCACCTGAAGACAGCAATTATATTTTTAGGGAGTGGGGAACCATATGTCTCTCCTCGACTCTTCCCAACTTTCCTGGGCTGCCCAGGCTGCTTTTAAGCCATCGGTTCCTATTTGTCAGCTCCATCCCGGAGATTTTGGCGAGAGGAGGAGGTTGCTCATGGATGGCTGGATGTGACATGGGAAGATGCCCAGAGCAGCTGTGGCTGCCCCTGGATCCCTGGCAGTGTCCAAGGCCAGGCTGGACACTGGGGCTTGGAGCAGCCTGGGACAGTGGGAGGTGTCCCTGCCTGTGGCACTGGATGGGCTTTAAGGTCCCTCCCAACCCTTCTGGGATTCCATGACTCCCTGAAAGTGGCACTCTGGCTTTTTTGTGGCTCTCCTGGATCTTTGCAGAGTGGTGCCCTCTGCACCCGCTCATCCTGGGGGTCCCGACACGTCCTTCCAGCCCCTCGGCAGGAGGAGGGGATCCCGCAGCGATGTGGGATCTTCCCCCGGCGCTGGTCCCGTGCCGTGCCTCGGGCGTGAGGAGCAGAGCGGGATGGGGCTTTGCCACCGCTTTTTCAGGCCGGAAACCCGCGGCGCATCCCTGCAGCGCTGCGGGAACGCGGGATGCTCCGGGCGGGGCGGCANCCCGGGCTGGGCTGGGCTCCTCGGGCTGGGCTGGGCTCCCCGGGCCGGGCTGGGCTGGGCTCCCCGGGCTGGGCTGGGCTCCTCGGGCTGGGCTGGGCTCCCCGGGCCGGGCTGGGCTGGGCTCCCCGGGCTGGGCTGGGCTCCTCGGGCTGGGCTGGCCTCCCCGGGCCGGGCTGGGCTGGGCTCCCCGGGCTGGGCTGGGCTCCCCGGGCCGGGATGCTGCGAACGGCGGGGCGGAGGCACCGGAGCCGCTCTCCCCGTGCGGCTCAGCCAAAGCCGGCCCAGCCCACTCATGAATACTCATGAATATTCCCCGAGCCCTCCCCACCCTCCTGCCCCTCCCCGGCGCTGGCCCCCGCCCCGGCACTCCTGGCAAGGGCTGGAGCAGCGGAGTTTCCGCAGAGGTTTGGGTCTCCCCCTCCTTCTCCTTTTGATTTTTTCCCTGTTAAGAACCGGAAGGAAAATTGGATATAAAAGAGCCACGCTCAGCTGGGGTTTCCCATTCCCACGTTTGGCTTGGGGTGGGGTGGCCTTGGGGCCCTCCCAGGCGTGGGGCAGGGGCTGGAACAGGTGGATTCTGCTCTTTCTCTGTGTCCAACCACGCAGTGGGAATAAGTTTTGCAGAAAGAGGTAAAACCGTGCTGTGACAAATCTCGTTGCCTCAAAGGAGGGAGAACCTCCAGGGGTTTAATCAAACCTATCCTAGAAGGGAAGTTTGATTTCCCTTTCCAGAGAAAAAGACCCGGTTTAGAGGAGCATCAGACTGTGCTTTATTAAATCCCAAATCAGTTCCCTGTGCAAGCAGGAGCTGCCCTTCGCGTGTCTGAGGAAGGCAAATCTGCGTGGCACAAGGAAAGAGCACAAAAAGAGGCATTCTCCCGAATGCAGTGCTGTGGAAATGCTGCACCCACCAGGATCCCCAGCCTGGATTCCAACACAGGAGACAGATGAGGGCTGTTTGGAGCCTTTGGATCTGCAGTTCTCTGCTCTCTGCCTCCCTCCCCTCCTCAAACACAAAGCATCCAAAGGGATTTATGTTCACAGGAGCTGCTCTCGAACCTCCCATTCATTTCATTCCAAACCTCCCCCTCTTCAGCTGGCAGAAATATTCCTGCGGGTTCGGGAGGTCTTTTAGGATTTTTCCAGGCCGTCCCTCTCACGCCAGGCGATGCCGAGGATCCGATCGTGCCATCGTTCTGTGCCACACCTCCGTGCCGGTGCGGGGTTTCTGTGCCGGAGCGGCCCCCCCATCCCACCGAGCTCCCTAAAGGATCCTCCCCGGGCTGTGGAGCTGCAGAAGGATGTTCCCTCTCGGCAGGGGGTTTTGTGTGTTTGCTGTAAGGAAAAAAGCCGAGGAGAGATTCCTCCCTTTCGGTAACGCTCTGGCAGAGTTTTGATCTTTTCATAACATGCTGGATTTATTACCTTGAGTTCTTTGTGCTGTTCCTCCCTCCAAGGGTCGGGCGGGAGCCGCTGTCCCGGCCGGAGCACCCCTGACCCATTCCCACGTTTGCCCGGGCTCCAGGGACCGGGGTTAAAGCACATCTGGCTTTGGAACCGCTGCAGGAAAAGGAAAATAGAAGTGCCTGGAATAACGAGGCTTGTTTTAAGTCCCACATGGAGCCTCCCCCTGGCACTGGGTGTGAGCGAGGTCCTGGTGCTGCCCCTCAGCCGAAAATCCTCCAAAGCCACCTCAGAGGGCTCCTCCCGGAGGAGCTGGAAGGGTTTCCTTGCCAAAAACTTCAGCTTGGCCAAAGCTCTGCCCTCTGCGGCCACCTCTGTGTCAGGTGCCTGGCTCAGAGGTGGGAGCTGGGGGCCGGAGCGGGGAAACCGGGAGGACTCAGGAAGGAGGCAAAGGAGAGGCTCAGGCTGAGGGACTTGTGAGGGAAAAGTTTGGGAAGGAATTGGAATCATCAGAGAATCCCAGACTGGTTGGGGTTGGGAGGGACCTCAGAGCCCACCCAGTGCCACCCCTGCCATGGGCAGGGACACCTCCCACTGTCCCAGGCTGCTCCAAGCCCCAATGTCCAACCTGGCCTTGGGCACTGCCAGGGATCCAGGGGCAGCCACAGCTGCTCTGGGCACCCTGTGCCAGGGTCAAAAAATGCAAGTTCCTGGGAGAGGGAAGGAGAAGGAGCAGTGGGTGAGGTGTTTCCCAGGGATGGGGGGAGCAGGGATGCAGCACAGGATGGAGACCTCACAGGGCGAGGAGGAGGCACGAGGGTGTCGGGGAGAAAGAGGGGCCAGGGCAGGAGAAAAACTGTTAACAACTGCTTGGGGTTTTTGGGAAATCCCAAAGAAGCAGAAAAGCTTTTGCCTAAAAAGGGAGGAAATTCACAAACCTCACATAAGCTGTTCTCCAGGCCTTGGAAAAATCCCTCTCCTCAGAGCATGGATTTCAGCCTTGCTCAGCTCTGTGCAACAAAACCAAAAATTAACCTGAGGCAACACCTCTGTATTTTGACCTGTACCTGCAGGTGTTGGCCTGGACCAGTAGATCTGAACCCAGAAAAATCTCATTTCCTCAGAAAGTGCAGAAAGAGTGTGGCAACATCACTTTGAGCTCCACCAGCCAGGACATGGGGTTTGCTGCTTTTCCCAGGGATTCCTTCCCGTCCTTCCTCCCATCACAGCTCTGAGGAACTCCAGCCTCTGACCGATGTCGTGCCAGGCATGGGACGTGTCCTGGTGGTGGGATTTGCGTCCAAGGGGACAGGTGGCTCTGTTTGTCTCGGTTTGGCTCAGTTTAGCTCGGTTTAGCTCTTTTTGGCTCTGTTTGACCCAGTTTGGCTCTGCTTGGCTCATTTTGTCTCAGTTTAGAACTGTTTGGCTCAGTTTGTCTTGGTTTGGCTCAGTTTGGCTCAGTTTGTTCCCATTTGGCCCAGTTTGGCCCAGTTTGGCTCAGTTTGGCTCAGTTTGGCTTGGTTTGTCCCCATTTGGTTCAGTTTGTCTTGGTTTGGCTCAGTTTGTCCCCATTTGGCTCAGTTTGGCTCAGTTTGGCTCCGTTTGTCTCCATTTGGCTCAGTTTGGCTCAGTTTGGCTCTGTTCAGCTCTGTTTGGCTCTGTTTGGCTGGGTTTGTCCCCATTTGGCTGGGTTTGGCTCGGTTTGGCTCGGTTTGTCCCCATTTGGCTCAGTTTGGCTCAGTTTGGCTCAGTTTGGCTCGGTTTGTCCCCATTTGGCGCAGTTTGTCCCCATTTGGCCCAGTTTTGCTGGGTTTGCCTGGGTTTGGCTCGGTTTGTCCCCATTTGGTTTGGTTTGGCTCAGTTTGACTCAGTTTATCCCCATTTGGCTCAGTTTGGCTCAGTTTGTCCCCATTTGGCTCAGTTTGTCCCCATTTGGCTCAGTTTGTCCCCATTTGGCTCAGTTTGTCCCCATTTGGCTCAGTTTGTCCCCATTTGGCTCAGTTTGTCCCCATTTGGCTCAGTTTGTCCCCATTTGGCTCAGTTTGTCCCCATTTGGCTCAGTTTGTCCCCATTTGGCTCAGTTTGTCCCCATTTGGCTCAGTTTGTCCCCATTTGGCTCAGTTTGTCCCCATTTGGCTCAGTTTGTCCCCATTTGGCTCAGTTTGTCCCCATTTGGCTCAGTTTGTCCCCATTTGGCTCAGTTTGTCCCCATTTGGCTCAGTTTGTCCCCATTTGGCTCAGTTTGTCCCCATTTGGCTCAGTTTGTCCCCATTTGGCTCAGTTTGTCCCCATTTGGCTCAGTTTGTCCCCATTTGGCTCAGTTTGTCCCCATTTGGCTCAGTTTGTCCCCATTTGGCTCAGTTTGTCCCCATTTGGCTCAGTTTGTCCCCATTTGGCTCAGTTTGTCCCCATTTGGCTCAGTTTGTCCCCATTTGGCTCAGTTTGTCCCCATTTGGCTCAGTTTGTCCCCATTTGGCTCAGTTTGTCCCCATTTGGCTCGGTTTGTCCCCGTTTGGCCCAGCCCTTGTTCCGGTGCCCGGCCAGCGGCACTCGGACGCCGGCTCTGTGCCCCTCGTGCCAGCCCTCAGGACAACGAGGGGGCCCTGGGGGGCACGGGGGGCTCTGCCCGGCCCCGGCCCCGCTCTGCCCTGGCGACCCCGGGCCGCGCCCCCGGCCAGCCGCCGGCACCGACGGGAGCTCAGAACCTCTCGTGCCTGCCCTGCAGAACTCCCCCTCCTCTTTCCTGGGGGCTCCCGTGCCGTTCCTTGGATCCCTGGAGCATTCCAGGGCCGGATTCTCCCTGCGGAAAGGCCCCTCTTGGGCTGCAGGTCCCTCCCTGCCCGTGCCTCGCTCCCTGCGGAGCGGCGCTGCCACGTGCAGCTGCGAGGTGCTGGGGAAGAGCCAGGTTTTTGCTGGAACGAAGGGATTTCTGCGGCCGTTTTCCCGGCTGGAGAGCTCTCGCCTTTCCCTGGCCGGGAGGCCTCTTTTTCCTGCCTCTGCTCCCGGTTTTCTTGGGCTTCCTGGGTGGTGCTGAAGTTGCGATGTCTTGAATACCAATAGTGAAGCTGAACATATGTGAACCTTTCCTAATCCTGCTAATCTTCCTTCAAAAACCTTTCTGAAAGTGGAGGCAACATCCAGACTTTAAAAAGGGGGGAAAAAAGGGAAAAAAAGGGAAAAAGGGGGGGGGGGTGTTGAAAAAAAGCTCCTGAGCATTTTAATGACAAATAATCTTTGTGAAGGGGGAGGGGGGCTCTGCCTCAGCTGGAGATGGAGCTTATGAACTACAGCAGGTAGAAATAACTGCTGTATTACCTCATATAATCTCCGCTATTCAGGGTCAGATTAGGCCTGAATGCGAGCCCAAAGAGACTTCTCTTGTCAAGCGGGGACTTTGTCCCCAGCACGGCTATTAGGCGCTAATTAGTTGTGACACAGAATTACCCGCAGCACAATGGCCACCGCAGCCTTACAAGTCCTTTGAAACTGCTCGGAGGAGCTCAATAGATGCTACTTTCAATTTTCAAATTCTGCTCGGAGGTGGGAATTATTTCCTGCGCTCCCGCGCCGCTTCCCTCCCGGCTGCCGCGGTCAGGCAGGGAGCCGGGACCGCTGGGAATTTGGGTGTTCCCGGTCCGGGAGCCGGCGGCTCCCGCAGCTTTTGGCAGGAGGGATGAGATAACAGCTCCTCCTTTGATCTCATTAGCCGCGATGACTCCGGCTCGTGTCCACACGCGGGGTGCTGGGAGACTTCCCAGGGCTTTGGAGGGGAAAATGAGACCTAATGGAATCAGTCACCGGAGAGGTGGGACAGGCTGGGCTCGCCCATCCCCTGGGGACTCGGGAAAAGCCGTGTCCCTGTGCCAGCAAGCACTTTCCGATGTTCCCAGGGATCCCGCTCAGCCCCGGCCCTGGAACAGCCTCCGGGACACTCGGGAGGGAGATCTGAGCCAGGCTCGGTAACAGAGATTGCAGCCAGATGTGAACTGGAGCTCTTCGGAACTGGGAAAGGAATACGGAGAGCTCAATCCCACCTCCTCCCTGCCACCGGGGGATGAAGGATCCCGCTCCGAGCCCTCAATCTCATCAGCAGCCCCGAGGCAGCGCTTTGCTCGCTGCTCCTTCAGCAATCCCTGACAAACGGCTCATTCCCAGCTCCAGCCAGTCCCGTGAGACATCCTGGAGGCCGAATCCCAAGGCAAAAGCAAATCTCCTTCCTACCTCGCCAGTCCCGGCACGGCTGCTTCCCTCAGCTGGGAATGGCCTAGAGGGAGAGGAAAGCCCATCCCTGGGGTCTGGGTGCCCCTGAGGGAGCTGGAGCAGCTCCTGGAGCTCCTGGAGCCGCCTGGCCGTGCCTGCGTGCTCCCTGCTCCAGCGGGAAGCAACTCAAGCCAGGAGCTGCTGACTGCACCTGGGGGCTGTGTCCAGTTCTGGGTTCTCAGGGCAGCAGAGCCCTGGAGGGGCTGGAGCGTGTCCAGGGCAGGGAGCGGAGCTGGGAAGGGGCTGGAGCCCCAGGAGCGGCTGAGGGAGCTGGGAAAGGGGCTCAGCCTGGAGCAAAGGAGGCTCAGGGGGGACCTTGTGGCTCTGCACAACTCCCTGACAGGAGGTGGCAGCCAGGGGGGGTCGGGCTCTGCTCCCAGGGAACAGGGACAGGAGGAGAGGGAACGGCCTCAGGCTGGGCCAGGGGAGGCTCAGGTCGGATATTGGGCAGGAATTGTTCCCTGGGAGGGTGGGCAGGCCCTGGCACAGGGTGCCCAGAGCAGCTGTGGCCGCCCCTGGATCCCTGGCAGTGTCCCAGGCCAGGCTGGACACTGGGGCTTGGAGCAGCCTGGGACAGTGGGAGGTGTCCCTGCCCACGGGACGAGCTTGAAGGTCCCTCCCAGCCCAACCCATTCCGGGATTCTGTGGTTCCAACGCTCACTTTTGTGCTGCCATCCAGCTCCTGGATATGATCCCCCCAAAGGACAAGGACCTGAACCCTGCCCAGCCGGCAAACGCCCAGGGATCACGAACAGGGGCTCTGCTCTCAAAGATGAGGAAATATTTTCCTTCTGAATCCAGCACTGGTCCCTCTTCCCTGCCCCAAGCACTGTGCTCCTGATAAAAGGGGGACCCCAGCATCTTCCTGGCAGGAAAGCAGAGCTCTCACCTGGGGACCTGTTCCTTTGCACCCTGGGATGTCTTTTCCAGGGCCCTCGGATCTCATTGCGGCAGGAACACAAATGAGACCAGGCAGATAAATGAAAAACAAAACTCCGGGTTTTATTACCCCTCCCCATGCTGAAAAGAACCTCCTTCCCAAAGTATTCCTGTGGATTTCAAAGCCAAACGAAATCTCTTGAAAGGGAGAGGAACAAACCCAGCAATCTGCTTGGGTACTCAGCGCTGTAATTTGTTAATTTTTCCCCAGTAAATGAGTTAAAGTCAGCGCCTTTGATGTGAGCACGTGGTAATGGGAGATTGTTTTTTTTTTTCCTTAGGTATCATTTTCACACAATATCTGAACTTCAGTGTTAATGAGGAGAAAAACTTTAGTGTTCCTGGAAAGAGAGAAAATGGAGATTGTTTTAATTCTATTCTATTCTAGTCTATTCTAGTCTAGTCTATTCTAGTCTATTCCATTTTATTAGTTATATTATGTTTCTTATATAATGTATAAAAATTATAATCCCCATTCCCCTTTTTAGAGTTGGAACCCAGCTGAGCAGGAATTTGCCCTCAGCCCCAGAGGGGGGATCAGGCCCCCTCTGCTCTGCCTACAAACTCGTCCCATTTAAACACGAGCCCAAATTAAGGCCCGGATCAGGGGCTGGCCCAAATGAGCATCCGGCCCCTGGCCCTGACACGGCTGTGCCCGAGGGGCTGAGCCTGGCTTGGGGCCAACCTCTCCCGGATTTCCCACGTAAACTCCAAGCCTCCCGACTCCCACTGTCCCTGCTGCTCCAGCTCCGGGGTTAAAGCAGTTTATTTATCCCCTCTGCTGCTCCTCACCCTTTGGGAAGGGCTGTTTCTACCTCCCAAAGAGCTGCAGAGCAAACCCTGTGGGACTTCCTCGTGCTTTACACCGAGGTGCAGGGGCAGCCCGGCTCTCCCGGCTCCCCTTGGCCGTGCAGGGCTGCAAACCCCACAGGGCACCAGGGCTCTGGTATTTGAACACTAAAACACTGCGGGTGAGGGGCTGGATGGACCCCCTGGCTCCCAGCCCCTCTGAGGGGGCACAAACCCCGTGCTGGGTGGGGAGGTCAAGTGTCCTCTGTCCCAAGTGGGCACCTGGATCCATCCCCCTGTCCCAGCCCCTCTCCCCGAGACTGGGGCTGTCTCAGCCTCCATCAGCAGGTACTAAATATGTCCAGGGCCGCAGCAAGAATTCGTGGATCCGCCCTCAAAGGTTTGGTTGATTTATTTTTGCTATAAATCTTTTTCTTTGGAGTGATCCGAAATTGATTTCAGGCTCATTCCTGCTTTCCCCCATTTGGTTGTAATTTGGGATGTCAAGGAAACTGTGTTGAAAGCAGAGGATGAGCGGCTCTGAAAAGGGATTATCTGTCCCATCTGGGCAGAAGATGCTGCAGCGGGGGAGAAGGGAGAGGAGAATGTTGGGCTTGACGTGTCTGCACATGTGCAGAGCCGGGCAGGAGGGGCTTCCAAGGGAAAGGGAAATCGAGAGAGAGCCCTGAGCTCCACAGAACCACCCCATGGCAAGTCAGCAGCTTCGCCAGGACCATCCCTTGGGTAGGGAGGGAGAACCAGGCAGAGGGAAGTTTCAGGATCTGCTCTGCACCGGTTTAGTATCAAACAAGGCCTTTTGTGAGGGCACAGGCACAGCTGAGGGGATAAACCAGACCCTTCAGCAGCTCTGCAGGAAAATTAAATAGGAAATGGGAAAAGGCTTTGTGACTTCTCAGTCTTTTTCATCTGCACTAACTCCAAATGAGAGGACTCTGCTCACTGGTGCCAGTGACAGGGTGAGGAGCAAGGGCCAGGAGCTAAAACACAGCAATTCCAGCCCAGCCTGAGGAAGAACTTCCTCCCGTGGAGGGGCAGAGCCCTGGAACAGCTGCCCAGGGAGGGCCTGGAGTCTCCCTCTCTGGAAACATCCCAAACCCCCCTGGACACGTTGCTGTGTCACCTGCTCTGGGTGACCCTGCCTGGGCAGGGGCTGGGCTGGGTGATCTCCAGAGCTCCCTCCCAACCCCAGCCATGATGAGATTCTGTGATTTCTGACGCCTGGGACAAACTCCTGATGTCATTTTTTTGCAGCTCAGGTGCGAAGAGTGACAGACACTTCAGCCTGGCTCATGTCCCCTGTGGATTTTGTGCTCCTGTGCTCCCGGGCTGGGAATGGCTCCCTGAAGAAGCAGCTTTGATGGACACGCAGTGCCCGAGCTGGAATGGCCCAGGCCCATCTGTCCCGATGGCACAGTGCCCACTCCACCCTGGGGACAGGGCACAAACCCGAGTGACCGCGGGGACACCGCGAGCAGCCGGAGCAATCAGCTCAGCTCCGGCTGTCCCTCAGGACCACGAGGTTCCAGCCCTCGCTGTCACAGCCTTGGCAGCTTTTCCCAGCCCTGGAAGGGTTCCAGGCCAGGTTGGACATTGGGGCTTGGAGCAGCCTGGGACAGTGGAAGGTGTCCCTGCCATGGCAGGGGTGGGGCTGGATGGGCTTTAAGGTCCCTTGAACCCAAACCAGTCTGGCAGCATTGCTGGTACTGCCATCACCAATTCTTCAGCTTCCCTTTCCCAAGCTTGCCAGCCTTAAAGGGAAAAGCTGGACAGGTTTTCTAGCAGGAGTCCAAGCAGAAAAATGTGTTCTTCAAAGTCCCCTGCAGCAGTGGCTCTTCCCTGGGGAACCTCAGCTTCATTCCCACTTTAGTTGGGAAATCTGGGACGCTCTGGGCGTGTCTTTATTCCTGAGAAGGAGCTCAAACCCTCAGCCACCAGTCTGGCAAAGAGATCATCCCAAAGGGGGATTTTCAAGACTGCAGAGCCGAAGGAGGGATGGTCCTCCCAAAAAGTTGCTCTGGCTTGGGCAACCCAAGTAAAGATCAAGCAAAACCTCCCAGAAGCTTTGTTAAAGTGTTGGAGCCTCTGCAAGTAAATGGAAAATAAACAGAAAGTAAAGGCAAAGTAAATCTGAGCAATAATGGAAAATAAAGTGGTAGGCTGGTGGGAGGGGATATGCCTTTCTTACCCTTGCATTTATGCTGGGAATACTGCGAATACTGGGAATGTTGCATATTCACCCAGAGGGATTCGTACCAAGGATGCTCAGCTTTAAACCCAGGTACCGCTGTGCCTCTGCAAGGAGAATCTTTGCTTTGTTTTTTGTTTTGTTTCATTTTGTTTAGTCCTTGAAGAGCAGAAGTGGCCTGGCTGTGTCTTCTCAGGAAATGCTGAATTTCTCACTCATCTTTTTACCAGTCCCTGCATAGCAAAACACGAGTTTTTTTAATTTTTTTTTTTTAATAAAGCCACTTTTAGAAGCTTTTAGTATTTAATACAGCATGGAGCTGTTGTTTTTTGCTGCTGTCTCAGGCCGTGTTAATGCATCTGGCTGGGCTCTCGAGCCCGTGCACAGAACTTACAACTGGCCCAGCTTTTTAAAGGAAATGATAATTTTTTTAGCAAGCGATAATAGGGCTGGACAAAAAAAGCGATGCTAAATTTCTGCCCCAAATTCTCCCCCTCAAGCCTGACCGTGCCGTTCCCAACGGGAGGAAAGCCTCCTTAATTTATTGGAGGGGTGCTCTTTCAGCCCGCGTTTTAGTGGGAATTTACAATGCCCGGTGCCCTCATATTCACCTTTCCCTCTTCTCAAGTAGGTGAACACAATGGAATTGTCTCGGCCGCAGAAAAAGGGATGCTTTTCCCGAGCGAGCCCCATTAATTGGGAAGCAGCAGACAACTGACAGGAGAGCGCGGGGTGTGATTATCAGCGCCGGGTGAGAGCCATTAACAAATGGAGAGTGTCATCTTCAGAGCACAAATATTTTCCCTGCCCATAATACCCTCTCGAGGGGACCTGAAGTGGGGCCGCATTGTCCCGCCTGCTCCCAGCCCCACCGCCCATCATTTTTTTTTTGCCACTGATGGGTTTGAGAGCGAGAGATGCCGGCACTTACGGGCCATTGTGCTTCTCCCCCCGGACAAAGCATTCCCGGCCCTTCCCTTCAGCCCCCGGAGCCGCACGGACACCCGAAAGCTGTGGAATTATATCCCAGGCGTCCCCCAGAAGAGCTTTAAAGCCTCTCCCGAGACGATGCGGTTTGGGTTTAATTCCCTCCCTGCCCGCTCTCCCCTTCTTTTTGTCCGGCCCGGCGGAACAGAGGATGGGTTTGTCGGCCTGAATCGCGGGGATTGTTTCACATCATCGGCCCATTCAGCCTCTCCCCTCCCCTGTTGTAAAACACCAGCCCCGGCCCGGGGAACAGTGGGGGCTTTGTGCGGCCGCACGATACCACCCAGATTTTACCTCGGCCCTCGCCGATCCCGGGTTTTGTTCCCCCTCAAAAGAAAGCATTTGCTCGGGGGAGGGGAGGGGGTGTTCCTATTGCTTCCACTAACACGGAGGTTAAAGGAAAGATTGATGGGAGAAAGTTCACCTAGAAAACCAGGATAAATTTCTGGCTGGCCAAGGCCAGTTGTTTCATTGTCCGAGGGCCATGTTTTTTGTTAATTATCTCTCACTCTCGCCTTTTATCCAGGAAACTGGCAGCAAAGCGCGGAGAAAGGAACAGGATATAGAGGTCAGCGGGTCCCGTTTGGCCACCTAGGTATTCCATTGGGGATGTGGAGGGGACTGAGGAGCGGGACCGGCTCCTCGGGCGGGGGGAAGTGGGGACCATCGAGTAATAACCGGGGGTAGCCCCGGGATTCGCAGCCCGAAGTCCCGCTCCTGTCTTGCCAGCTAAAAAGGAAAGAAAAAAAAGAACGGGGAAAAAGGGGCAAAATAGGGAAAAAATAAAAAGCAACGCTGGAAAGGGACTTTTTCTTTCTTTCTTTCTTCTTAAAGGGAGGAAAGTTGCTTCAAACAAGCTCATGTTGTCAAGGAAATAAACCTTGGTGAGGGGAGGCATTAAACACACAGCTGCTGGACTTGGCCGGCCCCGAGCCACTGGTGGCAATGACAATGATTCTTGGTGGCAGCAAACCAGATCGAAACATAAATAGGGCTGCATGAAAGGAGAGGAAATGGAACAAAACAGTTCCTCGGGTACCACTGGCAGAGGAATAACATCAATTTCGATTAAAAAGCAAAAGAATTCTCCTGTTTCCACACATTAGTAAAGGCATGCAAATTCATAACTGGCCAACAATGTACCTTTGAGATGCAGCTGCGCCCCACAAACGGGGCCTTTCTCCCCGCAGAGAAGCGGGGCTGTCTTAAGCAGAAAGAAAACAACCATTGAAAAAAGCCACCAGGGTCCCCAGCAGCGGGAGGGGAGCTGGGCAGAGGTGGGGGAAACGTGTTGGCTTCGGCAGATGCAGGAGAGCAGAGTCTGCCGCAGAACGGGGCCTCCAGATCTGCAGGTTCCCAAAAGCGGCGGCGCTTCCCGGGGGCCGCGGGCAGGGCGGCTTCGGGCAGCTGCTGGACACAGCCAGGGATGTCCGTCCGTGGCCCAGGGCAGCTCCTGGGGTGGGCACACAAAGCCTGGGGTGCTGTGCCAGCCTCTCCAGGCGGGAGGGCTGCTCCTCTCTCCGGTGTTTCAGGGGCTTGGGATGTGCCCAGGCCGTCCTTCCCTGCTGGTGCTGCTGGAGGCATCTCAGGGAGCCACCAGCTCCCACTGTGTCCCACCTGGACTGACACCACCTCTGCCTCACTGGAGAAATAAACGGCTTTGCACCCAAAATACCCATTTGATACAGCATCAGCAGAAATGGGCCTGACTTGCCAGGCTTTTTGCCCTAAATTCTTTATCCTGGATGTAATGGGGCTCTGGCAGAGCTGTCAGCCAACTTCCCAAAGAGCAGCACCGAGCCCCTGCTCCTCCAAAACACCCTGGGAGCAGCGGGAGGGAGCTCAGCCCCACGTTCCCACAAAGGCAAAGCCCTCTCTGGCTGCAGAGGTTGGAGCACCCGTGGAAGCGGGGTTGGGGCTCCTTCTTGGTGTGTGGGGATGGCTCCTTCTCTCGTTTACAGGTTTGGGAGGCCATTCCCACTGCTCACATTCCGTCCTGGCTGTGTCAGCTCAGGGAACACAGAGAATATCAGAGTTTTATGCTCTCCACTTTGAAAAGTCTCGAGTCAAACTGACGGGGGCTCAGTGAGGGGAAGGTCCCAGGATGATTTGGCTCATTTTCTGTAAATCAGGTTTTCCTTCTGGAGCTGCCTCACTCCCGCTGCACACCCATCACCAGAAACGCTCCATCCCGGGTTTATCTTCTTCATTTGATAGAAATCATTTGTGAGGGGACAAGGCCCCTGTCACGGAACAGAGTGGCATTGACACGCCCTGAACAATGCAATAATTATTGCCCGATGATAAAACCAATGGCTGGCTGTTGGTGAGTCACTGCTTTTAAGCCCCTAAACCGATTGAGAGCTCTTGCCTTGTCCTACTGTCCACCACGGTGACAGTTGGGTCACCGCCTGGGCCCGTGAGCCCTGGCAGCATCTGACAACTCTTCATTAATTGGCAGCTCTGTTGTGCTCGCACGAGCTGGAGGAGGGACTGTGGCGGCATTGTCTGGGCCGGGCAGATGGGGCAGAGCCGTGCACGCCGGCACAGGGACTCCTGCCCTGCTGGGACAGCACAGCCCTGCCCCGGCACCCCGCAGGGGCCAGCGCCGGCCCTGGGGCATCCCCGGCTCTCCAGAGGGAGGATGGCCTTGGGTGCCAGGGCCTCGAGTTGCTCCCGAGGAGCTTCGAGGAGCGAAACGCTGCGATGGCCCTCGTTCATCTCCCTGCAGGGATCACAAACCCTTCTCATGGGATCCAGTGCCGAGCTGGGGCCGTGGCCCCACACTGGGGCATCCCGTGGGGATCCAGAGCCATGGCCCCACACTGAGGGATCCAGAGCCATGGCCCCACACTGGGGCATCCCGTGGGGATCCAGAGCCATGGCCCCACACTGAGGGATCCAGAGCCATGGCCCCACACTGAGGGATCCCGTGGGGATCCATAGCCATGGCCCCACAGTGGGACATCCCGTGGGGATCCAGAGCCATGGCCCCACACTGGAGCATCCCATGGGGTGCCGCAGGGGTGCCGTCCCCGTGCTGGCATTGCTGTGTCACCCAGGGCTGGTGTCCCCATGGCCGCACTCCTGGCTGTCCCTACACGCGGAGAGGGAGGGCAGGGAAAGCAGGACAGGAAAGCAGAGCCGGGCTCGGCCCCGCCCGGGCGGCCCAGGAGCTGCTCGGAGCTCTCCGGGCTGCCGAGCTGCCGTGTGCCCCTGCGGAGGGGGGACACGGGTCCCATCAAGCCGCAGGGGGGACGAACGGGGACAGCTTGGCATTTGTGTAAGACAGGGTCAGGACACCGCGTCATCCTCGGCTTCCCTGCCAGGAGCCCGATGCAAATGAGGCGGGACGGAGCCCCGGGAGAGCCCACCTGGCCCGGCGGCTGCGCTCCGGAGGGCGCCGGGCGGGGACGGCCCCGGCCAGCCGGAGGAGCAGGAGCTGCCCGGGGCGACGTCTGCGAGGAGATGTGGGAGCTGTCAGGGGAGAGGCTGCTCGCCGGCAGGACGCCCCGGAGCTCTCTCTTCCCAGCGGCCGCTCCGGGAGCGGCCAGGCAGAGTCGCCTCCCGGCCGGGCTGCGACAGCACCAGCGGCCGGGGACAGCAGCCAGTGTCCCCAGCGGGCCGGGCCGGGTGGCTGCGAGCGGGAGCAGCCTCAGCACACCGCCTCGGAAATGGGAATTCTCAAAGACTTCTCATGACGAGCAATGTGCAGCTTTTGGCTTCCCCCTGACAGGGACCCTCCGGCAGGTCTGGCTTGATTCTCCCTCTGTAAGAACCGGACCGATGTCCGGCCGTGGCTTCCAGACAAACCACTGGAATTCCCTCTGGAGTTTCTCCCCACATCCCTCTGCTTTGTCCCAGGCTGGGCTCTGCTCGTCGCTGTTTCTCGGTCCACGAGGGCACCTGGAGGTGCTGCGTTGTCGCTGTTAAGTACCAAGAACGGCGAGAAACGACGCAATCCAAGTTCAGGAAGAAAGTGGTTATTTAATTAATTATAATTGAGTTTATATAACTTGGTTCCCAAAGATGACAGGAGGTCATTGGATCTCGGACCAGCCACCCCCTGTCCCATTGGCCAAAGCTCACAGCACCTACTTCAAAATATTATTTCACTGTGTACCATACCAACTCTGAAAAGCAGATCCCAGGTGCACAGATAGAGAATTAGTTTACAAAAACCCGTAGCAGTGTTTATCACAGCTTTCATGGGAACCACAGAGCTCTCACAGAACGCTGCAGAAAGCTGAAAAATTTTTCTACCAAAGCTTTTCAACATGTACACTGGGTGGTTCCCGTGGTGGAGTGCCCATCCCTGGAGGTGTCCAGGGAAGGCCTGGAGGTGGCACTCAGTGCTCTGGGCTGGGGACAAGGTGGGCATCGGGCACAGCTTGGCCTCGCTGGGCTGGGAGGGCTTTTCCAGCCTCAGGGATCCTGGGATCTGGGATCCCGAGCTGCAGCCATTCCCCTCGGTGGCAGGGGTGGCAAAGCAGCCCTGAGGAGCTTTCACCGCCCTGCCCGGCCCACAGGGACCCTCGGGGGTTATTGAGATACCACACATGCCCCGCAGGCTCTGTTCCTTTCTCTTCAGCACCGAGGGAGAACATCTGCACAAGGCTTTGCCTTGCACATCTCTTTGCCAAGTCCATTTCTCTATTCCTGTTTCTTAAGGAACACGTGAATTTTTCCCTTTGGAAAAAACCTTTGTGTCAAGAGGAAGAAACTCGAAGTTCAGAAACAAACAAATTCTATTTTTAATTTTTTTTCATATATTATCTTCTGGGGTTGTTTTGTATTATCTCTTGCATCATCTTTAATCCCTTTCTGGAAGACACCCCTCAAATGCCCCTTCCTTACTTCCTTCCTTCCTTCCTCTCCCATATCTGGCCCTTTCTTCAGTTCTCTCTTTTTTCTATTTCTCTCTCTTTCATTTCTTTCTTTTTCTCTTGCTTTCTCACTTTTTTTCCTTTCTTTTCTGCTCTATTTCTTTTTTTCACTCTCTTTCCTTCTCTCCTTTTTTCCTTCTTTCTTTCATTCTTCCTTCTCTCTGTCTTCTTTTTTCTGACTATTCTCTTAGCGTCTTTCTTTTCTTTCTTTCTTTCTTTCTTTCTTTCTTTCTTTCTTTCTTTCTTTCTTTCTTTCTTTCTTTCTTTCTTTCTTTCTTTCTTTCTTTTTCTTTCCTTTTTTCTTTCCTTCTTTCCTTCTTTCTTTCCTTCTTTCTCTCTCTCTCTTTCCCTCTTTTTCTTTTTTAATCTCTTTGCCCCTTTCTCTCTCAAACACACCCAAACAACGACTGTAAGTGTACCCCAGCAGTTTGGACTGTGATTTCCCTTCATTCCATTGCAAGCCCGCGTCCTTTTCCTTGGCGTTTTCCAGAGGGTTCGGGAAACTCGCCGGGTTTGTCTCTCCCGGTGACGCCCAGGAAGGTCTGATGCCAGCACGAGGAGCAAAGATCCCGATTCGAGCGCCATGAATTTTCTCCTTTTAGTGATTTTATCACTTCACTGTGCATCTCTTAGCCTGGCCGGAGGCGTGCCTGGCCCGAGTGTGTCCCTGAGCACTCGTCCGAAACCAAGAGCTGTGCAAATACTCCACCAGCACTCCCATTCTCCCTCTAAACGCGCGGAAGAGCTTCCCCATATTTGCCGAGGTACTTAAATGACTCCAGTGTAGCTCTGAGGAGGCCGGAGCAGGACGTTTGCAGCTGCACTGGCTCCTGGTGCAGCAGCCTGGGCAGGGCCCGCGGCAGACAGCGCTGAGCTGGGGTTAAACCGGGCCTTTTGTGCACAAAAACCAGCGCTGAATAAAAACAAGTGCAGCTGGAAATCCCTCAGCGAATGATTCAGAGAGGGAGCAAACCTACAGCCATCGGGGAGAGAAAAAATCATCTTCCTCAAGAATAGGGAGATACTGAGAAGTCTTAAAGTATATTAGAGCAGCTTAGAGCTCTCGATGTGGGGGAGAAACCTCGGATATTATCCCCGGTGCTAAGGAGATTATCAATGGATTTCACTCCCCAATCCTTTTTACAACACCCATCTCATTAGAATAAGTAATAAAGATGACATCACAGAGAGGTCTAATTGATCAAAAAGAGCTCCCTTTAACTGTGTCCAGATTCACTCCTGCATTCAATGCCATTTTTTTCCCCCCCAGAAATTCAGCTCTGCCTTTGACGGAACAGTTGAAAAGTTTTAGTATCAAATCAAACTCACGTCGTTATTATGCAAAGCTTCCCCCAGTACTCCGCTCTGGTAAATGACCTCTATTAGCATGCAGATTGACTGGGGATTACCAGAAGGTTTCCCAAAATAATCATCAGAAAATGTCTTTCTAAGGGCTCCGTTCCCCCTGCGCGGGCCGGGCCCGGCCCCTCGCTCCTTCTGCTCCCGCCCGGCTGCGGCGGAGCCCCCGCTCGGGTGGCAGCCCCGGCCCGCTGTCCCCAGATGGTCGCGGGGCTCTTGTTTTCCCCAGCCACGCTCTGAATAGGCCGAGGGAATTCCCAGAGGGAACAGCGGGGGGAAATGGTTTTGTGCAGGGCAGCAGGAATTTTGCCCCAGATGCCCCCACAGCCGGGATTTCCCTCCCTGCCTGGCCGGGGGAAGCCGGAGTGCAGCGGACCCAGGCCATAAATGGGCGCTGGTTGCTGTACGTTCCTATTTAATTGCTCAGTTTCTGTTGGAATCAGCTCCTCCTGAGAAAAGAAGAGGCTGAGGGAGCTGGGAAAGGGGCTCAGCCTGGAGCAAAGGAGGCTCCGGGGGGACCTTGTGGCTCTGCACAACTCCCTGACAGGAGGGGGCAGCCGGGGGGGTCGGGCTCTGCTCCCAGGGAACAGGGACAGGAGGAGAGGGAACGGCCTCAGGCTGGGCCAGGGGAGGCTCAGCTTGGACACCAGGAGCAGGAATTTCCCCATGGAAAGGGAGGTCAGGCCTTGGCAGGGGCTGCCCAGGGAGGTTTGGAGTGCCCATCCCTGGAGGTGTCCAAGGAAGGGCTGGAGGTGGCACTCAGTGCTCTGGGCTGGGGACAAGGTGGGCATCGGGCACAGCTGGGCCTCGCTGGGCTGGGAGGGCTTTTCCAGCCTCAGGGATCCTGGGATTGTGTGATAATTTTGCCACTTTTACTCCAGTGCCCCACCTGAGGGGTTTCAGCCCACGGGCATCTCCACGGATGTAGCCGGGACTTCCCACAGCCCCGCACACACGGAATCCCAGGATCCCTGAGGCTGGAAAAGCCCTCCCAGCCCAGCGAGGCCAAGCTGTGCCCGATGCCCACCTTGTCCCCAGCCCAGAGCACTGAGTGCCACCTCCAGGCATTTGTTGCACAGTTCCAGGTGATTTCCCCACCTGCCTGAGGTGGCTGCAGGAGGCCGAGGGGGTGGAGCTGCACGGACACGGTTGGTGATTAGAGACAAGAATGTAACTGATAATTAATGCCACTAAAAGGCGACCAGCTGTGGGCAGTGATGCAGAAAGTGTCAACACTGGCCCAGGGAAAACTCTGCCCTGTTTGGAGCGACCTGCAGAGTCCCAGAGCTGCCCATCACGAGAGCTGGAACCTCAGTCCAGCCTGTGCCGCTGCTCCTGCTGCTGTCACAGCCCTGGCTCCCCAAAACTGTCCCCAGGGGCTTCAAACAGGCCCTGGCTGATGCCAGGGACTCCAGGGCTGCCCAGGGGGCTCTGGGAGGATCAAATCCTGTCATTCTCTCAGGGACCCAGCCATGCTGACAGCAGAGGGGCCAATTATCCACTCGGGCGGATCCGGGAAACGCCACTGATTCCCATTTTTCCCTCGTTTTCCCCTGTGGTGATACAGCTGTGATGTTGTGCCACAGGATGAGCATTAAAACACCCCGCAGGTGGGGGGCTCCTCTTTGGTTCTGCTTCTCCCCCCTTTCCTTCCCCTGGAGAGCAACAAGCACCAGCACAGCTCACACCATTCCCGAATCAGGGGATCAGAGAGCCGTGGAATACGCTGGGCTGGAAGGACCCCAAGGACAATCCAGTCCAACCCCAGCCCTGCACTGACACCCCAACGATCCCAGCATCATTTATCTTATTTAAAAGGCATCCCAAGGGTTCCCCCAGCTCTTGCCATCAGCTGAGGAACAAACAAATTAATGAAGCACGCAGGAGAAACTTAACGAACTTGGGGGCTTTTATGCCTGAAACCCTTAACGCTGAACCTTCTGACAGAACAAAATCCTTTCAGGTGCCAGAAGGTACCTGAAAGTACCAGTGGAACTGTTCTCTAGGTAATTACTGTAATTCTCTGATAATTCTGTATCGTTTTTCTCCTGTAAAGGCCTTTAAACATGACTGGGTTTCTGTCTTTGGGCATTTGCCTCTCCTGGTACTTTGGTGTCCTCCTTGTTTTTTCTCTCAATCTTGGTTTCGGGCCCCTTTTCCCGGTGGACCTGGACCCAACCTGGTGTTTTTAGAGTAAATCATTAAAACAAGACCCAGTTGCAGGGCTCAGAATCTCCAGAGCAGAAGAATTTCTGCTTGAAAGGAGGAAGGTGCCAATACTGACCTTCTGGGGGCTATTTGGATTTGGGTTTTTTTGTCACCTTGCTCATCAAGTATCTATTGACTCAATTTTTAAAATTTGCATTTTAATGTTTATTTATTAAACTCTTTTTTACATTACTGTATCCTACATGTGTGCATTAACAGGATTATTTCCAGGACCTGGGATTCTTGGTGGATGACAATGTGTCCTGGGGCCAGGAGAGCCCCTGGGATCCTGGGGAGCGTTGGGAAGAGCATTCCCAGCACGTCGGGGAGGGGATCCTGCCCCTCTGCTTGGCCCCAGGGAGGCTCATCTGGAGTGTCCTGTTCAGTTCTGGGCTCCGCAGTTCAGGGAGGACCGGGAGCTACTGGAGAGGGTCCAGTGAAGGCCACAGAGATGATTTGGGGTCTGGAGCATCTCTGATGAGGAGAGGCTGCGGGAGCTGGGCCTGGTCAGTCTGGAGAAGGGAAGGCCGAGAGGGGATCCGTCAGTCCGTACAAATCTCCCCGAGGGCTGCCAGGATGGTGCCAGTGACAGGGTGAGGAGCAAGGGCCAGGAGCTAAAACACAGCAATTCCAGCCCAGCCTGAGGAAGAACTTCCTCCCGTGGAGGGGCAGAGCCCTGGAACAGCTGCCCAGGGAGGGCCTGGAGTCTCCCTCTCTGGAAACATCCCAAACCCCCCTGGACACGTTGCTGTGTCACCTGCTCCGGGTGACCCTGCCTGGGCAGGGGCTGGGCTGGGTGATCTCCAGAG
>VZTI01002984.1:0-30960 GCA_013397865.1 Struthidea cinerea | reverse complement strand
ATATATATATACACACACATAGAGCTGTTGCTATGNTAAACATATGACCTCATGTATTCATTATACTCTATGATTTTGGGGTGCGTGTATGTGCACATACACAGGTATATGTGCTGTATACATGTGCCACCCTAAAGACAGCAAGCGTTTAGCTGGCAGGACAACATTCTAAGAGCTCATGCTCTAACATGGTGGTGAATTGACAACCTGTGCATGGAGCCTACACTGCACCCAGGATTTGTACCCTGCTCCTCCCAGGCCCTAGTCCAGGCAGTCCCTGAAGAGAGCTCTAGATTTTTCCTACCCTGCAGAGGTGGGGATCTCTTGTCATTTCTAGCTCTGCTGCAATCACATCAAGAGTTTAGGTCCTTCCTATTGTCCCCTCCCTTTCCACCCTCTCATCTAAGTTACCTATATCAGTGACAGTGTCCCTGCTGTGGGACAGCTGCAGCTCCTCATTCTCAGACTCTGAGTCCTGCCGTGATAACTTGGTGCTCTTTAGGCTGCCGGCCCGGCGAATGCTGGAAAGGGAACCCCCCTTCTTCACCCGGAAACTGCGGGTTCCTTTAATCTGGAGCAAGAGGGAGCCTCCTATCCTGATCTTCCTGCTGGGAACTGTATTAAAAGAATAAAAGAGGACTTTTTTCCCCTTAATTTTTCCCCATTTAAAAAAGAAAGAGATCCTGGCCCTCCCCACCCTCCCAAACCTTTGCTGCCAGCCTGTATTGCAGCGTCTTTTCTTCTGCCAAGGAATGTGGGTATAGAGGCTTCCTCCAAAGCCACCGCCAATGCAGCTCGATCGATCAGGCAGTAAAGATGCTTCACAAAAATGTGTTCAACACCTCGTATCCTGGAGATCTGGTACATCACCTCCGGCCTTGTCTATATTTGGAATTAGCCCTTGTTCAACTACCAGCAAGTAGAGTGATCTGCACTAACAGAACCCCAAAACATGGACAAGAAAATCCTACAATTCACACCAATTTTAATCAATTCCTGCCAGGAAGCAGGATCTGCCCAGTGGATGCAAATTGCAGTTTTCTTTGCCAGTCCTTGGAGTTTACATTAGTGCAGAATCACCTCTTGCTAGGGATAGCTGGCTGAATCCCAGGCATGAACAAGGCACCTTGGACAAACCTATTTTCCCGTGGGCCTGGGTCCTGTAAACCTTACTGAGCTCGGCAGAAGGATCAATTATTTATTCATACAGCATGTGTGACTGCAAGAGGGTAGTCTGCTTCATGAGGCTAGCACGCAAGGTTCTTTGAAGTAAGATTTGCATAAATCCATGTCTCTGCATGTTACTCTTCATCATTAGAATGCGTTAGAGGAAACGGGAGCACGCAGATCCTCTCCTTCAGACAAATCAGCAGCTTTCAGGCATTAACAACATCCATTGACACTCTGCATTATTGATGAGCACAGACATGGAATGGTTCAATGTTCAAAGCACCAACCGTTTGCACTTTCACTCTCCTCTTAGTTCAAAGGCAGTACATGGCAGTATGTCAGTCCAAATGTTGCAACACTCAGTCATTTTACTGCAGATCTAATCAGGCAAGGCCACCTCTGATCAATTACCTTTTGGTGTGTGGTTGGGAATGAACAGAACAGAGCTTTTTGGATACCATGGGCAAGCCAAATATTTAAATAGAACTGTATTTTGGCTCCAGGATAAAACAAACATCTTTACTCCTGAGATTGCCCCCAATTCCTCCAGAACGGAATTCCCACTCCCATTTCCAGTGGCTAGCATCCTGGTCAAAGACAGCTGGATACGTTTTGAGAGCTACTCCTCAGTCCTCACAAATCAGTTGGCAAACCACTATTGAGTGACTAAAGAATCTCCCTCCAAGTGACCATGCTGAGTTCCTTAGCAATTGCTACTGCTTGAATAATGTTCAAATCAGCCCCACAAATGGCAAACCGCTGAAGCACTTGTAATTGCATTTCATGAAGTCTGCAGAATCCCATTTTGGCACACAAAGAGTATATACGATCATCTGAGAGCCTGCATCTACCTAGCTGTAGTGCCTGTATTTCAGACCTACCTGGAGCAGATTCTATACAGTAAACCCGTGGCTTTTGGATAGCTGCTAAGACATGCCTGGGGGGAGCAATGAGAGCAAAGTTTTTAACAGTCCGGAAAAATGAAGGGAAACAGATTAGTACTCATCAAAGAGTTTGAGATAAAGAAACCTCTCACTGCAGGCAAGCAAAATTTAGTTACATTCACACAACAACGTTTTCTTCTCTAGAAAAATGTGGATTATGAAAGATGCCTCTGCATCTGTAGTGTTTGGCCCAGGTGGATTTCCAGAATATGTTGTGGCCAGAGAAAAGAAACTAATTATTGCAATTTTAAAATACAACATTATCTTGCATTTATTTAGCTTCTAAAATAGGGGAATTACATTTTTGCTAAGGTATATTAGGATTCAACCTTCTTACCATAGTCACTTTCCCCATGTCCAAAATGCAGTAAAGAGGCAGCTTTAGTAAAGGAAAACTACATGACAGTTTAGGGAAAAGGGATAATGGAAAGAAAACCCAAATAAAACTGCAGAAAGATGTAGTTTAACCAAGAAAAGGATGTAGAAAGTTACTACTATCTTGCAAAAATGCATTACATCTTTAGCACAGTAACATGCAAAGGAAAAGCTAAGTCAGCATTGTCTTTAACAAAAACAGGATAGTTAGAGACTTTCCACCAGCAGTTTCCAGCAGGACTGCACGCTTGAAGGTATTCTCCCACTCAGGTAGCAGCCCAGTGGGTGGGACTGTTCCCTGAAAAGCTTAAAAACGTTTCAAGCAATTGTTATAACTATCCTCAAAACAAACCCAACACCCAACCCAAACTTTTCCTCATCTAAATAGGTAGAGACATCTTATTCCACACATCTTAGACTAGCAGATAGACCATAAGGCTGTGTGTTTTTCTGGACTGCCAATACACCAAGAGTAGACAAAATGAGGTTGAGCATCAATTTATCCCGATCACCTTTCTTAGGTGGGTACCCATCTGTCTGCACAGAAGTAACTGGCCCACAGGACACACAGTTTTGGAGAAAATTTTATACCATGCAAGTCTTGGAATATTTCTAATATTTTCTCTAGTAACTGTGGCAAGGTCACAGCTGAAGAGAACACAAACTTTATCCAAAGCCCCTAGAAGTCAATAAAATCTCCTCTGAATCATTAATAGACATTACAGTTCCTAGAGGAAAACCCACCATAGACCCCACTGTTGTGAAAGAATCATTAAACATTTATCTTTTTCAAGCAATCATCAAAATTATCATTCAAACACCTGCATCTGTAAATTACTACTATGAGACAATGTAAATATTTCTAGAAAATTTGTTAGCGGGTCATCTGGAAGTTTAATCTCTAATTGCAAATACACACGATGACTATATTGTATTGCAACACTTGTACCATCAGATAGAATGTGAGTCTTGCATGAGATGGCTCAAAAATGGAAACGATCTGCTATTCTCAGCAAACACAGTGAGCTTGGAGTTTGCTTGTACAGTATACGGTATGTTGGTAACATCAATCTGCTAGCCATCAAAAGCCACACGTATTTTTCATGTGGTAGCAAAGAATTCAAGAGACCAATTACACTAATTTTTTGTGATGCCATGACTCCCAAACCGGTACAGATTTTCCACAGAAAAATACCTATTTTCCCTTTTATCTGTGATTTCCCCTAAATGAAAAGCTGTGACCAGAAAAAAACAAGTAACACCATTTCTGATCTTTATTTTTACAGTGAATCAAATAGTGATGCTTCTCTCAGCATCCCACTTAGTTTCAAACAAGGCTTGCTCCTTTTTAGCAAGAGTGCAAAGCTTTCAATCGATTTCAGTCATAGCACTGTTTTATAAAATTTAACATCTTTGCTTCTCACATTCATTATATGTAACCCTGAAGGCCAGAAGTATCTCAGAAATGATTTAAAGCCACGTGACTCCATGGCTGCCTGCTTTTTAACACAGTCTATGCAAATGAAAACACAAAATCAAGCGCCACTTCACAAGCCCTGAGACTACAAAAGCCTTATTGTGCTGACAAACCTTTTTTCTCCTCGAAGCCAGCCTCAGATTTGAGGGTGTGGCTGCTGCTGTGTAGGGAATCCTTTGAATCTTCATTTTCATCCAGAACCCCAGCAAAGCTGATCTTTCTCTCATACCTGTGTCGGTCCATCTCAGGGTCCAGACGCAGCCTGCAGCTCTCCAGATCCTGCAGACCACACAGATGTGCCAGCAGTATGAGCTCCCACTGCAACTAGAGAAGCTTCAGGAAGAACTGCTTCAGATGGGGTTTATTCAATCACACATAAGCTAACTGCTCTTTGGCTTTGCAGCAGGCTGAGCCACCTGCCAGGATGGAAGAGTTACCAGGTGCTAACACACATTGCTGGTTAACATTCCTCAGTGGATTAACACTCTGGCTGCAGGCTCAGGAGGGGAAACATAAATCACAGAATCACAGAACTATTAGGATTGGAAGGGACCTCTGGAGATCATCTAGTCCAATCACTCTGCCAAGTAAGGGTCACTCAGAGTGGGTGACATAAGAATGCATCCAGGTGGGTTTAGACTGTCTCCAGCCATGAGCAAAATGAGCTTGTATCTGTTCCATCATCAGTAAAAGGCTTTGGGTGGAATGTCAGTCAGGACTGTCTACCTCATTCAGCCCACAGCCTTGGCAAGTCTCTTGGTATGCTCTCTTGGTAGTTAAACTAGTTCATCAAAACTAGTTCAGTTGCGAATGTTTCAGTTCTTCAAGGCTTCCAAGGCTGTGCTCCTACAAACACCAATGGAAGTGAGATTTGCTCTACTGAAATTCCAGCTATATGGATCATAACATTATGTGCCCGATTTTCTTGGAAAGGAAGCATCACTCCAAAAATACAGATTTAATAGTTTAATCTGGATTATTGTTGCCTCTTTTTTTCTCCTGTACAAAACTAGAAGCAGCACTCTATAGCCATTTTAACTTACAGACTCTTGCATGTGACCTTGCGGTTTCTTTCACCTATAGATCACAGAATAATTCCTCCTCCTTGTCTCTATACAAGTCTGGAAAGTGATTAAGCAGTTACACTTCTATCTCACACAAAAGTTCTAATTTCTGTTGACCTTCATTAACCAACATATTCTTAGTTCCAAGCCTAACTACTTAATGACATGAATTCTAAGCCATGGTATTATCCTGCTTTTAGATGCAGTCATTTATTGTGAAGTAAGAATATCAACAATGTGTTTAAGGAGGATTTTGATGAATTTATTGCTTTTTAAAATTGTTCTTCTTGCATACCTTGGGGCTGAGCCACTTCATCGCAGGTCTACAGTCTTTGGAATAATTTTCAGAACTAAATTACAATAATACCCAGATAAATCAGCCTTTCAAGCATAATTAACATCACTAAAATTTGATCTGTCAATAACAAAAAACTGGATAGTAGGGCTAAATCCTTCATGGAAATTTAACTTCTCATTTTTTCTTTATAATTTTTATCCTGATTTCTTATCCTGATTTCTTAAAGAAATTTTTATCCTGATTTCTTAAAGAAATTTAGCTTAAAAGCTGAAACCATGTCAGCCATTCAATTCTCATCTCATTCCATGCTAACCACCTCTGAAGCTGATGGTCACCTTAAACTCAATTTGTCAAAAGATGACTGTGTGCATGTGTTTTTTTTGAAACAACAGGTTAAGTAATGTTAAACATTTAGACATTAGGCATAGACGTATTAGACATAAGAAAATCCACACAACAATGAATTATGGTAAATCAGTTTTCATGAGTTCTGCTATTCACAGCATGACTTGTCACCTAATCAGTTGTTTAGCTTACTGTTTATGCCAGGATTTGCCTGTGCCTCTCTGGGTCTCATGGAGATTTTTTTCTTTCTTTGCCTCTTGGTCACCATCTCTTCCCTTCCTTCCTATTCACCCTGCAATTTTCTTGGTCTAACCCAAACCAAAAATCTGCAGCTTTAAAGCACTGGCAAATTCTCTGTAAACCATTCTGTTCCCTTTCCCTAACTGCCTTGTTCCGATCCCTGACCACTGGCCCTGCTAATCAGCTAATGAGCATGTGAGCTTGTCACTTCCTGTAGTCTACCTCCCACACTTCCCAGGTCCCCCACCCTTGGTTTCTTAATTCCTCTTCTCTGTTTGGAAACTTTCTTGAACTTCAGCAGCACATGTTGTGCTTCCACGGTCTTACCTTCTTAATCAACCCATTTCATGTACCCTGACCATCTTCTATTCACCACACAATGGCTCCTTTCTCCCTGCAGAGATCCACTGGAGTTTTTACCCCACCCTACCTCTTGTCAGGACCTGGAATCCAGTGATTCTGTGAGAAAAGCCCTCTCCAATGTGTGTGGTCCACTTACCACAAGAGGCTCGGTCCGTGGTCTGGGCATGTAGGGAAAGGTCTCTCGAAGGAATGTGGTTATCTCCAGGAGAAGCTGACAGGCCGCCATTTTTAGTGCAAAAGGACAACAACATTTGGTAGGATTCACAGTGCCTAGAAAAGAATATTTCTATCATGAACAAGGAGTTAATACAAGATCTGGAATCAAGAGGTGATGGACGTTTTCACATATGGTGCACAATGGAAGCTGCACTGAAGAAAGGAAACCACACACTTCTGTGCTACTTTTCCTACACTAAAAGAAGCAGAATCAATTAAATACCAAACCATGCCTTTACCAGCACACGCAATAATACTAACAAATATATTTTATTATATTATATTACAATATTGCATTACATTGAAGTAACACAATAGTTGACTATAGTGTATATTATAGAGTATTATGCTGAAGTACCTACTAAACTAACTACAAGCTTATGACATTTTGTATACACCTCATTTAAGGCTAATACAGGTTAAGAAGTAGATACCCTTCTTCCTCTTCAGTTTTGCATTCAGTCAAATCTTTTGCAGTTGAGGAAAAGAGCCACTTTCAAATATCGAAAATCATCTCAAAATACATGGAGTTATGACTAGCTGTTAATACTTTTCCTATTATTATTAATTACTACCCTGATAACTGGAAAAGATACCCTCCTTTGAAGTCAGGCTTCTGCAATTGTGCAAGGAATCCATGTGGTATATAATCAAGGGGAAAAATCAAACTACTTAATCAAATTTTACATTCAAATGCGTAACCTAAAACTAAGAGGTAAAGGGAAGAGTGATTATCAAAATACCTGAAGTTTTGTATCAGCTGAGTCTAAATAATCAGATTTAAAATCATACCCTTGTTAACCCATCTGATACAATTCAAAGCTTAGAACTATGAAGGATTCTTCAGTGCTTGATCAATTTGAAAAGTACTTCTTAGGATAATGAACAGCAAAAAAAGTAAATAAAAAAGCTAATTGTGACAACAACTAACCACACCCATTTTTTTAGTTATTCCTGATACTAGCATTTACATACACTTCAGATAGATTAGTGTTTTTACTTGCTTTTCTTATGTATGATCTAATTGCTTTTGCAAAGAAAAAGACTAAATCAAACAAGTGAGAAGACACTGCAGGGATCAGATAAAACCAGATTAATTCTGTGATGCTTGCCAGATCCCCTGTACACATCGCCAGTAATGAATTGTGTACTTCGTAAAGATTAAAATAATCTGAAATATCAAATGCAAATGAGACATGGAGTATAATGGAATATCCAGCTGCATATTTAATGCTCTGCATTCTACTTCCTACAGCATATAAGGCAGCTTTTGAAAACTCCTACAGCAATACAGTAAAGATACGTGGGCAAGGACTTTGCACATAAGATGGAGAAAAGCAAAGACCTTTATTGCGCAGTCAGAATTCCCTAAATACCAGCACCCAACAGGTTATCACATCATATAAACAGGAAAGATGTTCCCCACAGTGTCCCCCAATCACCTGGGGTATTGCACAGATTTTACCTATTATGGTAATAGGCAAACAATGCCCTATAAGGCCACAAACTACAATTAACACTTCTCATAGGCCCAGCCTGTCCATAAACACACAATCCTCTCTCAGTCCATCTCCGGTGACCTGGATGCAATCCCAGGGGCACCTCCGGGCCCAGGACAGAGGCCCTCTCTCTTATCCGCAGGGCCTGTCTCTCTACCACCACCCAGTGCACTCCAACACAGCAAGGATGCCGATCAGCTATCTTCAGACACTGATTTTCAGGAGAGCACTTGAACTTTTAGATGGCTTTCTAGACCAGAACCTGATCTTTGTTTTCTTGTCTCAGGGCATCCTTTCAAAGCAGCTCCACATCCCCTCAAGTGCCTGGTATGAGTGGCTGAACAGGAAAAAGAAAGCCTATTCTGTCACTCAGTCATGGGAATGCAGTTGTTCATTTGTGGTGCAGGAGAAGGAATCTTTGGTATGCAACCTCCTCCTGCTTTGGCTACATCCCCTAAAGGGACAATCAAATATCCAGAACAGCCACCCATGCTTCTGTAGCTGCCAGCACTGGTACATCACACAGTGGCATATGGGAAGGTCTAGCTTAGGACCAAGACCTTCTCTTGAGCTCGTTTCTTATAAATACCATGTCACTCTTCCTGCCAGGTTCTCTCTACTCCAAAGCTGGCCTTCTATGCAGTTATAAGAACAAATCGAGAACCACGGGAAGAGAAAGCAGAAGATAAACAGTGCTGGTGCACTACATCCAATGGGGAACAACAGTACATGTAGACAAGCACCAGTAAATTACAGCACACATGTATACACAAATGGTGTCTAAAGAGCAAATAATGTTTATTACCACCTTCACCTACAACAGGATGTGTTTTGACAATTTATTTTGGTTCACAGGGTTTGCTCTAAGTTGCATGCCTATACAGACTTACAGACTCAGTGATCTGTCACAGCTCTTCCACCCTTGTGTACACACAGGCACAAATGTGTGTGGTTTCATTGTCTTGTTGTTATACAGATTTTTAATGATGCTTTTTTTTTATTTCTGCCTGAAAATCAGGCACTATACTGAAGTCAAGATTTAAAAGCCTTTAGCAGAGCTGTGCCAATTCATGTCAGATGACTAGACTCTTCAATGTCCAGAAACAGAAAAGCAGCTGATATTACACAAATATTTTGGCAGAAGTAACTGTGAGGAATGGAGCCTGAACCACTTTTGACACTCAGGTGACAGCAAGGCTCAAGGAATAAATTATTACTCTGCTTGCAACCGCAGTTTCTGTGTACAGGAATAGCAGCTCACTGCCTGGTTTCCCCTTCCCTTTTCCATCCAAGTCACTCAGTACTGCTACACGTTTTACATCCAGGCACAAAAAGAACAGGGGAGGAATCTGGGATTAAAGTGAGGGACTGGGAAATAAAGCTCGGTGGCAATAAAATGAAAAGAGAATAAATATTAAGTGCTCCTAAAGCAGAGGTTCTTACAAGCGGGGGTTCTTGTAGTAAAGGGAGTCTCCTTACTGTCATCTAAAAAGTCTTCTTCCTCATCCTCCTTTCTCAGGCGCCTTTTCGTCTCCTCATCATAAATGAGGCCAAGCAAGTTGGCAGGGCTCTCGCTCTCAGTGTGGCACAGCTCATTGAGGCGGACACCAATTGCCTGCAGATGGAGAAAGAGAAGCACAAGGAGGTGAGAATTTCAGCCCAAACAGAATGTCCTGGCTTTATTTTTATTGTCTAAAGCGGAGAAAGGGATGACAGAGTAATTGCTATCAACACCATAATTTATTCTCCCTTTTTTTTTGAACAAAAATTTGCAAACACTGTCAAATTTCAGAATGAAAAATTTTAGTAGATTTAGTAAAACAGCAAACCCCCCAAACTGGCACATGACAAGCAGAAAGAGATTAGGTCATTATTTAGTATTAATTTCTTCCACTTTTCTTTGTTCCTTTGATAGATTTATTCCAGATTTTTGCTAAGTCTTTCCACTGAGAATGTTGGTCTTCTGCTTAAGAAAATATGCTGTGATTTAGGAACCCAGTAACAGTCTTTATTTCCTCCACAAAACTGTTAAATGCCCATGGGAAAGCCTGCTTCCATCTTTTAAGGAAAAACTCCGTGATGCACTTTCCAAAAATGAGCTGAGAATATGCTTATAGAAGCTGGGAAGGTGCAGGGGTAATGGCGTACAGAGGCTCTGTGGAAAGAGCACAGTCAGCCAGATTTCCATCTTACATTCTCTAAAAAGGCACTGATTGTTTATCGCGGCTGTTTGCCAGCATCACTATCAGCATGTAAACAGCCTTCATGTTGTTGTCAGAAAACTACAGGTAAGAGTGTGTTAGCAAGGAGATTGCTTTCCTGCTAGAGACACTTGAGAGCTCTTAAGAATTTTCTTGATTTTCTTTGCTGCACGTACATGAGTACAACACAGATAAGTATATAAAATTTTATCCTGTGATATCATCACTTTGTGAGGGAAAAGATGTTTTAAATTACAGAGTTTTCATCAGCACTGGCCATTTGGCCTTTTTGGGTATGGGATAGTTTTAGACAAAGATACGAAGGATTTTTTCTGAATATTTTACAAGTCAGAACTGATGGTCATGTCAGCACTATATAATTTTCCTGCTGTGGCTGACGTGACACAGAAATATATAAATTTCTTAGTATAACTGTTCTTTTTAAACACTTCCTCTGAAATCGAGCAACAGGGGAAAGGGTAGACTACGCTACATGAAGAAAATAAGGTGATACTGTTGTGGTTTGCATGCGGATACAAATATTTGTCAATCTCAGCTATCTCTGAGCCTGTACATTGCTAAAGGAACTGCACACGTCTCACAATTTTTCACCTTTCATATTTCAGGCATTTAAAGAAAGAAATGTTCTGCATGCCTGTCCATAAAACAGTAGTTTATCACATATTTTTTACGCTGTGTAGTCCACCTTAATGTTAAAGCAATAAGACATAATACCACAGCTTCCCATCTAACGGACACTGAATTCCTGACATGTATTTTCTGTATTTTTGGTTTCTAGCAGACAGAGAAGCAAAACCAAAAGTCCTCTTAACAGAAGCAGTCAAAGGAAGTGACAGACTAACCCGATCAGAATAGATTTAACATTTCATTATTTCAAAAGACAGCAGAACAAGTCAGGTCTTTTGATTTAAAAGGTTTATCACTGCTGTGGGCAGTCCAAGTCTCACGTTCTGTAGAAAGGGTTCACAACTGTGATTCTCTGATGGCTGTTAGGGAGGCCAAATTAAAGGAGCTGGCAGAGAAAAAAAGATTTACCTTCTTTCTTGGTCTGACTAAACTTTGACAATAGCATTGTATATCACAATTAGTGAGCAGTGAATCCATAAGCAAAAAATTCCAGGCTTATTTACTGGCATAAAAAACCAGAAAAAGGCCTCAGTGCATTCAGAGTATTTTCTGAATATTCTTTACGCTTTGTTAAGAGATTATTTTCTTTGCCTATTGTCCAAGATTTAACAGAGAAACAGCAGTGCCTTCTACAGCAGGTGCCTCTACTTCAGCACAGGAAGCCAGTTCTCCTTATAATTCAGACTATCTGGTTGGAATCTTCTCAGAGCCAAAAAAGGAGCTGCCTGAGGAGCTTTCAGATGCCCAGCCTTCCAGGCTTGACTGGTGGTTGCTGCTCATCCTTGCAGCCAGTTTCATCTGAAAGGGCTATTGGGAGGAAGAGCAGTGCCAGAGGACCAGCCTTGCTCCACATTCCATATAAAGGAGTAGTGCTAGGTGCAGGCTGGTCTCAAAGCTTGAGTCTTTTGAGGGGCCAGTAATGTTGTGGGTAAATAAATTCTTCTGGCCTTCAGTGAAAAGAATCAGAAATATGAATGACCAGCAAGACACCTTGCAGGAAAAGGAAAAAATTCGCACTCTGAAACTACCCTCCAAATCTTATCCTGCCTTACAGTTACGTAAATGTAAGGCTTTTCCCTTCTAAAATGTTCCTAAGCAGCAGCAAACACACACTAGTCTTAGAATGGAGAATGCATCCAGGTAAGTCTTATGATGCTATTAAAGTTAAGGAGAAGGCAATTATGCTAAGTAGCCTTTGATCAGATTTCCCTGGCTCCTATTTTATGACCTTGAATCACACAGTAGTACTTTTGACATTATGGAAAGAAAACCTCCCTGGACTTATTCCAGGTCAAGTATATCAGTTACTAAAAATTATAGCTGAGGGGGAATATAACTGGCTTCTAACAGTTACTGTCTTGCTTGTTTTCATTTTTTTGAATCTGAGAAAAAGGAATGTCTAGAAGCATAGCATCTACCAACAGAGATGGATAGTCCTGGCTGTCTGAAAGCATGCAAAAATTTAATGACTATGTAATCCTATGCTCTCCACTTAAAGGGAAATCTCAAAGGAGTCTGGCTAAGGCAGTGACTTCATGCAATACAGAAGCAAACACCTTCACCCTATTTACTTTTTCAAGGAATTTTGGTATTCGTGCTGTTACTAAGATAATCTCCTGTGTTTGAGACCTTACCAGAGAGCACGATGACCAGGTAGCATTTTCTGAGTTAGCTTTAGAAATGGAAGGAGGAGATCTATGAAGATACTAAGCTTGGGTTCTCAGACCCAAGTTGGATTCTTCCCTGGCCTGTTCTGTGGTGGGACTATATTGATATGGTCATCTTTATTTTAAGGTTCCCTACAATGTGCTCCACTGAGAAGCACGTATTCATTTAACCTACAAGAATATAGGTCAGAAATGCAGAACACATGATTTTAAAATTCCCATAAGCGTTGGATTTTATGTCTTCTGTTTTTTGGGGGGAAGGGTGGGGATCATGGGAATCATGATGCTCACTGTAAAAATCACTGGTTTTTAGAAGAGGTGAGAACCACAAAGCTCATTTCCAGAAAGATATCTGTAACCACTCAAAGGAACTTCTCCCACTATTTTGAGTTGTGAGAAATGACCTGTATACGTGTCAGACATTCAGCAATTACATCGTAGGGGGTTTACAAGGAAATTACAAGTGGCATTAACAGGGCCAGCTAAGGCAATTGCCTCGTTCCTGTGTGGTAGGAGATCACAATCAAATAAAACTTGAAGTATTCAAGCTCCAAACAAAAAGAGACAATTCTTTGCATGACTCATAGTAGCTCTGTAGAATTCCTTGCCAAAGAATGATAAGCGCTAACAGTCTGTAAGGGTGCAAAGAGAAATTGAATAAGTACGCAAAGGAGAAACCCATTACTAAGTATACAGCACAACACCTAGTTCAAGGAGCCCTAGACTAAGTATATCTGGAAGCAAGAAAAATAGAAAGTAGTATCACACACCACATTTTCATGCTTCCTTAGCCATTCACATATGACAAGTGCTGGAAAAAGGAGAATGGACCAAACAGATCCTTGGAGACAACATGTCCTAACAAAGTGTGTTGGTTTAACATAGCCTGGTTTTTGGTGGGGGCAGGAGAAAAGCTGCTCAAAACTTCCATGTCTGGCACAGAACCAATCGCTGAAGGCTCTGACAATGGGCACGTTACTAGCCCAATTAGACAAGTTGGTAACGCCTCTGTGATAACATATTTAAGAAAATAAAAACGGTGGGAGGTTCTCTTTCTACTCCCGAGGGGGGGTGAGGTGGCTGCCGGGGCCCATCCCAGCGGGGGCTGCTGGGGCCCGCACAGCCAGGGCGCTCCCAAGGCCAGGACCGTGTGGCTGGAGCCCTCCTGAGGCTGGAGCCGCCCGTGCAGTGGCAGAGAGGACCATGCAGCCAGGGCTGGCAGGGAACACGTGGCCAGCAGCGAGAGACATGGCGAGCAATTCCCTGCTCCGGAGCCTGGATGAGATTAACCTCTCAACTGGAACTTACAGACACCAACTTTCTTCCAAGTCAGAGAAAAAGGAAAAGTGAGAACACGTGAGGAAAACCAACATGGCAGCACTGAGGCCAGTGAAAAAAAAGAGAGAGGGGAGGTGCTCCAAGCGCTGGAGGAGATTCTTCTGCAAGCCGTGGTGAGGACTATAATACAACAAACTGTTTTCCTATAATTCATGAGGTGCACAGGGGGTGCAGAGATCCACGTGCAGCCCATGAAAAAGAGTACTCACACTGGAGCACGTGGATGCTGAAAAGCCATAATCTAGGGAGGAACTCGAACAGAAAGAGATGACCCTTGCTTTTAGAGATAGAGAGCCTTCATTTCCAAACTAGAACAGCTCATCCTTAAAAGACTAAACCCCATGAACTAAAATGACCCATGCTAGGCGACTGTGGGAAGATTGCTTGGCCTGTGGGAGGGACTCACGTTGCAGCACGTTCGGGTGGGACTGCTGCTTGTGGAAGTTAAAACCATGCTAGAAAAGTTCACAGAGAACTATCTCCCGTGGGAAGGATCCCACAGCACAGTAGAAGAAACTCTTTTCCTTAAGCATACTAAAGATTTTAAAGAAGTTAAATACTGACCAAAACCCCATGTTTTGTTTCCTTGTGTGGTCGGTGGAAAGAGGGAGGGACTGGGAAAAAAAGGTGTTCTGAAGATTTGCTTTGGTTCTCATTACCCTTTTTACTTTTAATTCTGTTAATAATAAATCTTCTTTATACTGTTTCAGTTTTGAACCTGTTTTTCCATAAAGTGGGGTTTTTTTCAAGAATCCTTATCTCAACTCATGAAAAATGAAGTTTTCAATTCCCCCTCCTCTGCTCAGTTCTGGCAGAGGAAAATAAGTAGATGGTTTTTTCGTGGGTGCCTGGCGCTTAGCCAGCTTCAAAGCACAACACAAAGTCACTTCCTTTAGGAGAAGGGGTGAACCTGGCAGGATGTGAAGTGCAAGTTCGAAGGGAGGCTTCCGAGTCCGCATCTTACAGGAACTGAAATTCTGTATAGGACCCAATTACCTTTACATTTTGCCATATTTTTTAATGTAAGTAGAACAGAAACAAACACTTACATCTCCCCACTGGTAGAAGAGCTTAGCTGCATTCCACTGCAGTTTCTGGTTCCTTTTGTTGCCCACAATAGGAGAACGGCCACGGGACAGGCCTTTCTTGGTAATGTTCACATGGTGGCCCTTCATCCACTCAGGCCAGTTGCCACGATTACAGCGGTGAACAAAGCGTGCGCACTCAAGGAACAGGGCTGCTCGCGCCACTACAGGAGCTTCCTGAAATGTTTGCAAAAAATCACCTTAAAAGCAAAATTGCTTTGGAAAAACAATTTTGGAGTATTCTGTGCTCTAAAAAATTGCTTTGCAAGCTTGCCAAGAAGTCACACAGTATGACCAATCTCTCCATAGAAAGCTGACACTAGAGTCTCTCTACATAAGTCTCACCTTTTGAGCTACTAAAACCAAGCTCATAAAGACTGAACAGTCTTGCTTAGTCCAAACACTAGAGGGGCAGAAAGAAACACAATATAAACTTAAAAAGAACATTATGTCCCTCTGTAATGTTCTCCTTCAGAAACCATCTAACTGCAAAAGCAGAAGCGTGCATCTAGCACTGTTACGGTATAAACATGTCAAGTTTTAGTTTCACCTTTGCTACTAAGGCTGCAAATATTGCAGGAGCAAATGACAGCATGGCCACACAAATCCTAGCATTTGTCACTTTAGGTCCTGCTTGTGGAACTTGAGGATGAAAGCATTAATGGTGGTTCGTTAAAACTAGGAAAAGCACTGTTTTGTGATTATAATAAATATCTGTGAATACAGAAGTGTATTACTCTGGCATAAGTCAACAAAATTTCAATTACTTTAGCAAGCGTCAGGCAATTTAGTACTGAAATAACTGGCAGCTGAGTTTTGAAAGGACTGATTAGTTTCCCGAGGAAAATCCTCCCGTTCCTGGCTTGGAAGAATCATTTTAATGGGAGAAATTATACTGAGTGCACCTTAATTTGTATTAAATCACCCAGAAACACACGTTAGACCAATAAAGAATGCTCTTGAAACTTTCTAAAATGTTCAAAAATGGACACACACAATAATTTTGTTTCCTAAAGGGTAGATTCAGGTGTAGCTTTTTTCCCAGCAGTCTACAACTGCCAAAATAACATCCTTACAGACATGGAAAGTGACTAAAAAGCAAATGGTTCTCCTAATTTTCATTTAATTTTCCCCTTTCTTCCTGAATTTTTCACAACCAAAACTCCTGCGGTCAGAGCTTGTAAAACTAGTAACACAACAATGCCTACAGTTTACCAGCTGGCTTTAAAACGTTCACTAATAGGGATTTCACAGAGCACAAACGTGTGTTACACACTTTTAGATGCTGACAGCTTTAATGAAATTATTTGAACAGATCAGCACCTACTTATACAGAAGGGCTTATCAAATGTGGTCTATAAATAATAAAAAGGTCCTGAGACCCTGTAAGATGGTCTGTCAAACATTATTAAATAGAGCCCAACAGTGTTTTAATCAAAAATTGAAAGCAAGAAATTTTGGACCAGTGCTCCTAAAGTTTGATTTAAGAAATTATTGACACAACATCCATTTGCAGCTTTTGCTCACATTTGTACAAACGCTGGGGGAAAAAGCGATTTATTAGCAATTCTCTTGAATAGGAAGATTTAAGCTGCTGTAATGTTCTGATGAGGAAGGCAGAAATCTGAAGGAAGACACTCGCTAACAATCAGAAACAAAACTATCATCTAGCACTTGTAAAAACATTACAAACGACTTGTTGATCACGTGCAATATGGAACATAGAGTAGGTGAAGATTTTATTCTTTTATTCTCACAAAGTAAAACCTTAACTATGGAGACATATGTGAAGAGATGAAGTCCCAGCCTTACTCTACTACTGGTTTAGTTCACCAGTCGTAAAGTCAAAATTTCTTGCATACTGGAATCCTGTAAAAACACGTGTTGTAAACGTTATGAAAGCATGCAACTACCACAGTTAAAGGAGGATATGTAGGATGGGGGACAAAGAGGAGGAACGGGATTAATTAAAAATCACTGTATTATTTAAAAATCACTAAAAAAGACCACCTGCATGAAGGACTTTCTGAACATCATAGTGCACAAGCTCCCTGTGATTACTTACCTGAGGCTCTGAGAAACCTGAAGCAGCAGCAGCAAGAGAAAGATGAAGATGTGACAGAATGGATAGAGATGGACTCACACAACAGAGAAACACATCACAAATGGAGAGAAATTAATCAGGCAGGTGACGTGTAGCTGAAAAGAACACAAGTTACCATGGTCACTGTCAAAACCGGACACAGCAGCAATACTCTCACAAGTCTGTCTGTGCCTATGCAACTGTTCACAAGTCCAGTTTTAACATTAGACCTGCTACATTGTTTTGCTCCTTGTTCTTGTACTGTATAAATTGACATGAATTCACCAACTGGTTAACAATTCAAGTCATGCCACTGATTTTTTCAAAAGATTACCTGATTTGTTCTAAACAGCAAACGACCTGGGTAGAAGGAACCAAATACAGAATGGATTTGGAATTTCCCAACATCACATTATTGTTCATGTAAACATGATTCTGCAGAGTTTTATGACTACAGAGAATTTATGTCCAGTTTTGTTTTCAAGAACAATGACTTTTACAATGCTAATCAACCAGTGGTAATTTTCCTTGAGTCCTTTCTTAAAGTCCACATGGCACTTTGATCAAAAATTCATTTCCTCTGATCTCTTCAAGACAGAAAAGAAAGGCACAAATTACCAATATACTTTTAAGAGATGCCAAAGTAAATTTGAGTACTGTCAAAAGATGCTGACAGGATAGCTCTGCTTTGTCTAAGCAAAATTAAGTCTGACATGAAAGTTGTCTTAGCAGGTACATGAAGACAGGTTGCGAGTGAATTATTAACTAGTGTACTGGAAAATTGCCTGTTTCAATTAGTTCAGACCTCTCTGATTATATCTGAAGTCAAGTACAATCCGTGACACAGTTCTTTGTTTCTGTTCCCAGTCTTTTACTTAGGGGACCTGTTTGTAGCAATCTCTGATTTCCTTCCCAATCATAAGCACTTCTACAGAAAAATATTTCTGCCATAAAAACAGGGACATGGGAACAATAGAGCTTGTGTGACAAAAGACCGAGGGTGACAGGGAGTCAGGATATTGAAAAGTATTCTTGCAGTTTAGACTTTGCTTCTGCTGCCCCAATACTTAGCAGGTCGTTTTAAACAAAATCCTACCAGAAAACAGTACAACTATTGCATTTCAACAAGGATAAAAGATTTACGTGTTAAAACAAATGATCTCACACATCTTATTGGAGAAATGTAATGCTGACAGGTGTCACACACTGTTATATTGGTCAAAGAAAAGCTGGTAGCTCCCCACCTGAGTCATTTACATTAGTTCTAATGAGGTACTTTAGGTAACATCATTACACAATCACAGACAGCAGTTTATTAAAATCCTCGGCACGAACTTAAGCATGGACTGAAATATCCCAAAGTAAATCAATGTTATTATTGCAAAGTCTGGATTTAAGCTGGGGACATAAAGATGAAACTGGCTGCAATATTTCAATTATCACTGAATATTTGCACAGTATATATTGATTGTGGTTTTAAAAATTTAGTCAAGGATGGATGCTGCTTCTAGGAAAATATGTTAACTGCATAGCTGCTAAACCTAATGCAGCACTCATTTTAATATACAAAAATTATTAGCTCCAAAAGGATGCAGCATTTGTTTCACTGCTCTAATTCCTTTAAATCATTGTGGCAAATGGGTACAAACATCCAGGGTGATCAAAGATTTCAAACTTGTCCTAAGAATAGAATTTTGCAAATCTGCATGAAAAAGCATGATCATCAAGATTATGGAAGAACTGAAACTGGAGCTGTTTGCCTTTATTTTTAAAAGGCTGCCTTAGCAACTAGGCTGGATAAAATTACTTAAGAAGCTTTTCATTTGCATCAGGCCCGATTCAAACTATATTACTTCAAAAGCCTGAAAACAGAAGTTTAAAAAACCATAATGCTTCCTTTTGGGTGTACTCTACTGACATTTAATGTGGGAATTTTCCGTTGCCATTAACCAATACAGTGAAATGACAAGCTGTCATCTTTTAAAATAGACACTGCATGGGACTGCCTAATTTCTATATATCTCTAATACTTTGCAGACAAAATGCCAGCTAAACAGGTACTTGGAATCTCCCAAGTCTATAATTAGGGCAAGGCTTCCTTCATCTTTAGCTGTAGACCTTTCAGAAATTCTAATACTGAAACTGTCTGCATCATTCAGTTGAATGGAGAGACAGTTACATTTTAGTTTGTAAAAGTCAGCTCTGGAAGTCAGACATCTTCAAACAGTTCACTCTGACTGGTAGTTTCCAGCTGACTTTATGCATGGGCACAGAGTAAGCTGGTCTGTAACTTAGTCATTTGGGAAATTTAAAAATTAAGTAACATATTTACAGGCAATAGGGACATAATTGCCAAACCCCTGTTTTATTATCTGATTTATTAGAATACAGAGCAGTGCATCTTCAGAAGGATCCTGGTGACAAACTTGCTAGGAATGAGCTCTTTCCTGCCCATGCACCTTACACCTTACTAACCCTATTAGTTTAGAATTTGCAACGGGATGGCAGCCTGGAAGCTTTGGAGACTGAAGTTGGGTGCCACACACACAGCAGGTTGCAAGCCACCTCCTGAGCTCACTGCAACCCTGACTTGTAAGAGCCACCTCTGACTGTGAAACCATGAGATAGGCTACTCTATCAGCTACTGCATCCACAGCTTCCAGCCAGAGCAACAAGCTCTGGCAGAAAGTGTGGGAAATAGTGAATGAAATGTGTCTGCTGGAAGATGGATGAGGACTACTCCGAACAGTAGAGCTACATGGGAACTGACAACAACTACTACTCCAGGCCAACACTAACGTAGACGTGCTCGAATCTGTCAACCAAGTATGCAAGGTTAAGATACAAAGGAGTGGTGCACAGAGCGTAACATCCCTACAGCCATAGAACAGGCAATGCAGCAAAGGTCAGGGCCCAGCGCTAGCAGGAAGGGAGAGTCTGACATCGCCAGCACTGAGAAAAAACTGAATTCGAGCACAAACGGCACAACAGACACACGGGTGAGTGGTGCAAAGTGGGAAGAAAAGGGATAGAGAGCATGTGGATGCTCTGAAAGCAGTGGCTTTTAATCTTTTTTCAGCTTGCACACAGCCAAACACTTACGGAAGGAAGCAGAAAAGCAGCATGCAAAGAAATTGCTACTATTTGGCTGGTTTTTCATAGTTGTATTTGTCATACTCCTTGCTTGTCACATAAACACCTCACAGAGCCCCACTGGGATATGAATCACAGGCTGAAGGCCACAGCTTTAGAAAAGATTGTCAAAAAACACAGCTGCAAGGATAAGAAGGAGATACAAGATATCAAGAAGAAGATTCAATTGTGTCACTTCTTTGATTTGCATTGGCAAATCAGCAATACCTACATTTAAAAGCATGCACACTCTAAGATGTTAATTTTTTTCCACTGACTGTCTCTGGCGACTAATAGTTCAGTGTCACCTAATTGTAATTATAACTCTGTCAAAACTAGAGAGTGGAATTCCTGTGCCTCTCCAAGTAGTTATCCAATCTTCAATCCTTATTCTGTATATTGACACTAGGAGCAGAAACAGAGTGTCTGTGAGCAAAGTATGAAGTCAACAATACAAGCTTTGCACTGACAGTAATATAGTTATGGAGAGCTACGTTATAAAAAAGGATCTGTTTTGTCTGCAAACTCGTCCAGTCACAGATGCTAAAGCTTCAGCTAATACCAGCACCACCAGGTGGAATTGCTGTAATGCTTTGCATTCTTTCTGCAGGACACAAAGAGCATTGTGAATGACAGTGGACCATGTATGCACATGGTCTCAGCAGGTAACAACAGACCAATAATGACTTACAAGATCTAGAGCTGCTGCCAAAATGGAGGCATCGGGGATAGTGCCTGGTTCACAGCAGTTCAGCAGAAACTGAAAGCGCTTCATGCCTTGGCGGATTGCTCCCAGGTTGACAACATTCTTGGATTTTCCTCCTTCTTGGTTGGAGGTCATGTGATCATCAAAGCTATGGCAACCTAAAGAGGTAGAGAGTACAGAGGGGATGCAGGGAGGGGTAGAGAGAAGGGAACATAGCCTCTCACCAGTAAAAAATGGGGAACAAAACCCTTGATGAGTACAGCCTTAGTGTAAATCCCTTTCTCTCCTTGTGTTATCTTGAAGATAGGTGCATTTTTACAATATCCATGACTTCCATGAAACAGACATACAGCAAGTCAGATTCTGGTATTGGTCATGCTGATGTCTGCCCAGAACATTTCCCTCATACTCTGTGTGGAAGCCCAGGACCTACTCCAACACAGGTGAACTAGGATGTTGTCCTTCCTCCCCATCTCTTTAACACAGATCATCTTTCTTACAGTCTTTTTTCCTTAATAATCTCCTACCTTACTCCTCTATTGCCTCTAAGTTTTCTTTAAAGTGAAGCATGCATAACCCTTATTCCTCATGGATCAATTATGCAATATATCATCTACTGGGACAGAAAAATCAGTAGTGAATGTGTAGTCTATGGGGAAATCAAGCACTGTCCTTTATTCAGGCACGCATCTGCAATTACCGCAAGAGTAAAGAGGAAAGATGGACTGGCCTCAACTCCTAGGTATCATCATTCCAGCCACTCTCCCTTGAAGTGTCTTGTACTCTTTAGGATGGAAAAATCTCTAATAGTTCTGTTCAAAAATGAAGCTGGCATCCCACTTCAGGGACAATTTTAAACTCTTATGTATAGAGTTCACATCATAAATCAACTAATGCCAGTTAATTCTAATGCAGATCATTATGCAGTTGTTACCCAGAGATGAGAGAATGGTAGAAAGACACAGATTAGAAACAAGGAAAGCAGTTTCAAGGCCAAAGTGGCTGGTCAAAAAAGGGGATAGTCAGCTTCTGGGCTTTTTGCCTTTGCCCATACTACTTTCCCTGTTTACACCTGAAAGTACAACAGTTTACAGAATACTGCAGGATAAAGCACTGAAGAAGAGAACACTGAGTGGAGAATTCAAAATTGGCTTTAAACATGGATTATTTGAAAGACAAGATTAAAAACACCAACTCTACAGGACTTCTTGACTTCTTCAGGAAAGAAGAATGGCTGAACTCAAAGTTATTTTCAGCATGCACTCCCTAGAACTATTTGTAAAGCACTTATGTGCCACAAAAAAAGTCGCAACAGAAAATGACAATGTAGATCTTCACTTTTCCCTTGAAGACAGAGGTATATCAAATTTCAAGAGACTTCTTTACAAATTCCTTGGCTTTTTTCTCTCCAGTGAAGCTGTACCTGGCTACCACCAAACAAAATGTCCCTATGTTGGGAAAATAGTCCATTGGAATGGATCAAACAAAGTAGAAAAAACACTTATACGTGCGAGCAATCACAAACACCCTTCCAAGTCCTTCTGTTTCCTTATAGCCCTTATATCTTATCTGAGCTTTCCTGCTACGACTGTCCTAACACTAACTCATTTGAGGTACAAATGTTTCCTGTTCAGGGCCCTGTTAAGGCTGTGCCTGTATGAGATAAAGAACAGAAACTTGCCTAACGCATGTCCCTAACCCGCACCATAAAGAGCTAGCAGAGCTTTTGTCCATCTAAACTCAGTGGCATACCTTGCATTTTGTTGAAGCTTTACAAGACAATCCTTTAGAGGCAGCTGGTGACTGCCCCTTGCTGTGCCCATCCTGGAGTAGCCTTGCTGTGATCAGGGTAGCCCTCCCTGACCTAATTTATGTGACTCAGGCCTTCAGAAGTTCTCGCCCAAAGAGCAAAGACCATTTCCTAACACAGGAGGATGCACAAGCTCCTGCCCCACAGTTGCTCCCTCTGAGAGTATGGGCTCATCCCTCAGAGCAAGTCTGAGCTGCTGTGACTTGAACGCCCTGTCTACTTCTGTGGTCACTCACAGCGTCTTCAGTAAGCGCCCAAAGGAACGGATCTCATGTAAATGCACTGTAAGTGTATATATTTCTATACGCTTTGCTCTTAGTATAGGTAAAAAGATCGTTAAAATAAATATTTTTACACATGAATGTGTATATATTTGTGTACACATATGCATACATATGCACACATACAGATACACATACATATGTATACATATATAACACAGAATTTCCAGTGTTCTAGATGATAAATCACAAGGAAGATTACAGTTCATAAATGATGTCACAAATTACTCTACATTTTATAATTTTTAATGTAATTTATTTCTCCTTTATCCATTTTCTCTTAAATTTGGTCTACTGTTAAAAAACCCAAAAACACAAGAAGAAACACCACATGGAAAAAGCATGAGCAAAGTAATAGCATAGCACCATGAATGACAAAAATGAGAAGGCAGTGAGAGGTTCCAATTTAATACTTCAGGATCAGACCTTGGATTTAACAGTATGCCCATCCACCATTAAAAGGCTTTTATACTCTTCTTGTTAAGCACAGAAAACCGTATCTGTATGGAAGAAAGAGAAGCACTCGAAATTTGAAGTTCTGTTCAGTTGAACAGAACACTGTTGCTGTTCTACTGGGTGATAGACTGTCCCACCATGAACAGACCCCACACTGATATCACTGTGCACATGCAAGCACAGACATACACAGAGCAAGTACAACTACTCTAATAGTTTTGCTAAAGCTACGTGGCTTTCATTGCATACCAGAGATCCTTGTAGATACAGTGATGTAACTTCCTTAACTGTCACACTTGGCCTTAAAAACTTTTATTACCCTTGTATTAGGAAGATATAAAGAATTACTTCCTACAACAAAATATGAAGGTCATCTCACAGGCGCACTGCTGTGAGAAAGAGCTGTGGCAGTCTGTAAAGATCTCACTGCCCCTCGGCCATGTTTAACCAGTGAGAGCTGGGAGGAAATCTGGTGGAAGTATTTAATACCTACTTCAGTACAAAGCAGTGGATGAAGAAACTAAGTCCTTCCATTGCTGGGGAATGCTACCAGACTTCAACAAGGTAGCTGAACTGACGCATTCTCCCAAAGGAACAATACTTTTCATCTAGGAAGTAACTGAAAAGCACCACCATTCACCAGTGGCAGATAATGACCAGTTTACAGTAACAAGATATGCTCATACTTTGCAAGTATCACTTGCCTGAGAAATGCCTTACATGCATTACACTGCAGGCCTGGGACAAGTGATGGCAAAATACACACAATGCAATGTCGAAGTGTAATGTCAGAAGAAAACCAAATATAATGCCAGAAAATGTAGCATACTGTAAAGCTACAGAAATCATGCTAAAAAAGAAAATTTACTCCTTTTTGTGTGTTTTTGGGAATCTGGTTGTGTTGTCTTAAAAAAAAGTAACAGAACTTCAAGATACAAGGTTGTCTCCCTGACAAGAAGGATGTCCTTTGAGCTGAGGACATGAGCATGTCAATGACTGCATGATATTTTAAAACAGATTATACCATGATTTTGTATTATTCATAAAGGCACTTTTCAGACATTGCTGACTTTGAAAACACATATTAATAAATACACTTCTGTGGAAACAAAAGGAGTGTTTTTATTATGTTGTGTGTTAAGAAAAAGGGACAGCATCCCTAACGAATGGTATGCAGAGACTAGACATGCAAACACAGAAGAAAAGAGATAATTATAACAAGGTTTGTGCAGGGTTTTCCATTTCTGTGCTGATCTTTGCTAAAACTGTCAAATAGTTACAAATTGAAAAAACAAAACTAAACAAAAAACCAGATGGAACACCCATTGTTGTATTAGACAACATAAGATTTACACCCTAATTTTGAACTGAACAAGTGCTTGGAAGCAAGCATTAATTTTTCAAGTGTATCGACCAGATGTAATTTGATTTTAAAAGCCGAAATATTGTACTGTATAATTTACGTAGATAGTCTAATTTTTTTAGAAAAAAATTTATCAGAGCTTTTTTCTAAATCAAAATAAAAGAATGAAGGAAGGGAAAGAAAACATTTACAAAGACTAAAAAATTGGAGAAGGTTACAATGGAGACAAAAACCATGAAGAAAGCAGGAAAAAAGGGAAAGGGGTAAAATACAGAAAGAAAGGTATTTTAAAAATGATAAAAAGAAAGAAAAAAGGAGACGAGAACCCTGATTTCTAACCATCTTTTTCTTCTGTGTGATGAAGCTTGGATGGGTGTCTTCGGCAGGTGCGCCATTTACCAAGACGCTTGAAGAAATTCTCCTCTTCATCTCGCCCGTTTTCCTGGCCTCCTCCTGGCCCCCCTCCTTCAGACAGCTTCACTGCGCTGGTAAACTTCACCTGTGCAGGGACAGAGGGGCTGGTCAGTCTGTGCCATAGCACAAGATCTTGGTCTCACTGCTTAGACATAAACATCTACAGAAGGGCTGTAAGGGTCAACACAGCAACACAAGTGGATCTGCACAGATTTACATACGCTGAGCACTTCATCTTTTAAGCTTTCTGCTTAAAGGATTGATCTTTCTTGAGAGGCTGTGAAAGGACAAAGAAGGAAGAAGAAGTGTGAACAACAATTAATCTTAAGTGTGTTGACAGAGCCTGCACTTTCCTCTCAGTGCACCAGAGCAAACTGACCAGTACAGTGTAAGTTTAACCTAGTCTACACCATGAGGCAAAAAAGACCAGTGTCAAATTCCCATGGCTCTGTTCTGGAGATTTCTGTGACAGTCTCCTTAGCTGCAAAGTCCATATTGAAGAAAATGTTCCCATGTGCAGCAAAAACCAGCCAGATCCTGCCTTTTCAAGCTCTCTGTAATTCAGCCTGATACGTTTACCTTGGAGCTCTGCCTGATGAAAGAGAGACGGTCAACAGAGCTGCTATCTAGGAGATCTTCCACTCCATCAGCCAGACCAGAGAGGGAGGAGCGCTTCAGCCAATTCCCTGTTACAGAATAAGTCACTCAGGACAAATTTAAAAATTCTTCCTAGAAGAATCTATTTCTTAGCAATTGCAGTATATTTCTCCATAGTGGCCATACTAAGGCGTGGGAAAATGGGAGAAAAGCAGAAGGTAATGTTTTCATGTTACGTGTATTAACTACCATGCAAGGCCAGGTCTTGGGAATTGGAACAGATATATTCTCTGTTTAACAAATGCTAATTTGGACTATTTACCTTGTACAGACAGTAATCGTGCCTGTGAGATTACAGTACTAGCCTACTACTTTGGGGGGAAAGTTTCAATAATCTATTTTAACAAAAATATCCCCTGATATCTTTGGCAAATTTCTTACATTTCCCTTTGCCTCAGTTCCACATTTGTGAAGTGGAGAGAGCAACAAATCACAGCATCTTTGGGGAGAATATATGGACAATAACGAACTGTGTTGCAATATTTCTTAAGACAGATATATCTGGCTGTATTTCTCTGTGCATGCAATATGTATACGGAATAGAAAGAGACATACATTTACCTATGGGAAGTTTGAGTTTCTTTCGAAGGGAGATTCGTCGGGAGCGAGAGCGGGAGCGCCTGTCTGTGGTGGTTCCAGAGTGAGCAGTTGTGCACTCAGATGTGTCCTGCTCAGATTGACTACTGGTATCACTTGCTGCACTTTGTGACTTAAACATCTTTCGCCAGAAATCCTTACGTCCCAGATTGGCCCCTTGGATTTGCTCATCACTGGAATAGAATGTATGTAAAGCATGAGCTGTATTTCAGTGAAATTTGAATGCTCAGGGAAATGAGAACTCCTTTCTGCAGCCCGTTCCTAAGCTCTCTATTACTTGAGGTTGTTTCATTTTGAATTCCAAACATACTGTTCTTAGAGGGACAGAGTCAAGGTTGACAACATACTCAATATTGTTCAAGACACAAAATAACCATCTTTTCTACCCTTAGAAGCTTGTCCATTCTGGCACGACCTTCACCCCCTGCCCCTCTACCACAGAAAGCTTATCTTCTCTGTCCATCAGCTAGTGCACATGGGTGAGATAACCCAGGCCGGACAGATGCCTGAAAGGGAGTTATCTCTGGCGCCAAAGAGATGAGACCCCCCCAGCGACAGTGAACATCCCTCGCCTTGAGAGCGAGATGTAGAGAGATAAGCCAGGAACCATTGACTGAGAGACACTTTACTTTAAAGCTATAAAAGCTACACAAATTCTCACGGATGCAGAAGTCTCACACACACTCCCTGGAAACGTGTATTGCTCCTTCCTGAAGTTTGGATGCATCTTCATGGTTACTTTTCGGAACGGAGAAACGGAGAACGGAGAAACGGAGAGCAAAAGGTTTTTTATGTATGCCCCCTCAGAAACTGGATGGTAAGATGCATTGAATCCTAATCTATACTATTTCTTTGCTTGCTGTACTATAGGCACATTATTATAGTGTACTGAATTGTTTATGTACTAGTAGTGTTTCTTTTGTTTATCCTGTGTAGTAAGTAATCTGTTAAAGTCTTATGTCTGTTAAATTTGTATCTATTAAATAAATAATTCATTTTGTAATAGACATAATGGGCCATTATTAAGAACCTGAAAAGTGAGAACAGTCTGAGGTGCAGGCTGCCCCTAAAAAGATTTACTACCAGAAATATGAGTCAAAGGCAGGACTTGTCTAAGCCCTTCTCTCCATTCGTAACATCCACTGAACAGGTCATTCCAATTTTTAGTTTCTACACATGAAAGTAAATAATCTTAAATGTCAAAATGAACCATATTTATAAGACCACATTAGTACTTTCTACAAGTATTTGTACCAGAAAGCTTTACGACATCATGACAGCCATTTGTGAACCAGCTCATTAAGTAATGGAATTGGGACAGCATTTTTTACTATGTTCTTGAGATCTCCCATGGTTATGGCAGGGCTCAGAGAGGAACAACTTGCTGCAATCCTGCACAGCAGTAAAAGGCTTTGTGCTATCCTAGCTGTCTCAGCAACAGTGAGACTTTGCAGGCTCAATTAAGGCAGGAGAATATGTGATGTAGAGCTCTGGGCCCTTGTGCAAACAATGTCTTCATGCAGTGCATTTCAAAGCTCTTTAACAAGACAGACACGTATTCAGAGGAGTTAAATAACTTGCCCAAAATTACTTAGGGACCCATGGCCATTTGTAGAATTTTCTAAAGTTCTTAAGAGTATTGTTTAATTCAATAGTAAATGGCAGAATTCTTTGGACATAAGAGATTTCAGTTGTACAATGCCAACAGCAGGCTGATTCCCTGTGCTGAATAGGGAATTAGAGCAATCTTTGGAGACTATGTGCCAAATGCAGGTCAGGAATGAGCTGGCTTTCACTCAAGCATTAATGACCCTTAGCAACAACTTGGAAGTTGAAAATTAATAGGATCATCCCCCAGGAGTACAAATAAAGCTTGGAGAACAGTTGTGGTTAAATCTATGGGAAGTTAACATGCTAGTTACTGCTCTGGTAATACGGTACACGATATTGACAAATCTACTGCACTGTCATTTGAAAATCTCTGCTGTTTCCCTATCAAAACCAGGATGGGTCCAGTTGGCAGCACTGAAAACAGGCATTACCTGGTTTTTGCAGTAGCTCCTGTGTAGACACTAAACAGTTGTTGTACGATCCAAACAGGTTAAGTCTTTGCTGTCCTGTCCATTTGTACTAACCCCAGAAGGAAGCTGCTGGCACTAACACGTTGAACAATTCAATATTTACTTACTGTTCTGGAGTTTGCATTGGGCGGCTTGAGACATAACTCCGGCATTCATCAGGGGCAGCTGAGGCCTGACCTTTGTCAATGATGACACTTCCCACCTCAGATCTATAGAGACAAGATAAATCATCAGCCAAAGGAAATGGATGGCCCATCTCATGGTCATCGCATAAAACTGGATATGGAAACCTGCAAAGCAGTTTTAGCCATACCCTCTCCTCAGCAACTTTCTGTCTCTATATACATATTACTCTCAAAAAAGGCATCAGCTCTTTTAGCAGCAAAGCCAAGGTTTTCAGGACTTTTTCAACTTTCTTAATCCTTCTTCCCAACATTTTAATAAGACAAATTCCTCAAAGCACCAGAGGAAAATTTCTTTTTGATAAAGAAACATGTCAGTATTAGATTTCTTCTTGGACTTGTTTTGCATATCAGGTTTACCTTTTAGAAAAACAGGTACACAACCCAAAGGATGTGATGCATATTAAGAAGTACATCCACAGAGTGTTTTGGGAGTGACACTATGTTTCTTAGTTCTCTTAACCTTTCCTTATCCCAGTGTTTCCATTGCACTGTTCTCTTATGCCTCTTTTATGAGACTGCCAAAGCTTTTCTCTGCAAATTTACTGCAGTCTCAGCTCACTAAATTTTAAAGGAGGCTACTGCCACAGCACAAGCCTGTGTATCAAGAATCGACATGCCATAAAGATAAAACAGGCCCTTGGACTTCCTAAATTTGTGTTCAGCACAGATAGTCATAGATTCATACGCAAGTCAGTCATTTACCTTCTCCCTCCTCATACCCACCTTTTGCTCCCAGCAGGTTTTGGGTCTTGCTCTGTTTCCTCTGTCTTTTTTCCTGGTATTAACTTTTCAGCACTGTCCAAGAGAGCACTGAGTGCCACTCTCCGAAATACATTCCCATGAGCCTCCTTGATAAATTGGACCAGCTGTCGGATATCACAGTACAAGCCCTGAGTAGCAAGGCATCATGAAAAAGAACAAATTCAGTCTGAAGTTTCTAAACAAGCAGTGAGAATCAGTACTTTCTGAGGTACTTCACCAGGCCATTACTTCTCCTCTGGCTGTTGTGTGGTCTACTCTTCAGGTATATGGTTTTTAGGTTTTTGCTGGAAACTCATTTAGCGCACTCTGAAGAAGGAGACAAGGAGGAGCACTATTATGGAACATGATCTGCAATGGGATACAGCAGATGGGGAGGTATCAGACGCTAAAAGACCTGCGAGATGATGGAGCTACAAAGATGACTTAAAGTTGGTTTTATACCATTCATCTAGACCACAGACTTAAAAGGCATGAAGTATCTAAGATGTATGTGAGGGGATGTAGCATGCAAACAATTGCATGTGTTTTTCAGAACCAGTGGGTGTCCTGGGATTTTTTTTTCATTATTTTAAAGCTTTACATCATATGAAGAGAGAGGAATGACTCACTCATTCCCCAACCTACCTCCCACACTCAAGGCCCTTTTTAATTCTGAACATTCATACACATCTGGGAGGTGCAAATCACCTCTATGTGTGAGGGCAAGGGGAGAGAGGGAACAGTTTTATAGGACTTGATTTTTGATCTGTGAGCTTTCCCGAAAGACCTTGGATTATTCTGATAATTCCCAGCAAGGAACAAAGGAAAACAAAACAAAAAACCTCAACAAGTTTATAATTGCACCTGTATCCTGATTAAGGCTTTCATTTTTTTTTAGTAAGATACTGACCACAAGATTGACTTTAAAGAATGACAAAACAACAACAAATCCGCATGCATGCTCTACATGCTGTGTTCTCCATACAGGCACAATTAACAGTGTTACCCTTAAGGATAAGTTTTACCTAACAGAGTCTAGAAAGATACACAATTTGTAAGAAAAATTTACATTTGGTGCTCCTAATCTAGGTCCAATAATGGGGCACGTTTTTCTGCATTGCAGCACCTAATCTCTTATGAGAAACATTCCAAAGGAGGAAAATCCATAAGAACTAGAGGACTTGGACATAGGTAGACTAGTCTGCTGGTTTAAGCTGTTACTGTGGTTTTCCTTCCCCTCACAGAGCACTACCGCCCCTTTAGCTGGACTTCAGTGTCTCTACGGCTCTGCTGTAATGATGAAATACAAGAATGTTTCTTGTTTGCTTCCATGAAAACTCTGAATTTTTGATAATAAAGGAGGTGGCCTGAGACTAGCTGCTAGAGTACACCAATTTGGATGAAGAGAGATCATGTCATCCAGTCTACTGACTGCTCTGGGAAGAGAGCATATACAAAAAGCATGAGCAAATATACATATACAAAAAGAGCATTACCGTAATTTTGCCCAGCTCTGTGGGTTCC
>VZTI01002981.1:22955-37490 GCA_013397865.1 Struthidea cinerea | reverse complement strand
ACACCACCCCTCCCCCCAGCCTCCCCAGCCCTGTGGTGCTCTACGCGAGCTCGAAGAGAGTCCGCTGCACTTCTCTCACAGAAAAATGCCCCAGTCTTTCTCTCTCCAAGCTTTCCAGGATACCTCTTTTAAACTGATGGACATTTCAGACTCCGAGAGATCTAAAGTTCCTGATCCTACTTTTAGGTGAGATTTAATTTTCAGTGCATCATGCTGGTTTTTCATTGTAGAGGCTTTAATGAAACAGAAGTGCTACCCTTTCTTCGCAGATACAAATTTGGAAATTGAAGGTTAGTGAGATCTCTGTATTCGGGCACAGTTTTTTTGAAAGACCTGGACTTAGGAGCTTTACATTTAGTTGTTTGCCGCTAAGCAGGGTATATTTTGTTTATTAAGTACATCTAGTCAAGTTTTCCTATGCTGCTGTTCAACATCGGCACTAGATAGCGCTGTGTGAACACATAATCCCTGAATGGGCAGCTCCAAATATGAAAACGTCCAGTCACTCAAATGAAATGCACGTATGTTTTTCTGACCTTCCTGTTCCATGTGCAGAGTCTTAAGTGCATCACACTCAAACGGCCAGTTATATGTGCTAAAGAAGTTTTTTAGCTCTTGGAGAGACAAGCAACCAAAATGCAAATATATGACAAAAATATAGGTCACTCAAATGCCTGGTGAGAAAGCTCTTGCTGGCTCCACCTTCAACTGCATGTATTGAACTGCAGCACACACCCTTTTATCTTCACTTTCCTTCTGAGATCTATGAAGTACATAATCCTCAAGTCTTGCAGAGTTCGAAGCCAGGGTTTCCTCTGAAATTTCAATTCCACCTCCAAAATTCTGTACATCTAAGGATTGCTCCCAGAAAGCTCCAGTTGTTATTAAGCAGCCTCTCAACAGTATCTTTAATATTGGGTCTGTGTTCTTTCCTTCCAATGGAAAAGAATTTAGTCCTTCTCTTCCAGGAGTCCACCATCGGAATTTGCATTCCACTTCCAAAATTCAACACATCCAAGTATTTCTCTCAAGACAAAAGGTGCCAGCATAAAATGGTCTTGCTTGTATTACCCCCTGGCCAGCCTTTCTTTCTTTTTTCAGTCTTCTTTAGCATTCTTGTTATGCTAATTTCTTATATGTATCACTACATACATATATAGAGAATATAAAATTATTCTTAAGGCTTACGGAATAGATTAGGTTAATACAAATGGTCCTTGGGGACCATTTGTATTAGCAAAGCATCTGCTACACTTTCCTCTATGAATCATCATGGACAGCATCGTGTTCTTTCTGTCATGTTTCTTTGCAATAAGCACATGTTTGGCACACTTTTTGTACTTGCTCCTCTCTCCCCAGCAACTTCATCTTGTATAAGTTGGTCATTTTTGTTATTATAGATGGCTATAACCAAGAAGTCTCAGGTCTCCTTAGCAATATGGTCATTAATGCAAGCTGTACAATCATGTGATTCACATATAAAGAAGGCCAGTGTGGAGTTGTGAATGCTTCATATTGTGGCATCACAGCATTCTCCCATATATGACCCATTCCTGCTGCTTGTATTGCCTTAAACATCTAATTTTCTTAACATAAATTAAAAAATAAATGTAGGCTTATGGATTCTTACAAGATCTGAAGTATGTGATCATCCTCTCGTATTAACAGAGCTTTACATTTCATATACTTAAAGAGGATTATTCTTAATGGCTTGGCTTATTCACTGCTACAATCTACTGTCTTCAAAGACTACTTTTCTGAGCAGGTGAAACCTAATTGAGCTATTCCTGTACGCCTCTTTAAACAGTGGGGAAATTAATTTTGATTTTTGGGCAATTCCTTAGGATTTATAGCTACCAAGAAGAGAATCAGTACTAGTCTCACAGTAGTTACTGAGAGCTATTGTTAGGTAATACTTCTCTGTTTAAACACACTGGGCTGAAGTTTTAAACCCTTCTTTGCTTTGGTTTCACTGTCAGGGAGAGATGCCTATTTACCAAGGGAGGTTGTGGCAGGTGAAAATGGGTGAAACTTTCCATGTCTTTTCCACATGTTAACTTGTATATGTAGAAGCTGTGCCTTCTTTTAGTACACAATGGCTCTTTTTTTTTGTTTAGGAAAGGATTATTTGGGAAGTACATAGCTTCACACAAGGTTTCTGTTTGAAATGCACAGGAATGATAGACATAGATTTTTATTAAACAGAAAGTAGTCATCTGTTCAAAAATATCTTCTGATTTAATACATGATTTTTTATTCTACTGACACTACATTTTCTTGAGGCTTTCCCTCAAGCAATTTCAGCAACTGTACTGTCTTTATCAACAGTCTTGTGAAACAGTGGTCTTTAATCTTTTAAATAAAATCCAAGTCAATTGCCATTCTTTTCTTGTCCCAGTGCACTAAGCTTCAGAGCATGATTTTTGTTTCAAAGCAGCTCACAGACCAGGTAGGAACTGGTAAGAGATCTCTGATCAGTTTGTCACTCATGTCTCACATGCAAGTGACTTCAATAGAAGATATTATAAGAATGATTTAAACTACCATTTTGCTGTTTTTTCCCTGGCCCCCAGTCATTCACTGTAGTTAGCTCCTCTCTTTGAAAATAGTGATCATTGAATTAATAAACCAAGTAAATAATGAATTCTTCTCCCAACACCTGGTGTTCTACTGTTTTTCTTCCTATTGGTACACATAACCAGGAAAGATTTTCTGATGTATTAAATATCCTTTAAATATCTTTTTTCTCAGAAAGCAAAAATGGTGTTAGTCTGTTACTACCTGAATACACTAGTCATTAATGAAGAAATCAGAACTTGCAGAACACCTAGTGCTCTGAATAGTACTACTTGCTAGCAGTTTTTCTCTCTTTTTCTCTTGTACAAAATGAAGTAGTAAAAAGGTTACAGGAAGATTCTTCAGCACTGAGAAGCAATAAACGTTGCAGAAAATAAAATAGGATAGAACTTCTAAAGTTTCTCTATGTAGCCTTGCCTATGTCTTACCTCCTCCATCCTCTTCCGTTGTTATGTACCTTTTTTGTGGTAGCTATGTACAAGAAGCTTGTGGGCAGACTCTTGGTGCTCTAGAGAGCGTTGTGCCTGCTTGACAGACAAGGGGCAGCATGTGGTTTGGCCCGTTCTTGGGGGTGAAGCCAGTGAAGCGAGCAATGCTGGCACATAGCAAATCAGTGGCCACAAACTGGGGCTGTGTCTGCATGTTAGTAGGGCCCAAGTCTCCCCATCTTTGGGATGCGAAGACTGGCAACACACTGGGCAGAGTCTAAGGAGGAGAGATATGGCCACTGTGTGAGCAGAGAAAACAGCTGAAGTTATTTTGTGTAGGTGAGTGAGGCTGAGCATTTAAAAGGTGTTTGGACACATCCCAGGAATAATTTGGGCTTCCTGAATGAACCCCAAGAGATCCTGAGGACGAGTAAGGGGCCAGCAGCAGAGCTGAGTGCTCAGGCCATGTCCTCTGTGAGACTGAGCAAAGCCAGGTGATTCCTTATCTGGCTTCAGAGAACAACTTTGTACGCCCCCATAACCCCCATCTGCAAATTAATTAGTAAACTCCAGTTTGATCTGTCTGAATTCCTTTCTTAGAGTATTTCAGTGTGTGGCAATTAAGCAGCTGAAAAGAGAACGGTAAAACTTGAATGCAGCCTTTTGCTGATGGTCCTCCAGAGTGTTAAACATGATTTGTTTGCTTAAACTATGAGTGCTCCCTCGTGAGTAGCTTCAGCCTATTGAGTTTAATTGGTCTGTAGATGTTATTCTCCTGGTTTTATTTAGTTTTAGAGAAGAGAGCGGGAGAAGTTAGATGGGATACTTCCTATTATGCTCTTGATTTTTCTGATATATCAGGGTTTTCTATGCTCTTCAGAGAACATTGAACTTAAAAAAATGCAAGGACAGAGTAAGGGAACTGTGTTTGAAATCTGGTTTGGCAGAGATTAAGAGAGAAATGAAAAATGACTCTTTCTTTGTCTATAAATACCTTTTTTAAAAAAATTATCTTACCTGCTGGAATCTCGGATTGTGTTCCAAATACCCATGGCATCCCTCCTCATTAGGACAGCATTGCTATCTCTGTTGTATAGCTAAAGTCTAGATGTCAGAATAGACTCTCCAAGTCTCTGCTTGAATTTTTGCTCTCCTGAGGGCTACAGAGCACTTTCACTTGTGCCACTTCATTTGGAATGCTTTCATGCAGTACAGCAACACTTTCAGAAAGTCAAGTACATGGTTCAAGGCAGAGTGTAATTGGACTCAAAAAGCTTGTCTGGCTAATGCAATCATTATTTAAAGGAGTGAGGAAGAAAAGAGGCTGGGCAGAGGATAGTCTTCATTTGTCCATGAGCATGGAGTGTGGTAGGGGGATTTGCTATGTTGGTGTGACAAATGTGATGAAATCCTAATTCCTTCTTCCATTGACTATGCTTTTAGACTGTGTGTCCAGCTCAGCTGAGGAGAAGCCCCAGGGCCCTGAATGCTCCATCTTTATATCCTAATGGTCTACCCTAGGTGGGAAGCAAGGCCTATTGCCCATGAAGGGTGGATTGACTGTGTTCATAGTGGAAAATTCAGCAGGTGACATACCTGAGCTTCATTCCCAGTACTGCCCCAAACTCCTCCAGCTGGTTACTCGTTATCTTTTGTGCCAGTGAAAGCCCCCGGGCAGAGTGAGGCCATGTCTGCTGGGAAGGGAAGGCAACATCAGCCCTGGGTTCAAAGAAATGGGGAGTCTGAGCACTGTAGAACCCAACATGGTTGCTCTTCTGCAGGAGTGGTCTAAGAGCTTCTAATTATAGTTCTCTACTACTGTGAGTTTTTTTCTTCCCTCATTGCCACGGTTACACTGTAATTCTGTTTAGCAAAAAAAGCCCCATAATTACACTTGCTCTTCTATGTTGAAAACAATGGATCAGTGTTGTTCAGCTTCAACTTAAAGGGATAAGGGTCAAACAATCTGAAGAGAAGGGTATTCGAGAAAGGTTCTGTTTCACATTAAAATCTGCAATTAATTTGCAATGAAATTTTTAATTTATAATGTTTGTTGTTAAACTCAGCAGTCCTTTAACATACTGTGAATCTGAAGACTGCAAATTTACTGTGCAGAACACAGCCAGTGTGTGTTCCTGTTAATGCTGTATGTTTTTATGTGGGTCATGGGGCACTAACATACATGGTTAGCTTAGTTTATTTACATCAAATGCTGTTGGACCCTGTTGCTATGGTGCAGCCCATCTTCGGTGTGAGTGACTCTGAATGGGTTAATTTCCCCTCGCAAGATTCTGTCCCTGAGGGCAGATCAAAAGAAGGATCTACAGCACAGAAGCTTACACCCCTTAAATGCCACTCACACCGCGTCTCCTCTCCTGTCACAGAGCCTCCAACAATCCCAGGCTCGGACAGGTCAGCGTGATTTGAAATTCCCTCTAGCGATACTGTTCTTAGTTAGTTTAAATTTGTTCCTCCCCTGAGATGTCTCTATTGGTTTCCTGTCATGTATCATCACTTTCTAATTGGTTAGCTCTATTATACCTCCCTCACTTTGTAACCCCTTAAAGCCAGCACCCAGAGAGAAAGAAACAGTCTCTCTGCTTGGCTCCCCTTCAAGCTACAATCTCCCTGCCCCCACAGGGCAGAGAAATAAAACTTGGACTGCAGCCACAGAGTTTCCGACTCTTTCCTCTTTGCCTTCGCTACTGCCTTGTAACCGTTGAGAACTGCCTGCTGCAAACGGCTTTCAGGCCAGAAAAGGGGCTGGGGCACGCAAACCCCAGCTACCTTAAATCGATCGGTTGCTGTACACGTGCGGGCTTTGAACTCCACGGTCGCAGGCCGAGCCAGTGCTAGGCACGCCGGCAGCGCGGCAGGACCCCATAAAGCTGATTTTATGCATTAGATGAACAGTCATATATTAAAGTTTCTAATCAGGTAAAAGTCTTCTGTAAATTAAGAAGCAAACAGTTTATGCTTTTTTTTCTGTTACAAAACCTTAGCAAAAAAAAAAGTATTACATTTATCCTACTTACTTTCATAATGATAATTTTTGCTTGGAGTCTGTTCTTGCAAGGTATTGAATGTTCTGGCTGTAATCCAGCAAGACTTAGGCATGCAATTGAGCTCTAAAGTCATAAGTTGTCCTAGTTTATTGAAACCGTTTTAGTGCTTAAAGAGTGCAGGTGCATTATGTGTTTTGCTGGATTGAAGCCAGAATGCAAAGAGGCTTCCAAGTTCATCCTTAATTGACAAATTGATTCAAAGCAGTTCTTGTATCCAAGGCAACAATAGCAATGAGATGGTTGAGTACTGAACTCTCTCAGGGCATCTAAGGACAATGTATTTTGTTAAATGATGGTTAAATATGTCTAGGTATGGTTTACTGTAGTCTATTATTCTTAAAAAGGCAAAATATGGCTTGATGATTGTGTGTTGATGAATACAAATGAAATAAATGTATCACACTATGGGTTATATATAAAAATGTTTATGGAGTTTTACTGTTTGCTTACTAGCTTAAAGTAAGTCTTTATATCACTACTTCTTTCTTCAATGATTAGGTAATTTGTCTATTTGATTAGCAGGTCTTTTTCATTAGAAGGATGTTGCTGAACCTCCTATACTATCTGATAGACTTTTAAATGCATATTTCTTCTGTCTCTCCTTTCTGCATTTTATTTAAATGGAGAAGACGTTCTCATTCTTATTCTCTAAGATTTAATTTACCTCTATTATGCTAAACTATTAAGTAATCCAAAACGGTTTAAATGTTGGACAAAAAGTGAAAGGCCCCCCCTTTTGTCTGTGACTTTACACCTGAACAGGTGATCAACCCTGGCAAACAGAAGAAAGGTGCCCTTGCCAACTGCAATGAAAATCCCTGTACCGGGGCCTGGCCACAGTGCCTTTTGGGCCACAATTCAGCACTCTCAGAGGATTGTAGTTGAGGCAGGAAACCAAACTGCATTTGAGGATACTATAGCTGAGACAGGGACTCAAACTACAGCAACTATGACAGTGAAAAAGAAAAAACGGACAAGGCAACCTACACTTCTATACCATCCTCCCTTTGTTCTCTTTATGTTTAAAGAAGTTCTGGATTTTTGAGACTTTCTCGTGTTTTTCTTTGGGCTGGGTTTTTGTTTTGTTCTGTTTTTCATATGACTAACATCATAGTTCAGATGAAACAGAAAACTGAACCAGTTCTTCAGTAATTTCCTCCAAATGCTCAACAGCTAAAATATAGTTAATGTCAATGGCCTAGGGTCCAGTAGACTTGACTGATAAAGCTCAGATGTTTGTCAGTGTAGGCTGTTCCACAGTTACTTATTATGTGATGGAAAACAGCATGTGATTTTTACCTAGTGTTTTGCAAGCTAGCCATTTTAGGATTGTTCTGTCTGCAGTTGTATGTCTTGCACTATAGATCTGTCTGATGTGCAGTTGATGTTGCACAGCATCAGGATTGTCTCTTGAAGCACTGCACAGTTGTAGGTGCTAAAAAGCTAGAAGCAGAGAAATTCTTCAGCCTTTTCTCAATATTCTGTGAGAAGACTGTCTTTCCTATGTAAACTATTTTAAACAAGGTCACAGTTTCATAAACTTCTTGCACCCGCAAGCTGTTTTGCAAGATTGTTATGGCTTTGACTTTGAAAATATTATGGAATAGGTATCTTAAAACTTGGCCAATCATCTCAAGGGGTGGATGGCCAAGGAACCAATTACCTATTGCCACTCAACACACTTTTTGCTATCTATCCTATATAGTAGTCAGAAAATTATTAAAGAAAAGCTTCGGCTTCCACTTGTTCATGAGCCTGGACTCTGTGTCGTTTTCTTTATGCGCCTCGGACGTAACAGCGACACACAGTGGCCATGCTGCTGGTTCCTGCTGCTACCACTTCACATCGACTTCACCTAGGCAATAGCTAGAAAACAGTACCCAAAATAACAAGGCTGGTTTAGAGATGAGATTCAAAACCCAGTGGCTCCTCTTGTCCGACTTGTATCTTAGCTTTTGGAGTTTATTTTTCAAGCTTTTCTTCAGACTGGCTGTTGCTGATGGACTTTGAGGCCCAGTGTAAGATACTCAGACAGTGGACCTGTTTCCATTCTGCACCACTGCAAATCTCCAAATATGGAGATTGATAAAAAGAAAGGGAATTTAGAAAAAAGTGCACATCTCTTCCAGATGCTAAAGATCAGCTGCAAAGAGACTTTATTCTTAAACTACTAAAATGAATTTATCGGGGGTGGGGAGCAATGGCAGGATATATACAAAAATTGTCAGAACTATAACAGGAGGTTATTGTGTAAAACCAGGTATATAATTTTAGCGATATGGAGCAGCGAGGAGGACCCAGGCAAGTGCAAAGGAGGAACTTTATTTACAAAAAACCCGGCCTTTTAATGCCGTTAGTCGGTTATTAGTTTACATAGTTTTAAGGCACAACAAACCAAATTTAACCAACCACCATACACACGGTGCGGGCATGAGGCATTCATGCAGCAACCCTCGCTTCCCCTATTCTAGCTGAGTCATTCTCCCACAGTCCATTTCTACTTAGGCTAAGTAACAGGCTGGAGCCATGATTTTACCAGGCCTTCCCTTTACAAAGCTTTACCTATCAGTCACATATAATGGTACTTTCTCCTGAAGGCCTGTGATATGGAGAAAGCATATAACTAGATATTAACATTTCTCTGCTAGTAAGTACTTTGACCAGGGAGCAGAAAGCTACTGAAAACTTGAAATTTAGATGTTAGGGATTTCTGTCTGTGAAATGGCCTGAAATAAAACCCAGGTAATTTTCTTGCTTTTCTATTTTCTTTTGTTGTTTGATAAGAAGCTGAATTCTTGCAGTCCAGAGACCAGTACTGTTTATTGAAGGAAAGAAATTAGTCAGGGGGAGACATGGGACAAAATGGCTGAAAATAAACTCTTCATAGAGCCCTGATTTTGGTACCCCAGTGATTTCTATCCCAAGCAGAAAGAAATGTGAGGACAAGATTGTGTAGGATGAAGGCGTGAAAGAAGCTAATAAGAGGATAGCACACAACAGTGCTCTTGGAAGCATGGAAAACAGACAAAATGGGGGATTGTAGGAAGAAAGGAGGCATTGTGATCCTCCCCAGTGTGGTGGGAACGAGGAATGGCAAGCCGCTGGTTAATGGCTACAACTCTGCAGGCACTAAAACCAGTGATGGACTCAGAAGCTACCCCATGCTGCCTCATTCCAGGTAGTTATCATAGATAAGAATTTTGTTGTTCACAGTATACACAAATGTGATTGCTCTTTTGTGCACTGAGGACTGAATAATACTTCTATAACAGGTACTGCCTTGTGGGATTAAGATGACTACTGAGGGCAGAAGAAAGAACACCAGAAAACTCCGCTAGATGAACATACATTATGTAAAATATACCAAACCACTGACAGCTGCTTATGCTTTGCTACTGCACAAGTGGTTATTTTTCCTGTTTGCTGATTCACCAAATCAAACAGGTTCACCTGTTCTCTTTAGAGGGAGGTGAAGTCTTGACAGATCTCTTGAATGCTACTTTGTCATGAGCAAAATAAACAATGAGGAAGTCTATGCATTGGTCTATGCTAAAGTGGTGGCGATACATATTTATGGAGGTTGATGGTAAACCTTTGGCAGTTAGCACTACTTAAAGCTGGGATATTAGTTTGACAAAGAGAAGCCTGGACAAGGATTTGGGTCTTAAGTCCAGCATTGACAATGTAAGGAGTTTGGACTGAACTATGTCCAAGGCTGAACCTTTGTCCTAGAAGTGGTTTAAACAATGAAAGCATTTAAAATCTTGCATATTATTGCCTCTTATTCCCTGCATCGAGTTGGTCGTATTCCTCCAGTTTATTCCCCTAACACCTGCTTTTTGCTCTTTCGAGAATAGTGGTTTTTAAAATTAAGTGGCCACCATGCCTGTTCTGTAATAAAACAGTGGCCACTACTTACTTATGGTACTTAATTACTAATATGACCTCAAGGTCATTCCCTACATCCCTGTGCAGCCTGTTTGCCAGACAAGCTCTGGACTCCATAGCTGCCAAAACAGTCCAGCCATCTGCCCTGTTGTAAGCAGCTAAAAATCTTTTTTATATCTTTATTCCACAGCAAAATCCAGCACAAATGTTTGGTAGATGTAGGCAGCTCCTGCACAATCTTAAAATAAAAACAGAATTTAAGATGGAAAAAACTAGTTGAAGCAGATATAGTTGCCCATGGTATTTTTTTCCGAGAGACAAATTTTAAGAAGAGGGACATCATTTGGTTTTTGTCTTCCCCCCCCCCCCAATTCCTCCCTCTTTTTTCCTTCTTCTCCTTTAGAAAATATTTTGACATATTTCAGTGTGATAAAAGCTGGACATAGATCCATCTTTGGAAGAATGTTGGGATGTAGTGTGGGCTTTTAAATGGAACTGGAAGAAATTATGAAATTGAGGTTTCAAAGAGAGGTGAGTAATGCATAGTTTCTTTTCCTTTTTAATTTACCATTTCACCTGCAGGGTGAAAACCACATGCCAATCAAAGAAAAGAAAGTAACTTAGTTTTTGATGATTTCAGATAATCCTTTCTTTGTGTGTAAAGGTAAAGTAAAATGCCAGTGTCTCTTATTCTTCCGTGTTTTTTTTTTAAAAATCACTTTTAACCTTTTATTCAACATTATCTTATTTGCTTGTTGTGGTTTCCCAAGGCTCTTATGCCTTAACAATATCTGCGTTGTGCAAGTGCTTGTGGATCCTGTTGTTATGTTACACACTTGTAGGACAAAAAGGCTAGCTAGCAGTGAGATGTGTTTTTCATCTGTTAATGTGATTCTAGAGATAGGGCTTGAAGAATGGTAGGGAAGTGGAGGGGTGAAGTGCTTGAACTCTGAGGATGCAAATTAATACCGACAGTGAATGTTTAGAACACCAGAATCCCTTTAGAGTTGCATATGTTAAAGTAGTATTGGATATTTACTTAAATTAAACTGTGTATTTACTTAAAATATTATTAAAGTATTGCTGAGTATTTCTATTTATTATATAAGACAACTTATGTAACAGATTTTGTCAAGCCCAATGTTAATTTTCTTATTATGAGAGCAGTTTACAGAGAAGGAAAGAAATGCTGCTGTGGACATTTTGTCTTACAAACCTTGGTGGGTAAGCTTAAAGCTTAGAACTACTTGTATAAAAAAGTTTAAATGCATGCTCCTTGTCTGGACACTATGGAAAATTAGTTTCCGTTTTTAGGGAGTAGAGAAGCTGAGGCACTTATTAAAAAAACCCCACAACCCTCTTCCCCAAATCAAAACCAAAACCCATCACCAAACAACAAACAAAACCTCCTCCAACTGTTAGGTATTTGTGGTAGATGCTCAGTGATGGGCAGAACAGATAAGTGTTCAAGTCCTGGAAAAGTTAATGGAAACTGGATGTTTCACTCCTTTTACATCTAATAATTAATTTTTGCAAACCTATTGTCCATCAAAATGAGTTGCATTTGAATGAGTAGGTCCCAGAAGTCCCTGAAGCAGTCCTGAAAATTTTATTTCTTTCCCTTCCATGCCACACACAACCCTGCCACTCACCCTTTTTTGGTGTGCTGTAGACTGTTACAGACTGCAGCTGAAGTATAAAAATTTCTTTGCCATCTTTAAAATACTTCTGGTGGAAGAAACAACAAAGCAAACAGCAAATGAATTTGAAGATTTGAAACTCTACCCTTAAATATTTCATGATCACCCTCTCTAATATATAAAATTTCACTGACTGACTTTAGAACACCTTCAGCAGAATGTAGGGATTGAAGGAGAAATTAAAGAAAGCATTATAGGAAAGGTTATAAACTTCTGCTCACAAACTGAATTGTGATTTCAGTGTAGTATACCACTTCTTCTACTGCTGCCTATAGGAGCAGGAGTCGCGAATAGATAGACCTTTGTGGTCACATCTTACAGACTGATAGAAGAAGTGACCGTATTCTGAAGTCTAACCAGTGGTTACTGCTGTTGGTTTGCTTCCCTATTCTGTATGCTGGTCCTACTGGAAAAATAGATGAGAACCATGACCCTGACAGAGGTAGGAAAGACCTGTGAAAGTGGGAATACTTTGTGGTTGGAAACTGCAACAATGCAAAAAGACATGGATGCCCCCAGCAGGTGCAAAGGGGAATCCCCTTATTGCAAAATTCAGGCCTTTTTAACCAATTAGCCCTTTATCAGTTACATTCTTGTGAAGCACAACAAACATAATTCAACCAACCACCACAAACCATGATGTGAACATGCGATGGTTATGTAACTTTTTTCCCACGGTTATGTAACTTGTCTTCTACCTCTAATTCAGCTGAGTCATTCCCAGAATCCTTTTCTGCTTAGTCAAAGTAACAGGAGTGAGCCATGATTCTACAAGGGTAAAAAGGCCCTCATTTTGTAAGGTTTTGCTTATACACAACAGGAAACCTCAGCTCTTCAGGAAATTTTTAATGGACATCTTTAACCATGTGTAGACACCCTACAGCAGGAGTGTACACAGTATATGATCATGTGACTATTAACTTTGTACTGGATACGATGCAGAGTGGACAGCTGAGAGTAACATGCTGCGGGGCTAGACATTAATGTGCTCACCAGCTCAGTGCAGGTATGAGGTGAGCCCATGCCAGCCATGCAGTTGTTAGTCTGGCAGGGAGATGCAGCTCACCGTTGTCTCAGAGAGGGACAATTCTTGATCTTACTAGGTGTCCCTCTTCTGACCCTCTTCTTTTCTCTGAAGGTTTTATAACTTTTCTTGCTATTTTTGAGTCCTTGAGTGACTATTTCTGATTATACAATTCCTTGCTTTGATTTTTCCCCCCATTTGCTTATTTTGCTGACTTTATTTTATTCTCCATTTACAAGAATTTTTTTTTACCCAAGTCAAGTCAAGGTCTTTTGGATTTGCTAAGGTCCTTCCAAGGATTTGACAAGGTCAAGACAAGTCTCAGGCCACAGTCAAATGAACCTCAAAAGTCTGGGCTATGAGCTACAGTTCTCCTCTTTGATGATTTAATTTCTTTAGATCATTAACGCCATTGACCCCATTAGGGTCAGGCATCAAGTTGAGTCTTCACCTACATTTTCATCTAGTGGGCTGCAGCAGGGTTTGGAGTCTTAATGGCAGCACTCAAATCTAAATACGGTACAATCATGTATGCAAACAGAAGCCTTGTTTATACTCCAGCTGGCCATTAATTGGTATTTCAGTGTCCACCCACCACTGTTGAGGTTGAGTGGTCATTGCTACATGAAAAAACTATCCAGGTGGAGCAGGAAGAAAGCACTGAATCATTATGATGACGGATAATTTTTCATCCCATTCTTCCTGTGTTTTGTTAACTCTTATATCTGTTTAACCCTCTGCAGTTGCTGTGAGCTTATGGAATGTCCAGGTGCATAAAATAACTTTTTAATTCCTAAAATTATTTCTTAAATATATTTCCCATAGTAGGAGACCTCTTTAATATCAGGTTTTCACACCAGAAGGATGCACTACTGAACTCTGGACAAGTTTTCATCTCTGTAGAACTGTTTTTGACAGCAAATGCTTTTAGGAATGTTCTACTATCACCTTAAAATATTTGTTCCTCTTCTTGTCTGTAGGTAATGAATCAATGAGGTCTATTTGGAATCTTGTCCTAGATATATCTTTTTCTATTGGCTATTCTGGTTTTATCATCAGTTTGTGAAGTGGTTAGTGCATGTGACAAACTTTTCTCTACCAAAGTTTGAGTGAGTATCTTCTTCTGTTACTTGTCACCATTCTATGAGAAGCCTAGCATTTCTAGTGTGGCAAAAATCTGTGCTCTTTACATTATAATTTTGATATCAGGATGAAATTCAAGCCTCTACTAAAATTACAAATTTTTCAGGGCTGTGCCTGTATATTGTCCTAGTGTAATTAATGACTGACACCCTGGGCAGGTTAGGAACTTCCCAGCTGGTCTCTGCAGAGATGAGGTGGGCTGTTTGGTGACAGTGAACTCACTTGAGATAAGGTCATTTAACGTCTATCTTCAAATCCAGAACACTTGCAAGACATTTGAAGGCTGTGTTTTCTTCCTGAACACTGCCATCTGCCCAAAATTTTGGGAGACTGGTGAGCTGAGTAGCTCTCTAGTATCATTGCAGTGACCTGGATCAGGCATTGCCTCATGTCCATCTGCCACCTCCTGCTGTGCAGTCCATTCAGCCAGCTCTTGCTTGAGGGTACTGGTGGGCACCTGTCCTGGTTTAAAAGACAGGTGTCTTCCAAGAAAGGCAGGAACCTTCCTGGAACGGAAAAGATGACCCCTCCCTCCAAATTATTATAACTTTGAAATTATGGGGCTTTCAGGCAAAGATATTTGCTTGAAAGGAATAACAAAATTATTCCTTCCAAAAGGAATAACAGTTGTTTACTAGAAAATATATTTGTATATATACATATATATATATATATATACATATATATATATATATATAAACAGAGCAAAC
>VZTI01002981.1:1100-22583 GCA_013397865.1 Struthidea cinerea | reverse complement strand
GGAGCTCGGGCACGGAGAAAGATAGGAGATGATTTCCTTTGCAAAACTCATAGGGAGCAGCTGGTCTCAGTACCACTCCAGGCGGCAAGCTAAATTGCAGCAGTGTTCCAGGAGCAGTGGGCTGGAACAGTGGAGACGGGCTGGAACAGGAGAGACGGGCTGAGCTAAGCTGCAGCAATGTCCACGGAGCAGCCAAACTCCCTCTGTANGCAAGATTCTCATAGTATTGGCCTTTTGATACATTGTTTTGTGTATTTTGCTTTCATATTTTATTTCACTTGTGCAAATTACATTGCCAAATGAAAATCTTTCTTTACTCAGAACTGATCCTAAAGGGTGTAGGACAGTCTTTTGCAAAGTAGAAAATATTAACTGAAAGGCTCATTGCCTGAAGTCCTGCACTGTGCTACCACAGGTCAGCTATGAGATGGGCTGGTCCAAACTTCCAGCTTGTCCCTTTTGAAAGAGAGCATCCCCTCCTCTCCTCTCCTCTCCTCTCCCCTCCCCTCCTCTCCCCTCCGCTCCCCTCCCATCGTAGTATTCCTTTCAGAGTAGTATTTGCTGATTCAATTCTTCTGTGGACAAGGCAGCTTTGCACTGACCTTCTCTCAAGATATGGGGTAGAACAATGACCAGTGTATTGCACATGCTATACAAAGGTGTTTGTGTGTGTGCTGCTATGGTGTGTGGGGTTGTGCTATGTGTATATTTAAAATCACCTTGCTGAGGCTTAATTTCCATTTAATCAAGTTGATCTGTATCAACACAGAAAACAGATAGTTCTGCAAATAGGATATAGGCTACATTCTTGTAGCATGAAGAATGCTTTAATCTGGTCAAAACCCTTAGATCTAGGAACTGGGTAGCTGTAGCGGGCAGTCTAGTTTTTAATACCTTTTTGAAAGTTGGAGTTGTGTCTTGTTTTACTTACTTGTGTTTTTATGATTGAAGAAGGCGCAGCTGGCTTAGGGAGGGAATGGCTTGGAGCACATGTAGGGAATTAGGTTGTCCATGTTACCTGGATGCTTCTTAATTGTTTTAGATAACATGAAGAGCGTGGTTTTCATGGTAACTCAAACACATTTATTCAAATTGTGTTTTGAAATGGATCAAGTGTAAAAATGTAGTCAAAAGTAACATCTGCAGTTCATGCAAAAAAAAGTAAACGCTCAGTGTATATGAAAATAGAGAAATGCAATGCTCTCAACTCCTTTGGGAGGAAGGATATGTAATTAATTTACCATGTGGAACAACAGTATGTTAAAAGCCAAATACTTTGACATGAGTAGGCTGGCATTCAGGACAGTGGCTAAGAAGCTGTTCAAGCACCACAGTTCATTTTTTCCTTCAGGCTGGAAGAAAAGGAGCAGTTTGTGATTCTATGAGCTAAGGCATCTTTTCTGAATCTGGTGAAGTTGCACTGATTTGCACTGTCAAAAGATCTGCTTTCTTACTCTGATGTAGCATGCACTCAAGATTTTCACATCATAGATAAATCATGTCTGTGAATTCCTTCAGTAAAATGAAATACATTTAAAACTAAATTTGTAGAATAGGGAGGACAGAAGAAGAGAAAAATTCAGGGTTGAGTGAGTGGACACAGTAGTGGTATAATGTGTGAATTGGAAAGCAACTTATTTTTCAATATTTGACTGCTGTTGTGGTTTAGCCCCAGCATGCAGCTGCTCACTCACTCCTCCATCAGTGGGATGGGTGAGACAATTGGAAGAAGATGAGAAAAATCCTGGGTTGCGACAAAGTTTAATAGGTAAAGAAAAAGCCATGCACACAAGCAAAGCAAAACAAGGAATTCATTTACCACTTCTAATGGGGAGACAAGTGTTCAGCTTTTTCCAGGAAAGCAGGGCTCCATCACACATAATGGTTAGTTGGGAACACAAATGCTGTAATGCCAGATGTCCCCTGCTTCTTCCTTCTTCCCCGCCACTTTATGTACTGAGCATGATGTCATATGATATGGACTATCCTTTTGGTCAGTTGGGGTCAGCTGTCCTGGCTGTGTCTTTTGTCAACTTCCCACCCATCTCCAGTCCCTTTGCCAGCACGGCAGCATGTGAAGCAGAAAAGGCTGTGTCAGCACTCCTCAGCAATGATTAAAACATCTGTATATTACCAGCATAAATTCGAAACACAGCCCCATACTAGCTACTGTGAAGAAAATTAACTCTACACCAGTCAAAATCAGGGCAACTGGCTACAGTCCAAACATCAGGGAGAATGATACCTACTGGGGAATCAAATGGGATGCAATGACTAACTGGTCACTGCTGTTCCACTGTGTGGTGACTTTTGAAGAGGGCTAGCTGGAAGGAATGAAGGCAAAACCATGAACAAAGTAAACATGGTGCAAGTACCATGAGGATCAGAAATCTCTGTCAAGATAGAAACGAAATCTTTCAGTATCGCTTTAATTGCAGTATATTCCCACAAATACTGTTGGAAGCAGAAGCCTATATTTACCACATGTATATGACAAAATCCTGTAGTGTTAATTCTTCTGCAACCTGTTTTTAACACTGTTACCTCAAGTTTTGTTTTGCTGAGTAATGGTATAAGTTTCATTGGTTCTGATTTTGGTTGACTTACTTTCAACAGCTGCTTGCTGTAATACAGAGAATCACATTACACTGGAGAATCAGACTTAAGTAGTGTGCTGAACAAGACCAAAGAAATAAAATGAAAACATAAAGACAAATGAAATCTGATCAAGCAGCACTGTTTAGACAAGACTGGAATTAGAGCACTGAAAACATTTTGCTGTTGTAACTCTATTATTTTTTAAAACCCTCTCCCCCCCTCCCCCCCGTCCCAAACAAGGAGAAAATTTTCATTTAAAAGGTGAAACTACACCTGGAGGCAGGACTGCTTTTGGCCTTCATGATAGTAGGGACTACAAGTTAGTGTGTGAAGGGAATACATAGGGATAAGTGTATTTATGGGGATCTTTAAAGCCTTCATGTTCTGTTTTCCTGCTAGAGCTTCTTTCCCATTGTTTACCTTTGCAAATGTGCAGACCAGATGCTCCTTCACGACTTTGTTTTTCCTGATTGCAAGTGCACTGGAAAGCTATATGATTATAGTAGCTGCTAATATTGCATTTTTTACTGGACACAGTACAGAAGATCGGCATTACTGCTGTTAGCAAATTGCATCTAGTTGGAAGAGGATCAGACTTACCTTATTACTGTTGGCAAGCAATCAGAAGAAAGTGTAAGCTATTGCCAATGATCCTGATGCTCAGCTTAAACCTGTTCACAAAACTACCTCTTCCAGCTCTCAGATGCCTCACTCTCTTTGGGTACTTAAGAAAGAGCTTCTCCAGAGAGTGATTCAGATTTTAGGAACTCCAACTCACCTTTGTGGCTCCCTGCTCACTGCAAGTGGGAGTCTCAGTGTTCCTCATTTAGGTAAGTCAGCCAAGTGCCTGAAATTAGATGGTGTAGATTCCTCCTGTGCTTCTAAAGAGAATAATGCATTCTCTCTGAGTTGCAGAGCTGCTTGAAATAGTTAAGGTGAAGTCCAAGCTCAAAATAATATGACAATGGTTTTTTTTCCTTTCCTGTGCCTGGTATTTACTGGATGCATTTGGATTTTCACCCATGGTGTGAAGTCACTTTAAATAGAACAAAAGGTATGTTTATTGGGAAATATAAATTAGCGTAAACCAAGACAATACTCCAGCAAACTGAAGACTATTCCTTTTTTCAGCTTGTGACAAGGGAGAAAACGGTGAAGTCCGAAGCAAGCAGAAAGCATCAGAACAGCTGATGCTAAACAGCTTTTATTAAAAAGTCATATTGCCTTCTGGCTGCCACGCCTAAAAATAACTTACATGTGGTGAATAGTCCTGACAATGACAACCTCTGATAATATCACAACATGCAGATGGAGTGCTTCTAGGAAACAGTAAAAGCTTTCAGGGAAGAATAGCATCTCTGCATAAACAACCTGTAATACCTAAGTTCATTGTTGATTGTGAGAAATACACTAAACACCTCAGGGGATTTCAGCTGAATTTCTTTTCTGAAATTGGAAATTTTCTTAAAAAGTTTATCAATTTTTAGTGCATCATGCCCAGTCACATAACTCTTCTTTGGGATATTAAATGTTTTCAGATGACATTGATACTAGTGGTGAGACAGCCCTCTAAAACTTCTCTGAAAAATATATGCTTGTAAAAATTATTCAATTGAAGTTTGTGGAAATTCAGTGGTGGAATCAATATTTTCAAAGGCAGGAGCTTCCTGGTGCTTCTGTGGTCTCTCTCACTGAAATCCACTGTCTCAGGGGTTCCTTACCACTAGAAATCCTGCGTGCTGGGGATGCCTCTGCCACCCATGTGATCACTCCTCACCTTTGGATTCATAGCCAGAAGGCTTCAGAGTTGATATTGAGTATTAGGCTAAAGAGCAACCAGGTAGTGAGAAGGAGAAAGGTTCAGAACAAACAATAGCAGTAAGTGTTCATGCAATATTTAGTTAAGCTCTAGACCTCTCTGATGGAGGATGCTGAGGGTGCTAAAGTTTAAGCTGATTAAACAGAAAACTTTGGACTGTTTATGAACATACAGAATACACAGATAGTCCATGAGGTACCCAAACTGGTGGTGATTGGATACCGAGTATCACCAAAGTCTGCCTTGTTCTTGATAATTTTTAACATCTTTATAGTTTTTTAAGCATTTACTTTTGGGCACTGATGGAGATATGATACAGAGCTGGATATAGGGCACTGTTTTCAATAGACCTTTGGTCTTACCCAGGATGGCTGTATTTGTTTGTTCTTAGTATTCAAAGTTGAGTTGTCCATTGATTTAGGATACCAGACACATTTCTGAAATTATAAAAATTCAGAGTTCCTAATTCTGATAACTTTCGTGACTGGCACTATAAAAGTCATATGGGTACCTGAGACTTAAATTTATCACTGTTCCTGTGAAATTTGCTTGTGTTAGGAACTAAGTAAAGAGGAGAACAGGTATGAAAAACCAGGAGGATAGAGTTTCAGCCCTGTTGAAGTGAGTGGGAATTTTTCCCTAGACATTTGTGGAGCTAGAATTTTATTTAATGCTCTCATTTTCCATTTCTCACACTCCGTGAGCCAGGGGATACAAGACTGAAAGAAAAAATTATGCCATTAGTTAATACAAAGAAGTATTTCTCCATGCAACTGATTATTTTAGATTATATTTGGAAAGTGTAAACTGCAATTAAAAATCTTTTAGTCTTGCTGAGGCAATTTTACATAAATAGTATGCCTTTTCATACTGAAGGGCAGAAAAGGACTGCTTAGAAATAGGAAGTGTTTCCTATTTTTTCTAGGTGGCTGTTTTCCACCACTTTATCCAGCATGTATTTTTGAGATTTGGATGGGTATTTGGTTTAATTTGAGATGATCTTTGGTTAAAATAGACTTTCTAAAAACATGCAAACTCTTCTACACATAGGAAAGTAAAGGCAAAATATCAAAGTAACTGCTGTTTTATGGGCTGCCAAATCAAAATTATACTGTGGTCTTCTTCAGCAATAATAATAAATATTTTCAATTCACACTGTGCTTTTTACCTCAAAGGATGTTCAGGTGGTTTACAAATGACACATCTATTGGTCTACATGGCAGTGAACTGCAGCCACAAGACGTGTCTGGTGATCTATGTTGGTACTTCCTGGCAGTGGAAGGTAAAAAAATGTACTATACCCTGAATGAATCCGTAGGAGTTGTTTGGCAAAGCAGGATGTAAATGAAGACTTGAAATCTAGCCAGGACCTGAACAGCAAAATGCAAAGAATCAGATAGGATCAGGTATCAAGTTTTTGATAAAACTTGGTAATTGTTTGAGCAGCAGGGTTAAATTTTAACTAACAGTTGGGAAGAAACTCTTTTCTTCTTGGAAAACTTGCAGATCAAAACCTTTATCTTTTCACCCCAAGGTGATTACCTCTGGAGTTTTGAATGGAGAGAGCATCCCTCTGCAACCAGCCAGTTAGGGGCCCTCTCTAGCAGTATAGAAAATCTGGCTTCTAAACTTATTTGATCACTTTACCCTCCTGAGTGATTGTCTTTATTCTTTGTGGTGCAAATATTCACTTTGACCTAAATGAGCTTATCAAACTACTACAATTGTTTGAATTAGTATTAGTTGGGCCTTGAACAAGTATTGTAGGGTAGCTCCAGAATGCTCAGCCACTGAATGGCCAGGTCATTTTCTCTCTGGCAACTGGCTGAAACACCAGTGATGGAGCTCAGAAATGAGCAGCGCAGCAGTAGCTTGGTGGTCTGGATACTCTCCTGAGAAGAGAAATGCTAATATAATTCTCCTGCTTCCTGAGGGAGTACATGGTCCAAAGCCAAGGAGGAAGCAGGACTGTCTCCACCTGCCTATATTTGGAAGAACATTTCTCCTCCAACTTACAAACTTGACTGAAACTTCATCAAATCATTGCTGGTATCTTCCCACAATTTTTCTTTATGAATAAATGTTTTATGGTATAAGAAGAAAAATGGTGTCAGCAAATAATTAAATTTAAAAAAAAACCCCAAACCTGATAGTTCCAAAATATTGAAACTGTTTGGGTTCCTTACGTTTTATTCAGGTAACATTTAACTTTCTGCTTTCTAAATATAGTATGAATCATTCTCTATGCTTTTGCTGTCTTATATGATCTATATGACCAGTGCCAGACAAAATAATTCTTTAGAAATATTTTATACTTGGATTATTTTCCTACATTGTTTTGGAGAGGCACCTACATGATGGATTTCAGTAAACTGCATGAGCAATCTTCATTGCAGTAGCTATAAAGTGTCTATAAAGAGCAGCAACTCTTTTAAATTCTGGAACTGTTGCCTACACTTTTGATGTCAAAAATAATTGCAGGTGCAAGTGTTGGAAATGTTATATGGAAGTAGTTGTTTTTGTTTCAAAACAATGACGCATTAAAAAAGCCCAACAAACCCTCACTGCTAGAAGCTGTTTCCTTAATGAAATGTCTTACATTATTGAACATCCAAATAAGTAATTAAAAAAAGTTAACCAAAGAAAGCACTGTTAGACTTAGGCTCTCCACTATGGTAGAACTAAGTGGAATTTAAATTAACTGCTGGAGCTGGAGTTCAATAGTGATTCTCTTCCATCCTTTGAAGAGAGGGGATTTAAAAAGTACAGCATTTCTATCTGACTTAAGCTTTTGTAGAGAAACCAAGCTGAGGTGGAGGTTTATACTTTAAACATGACCACATTTGCTGATATTTTGTAAACCTTTAGGTGTGCATTGAGCAAGCTTTTAGTAAACTGTGTCCTGGCTATTATTTTGGTGGTAGTCTTCTGAAACTTAGTGTTTCCAAGTGGTTTCCATCCAGACCAATGCAAAACTTGATGCATTTATGTGGAATTTATGTTTATTCTCAAGAACATAAAAAAATGGAACATTTCAATAGCATGTTTATAGTTTTGACATATAAGAAAAGAACGAATTGCACACATTTATGTGTACTGGAATAATTAAGATGTTGACAGTGTTTTCTTAGATGCCTACTCATAAAACTTTAGCTTCCTGCTGGCCTTCTGTGAAAAATTTGCCAGCCTTGACTCTAAATTTTGTCTGTTCTTAGGATTTGCCTGCCTTTGTCAGTGGATTGCTTGTGCATGCTCTGAGTCAACATTTCTAAACATTACTAGGTAAAAAAACTACAGAGATGAGTTTACAAACCATGTGATAAATGAAAAGGAGGAGGAAGATTTTGGAAGACGGTTTTTTTGTGTGTGCATGCATGAACATTTTGCTCAGCTTATGAACATTACTGCTAAACTGCATGTTGTTTTCCCATGTTCTTCTTTACTGATAATCTCTAGTTCTTTGCTCTCAGTTGGGTTTCTAGAGACTTGCTGTTTACAAAAGTAGCAGATGATTGATGGTGTACTGTATTTGGGTTGATTCATTATATTTTGAATTATTAGAACAGGCTGCTTCTATTTGAAGAGCTGAAATCTCAGCACAATTTGCTGCAAGTCACAAATTCCCATGAGTAAGAGGAGCCACAGAAACTGGTTGCAGCACAGCAGGGAATACAGGGACCGTCAGTGGGTAGATAACAGCAAAATCTAACCCTTTACCTTTTTTGTGTGTGTGCTACCTCCTACACAGAGATTTGACAGCTACAGCTGGCTTATTGACTTGGTAGTCTTGCACTAATTGACTGCCGGTTTTGATAGGGGATCCTCTGACCAGTTAAACTCTGAGCAGGCATGTAGGTAACTTACCAATGAGAGTGTTTGGGGGAGGAGAAAATTCTTGGGTGCATGCCGCTCAGATCTGGCTCCCTGTAAGAAGATGTGAGGTTTGGTGTGTGTGCTGTCACAGGCAGCTAAGGGTGAGCTCAAGTGCTCTGTTTCCACGAGGGAGAGAAGGGCAGCTGCTGAAACTACAAGCTGGCAGGATCATGACAGACTCAAGTAGCAGGAAGGAAGCATTTAAAAAATGCCAGAGTGCTACATTCAGTATTGATGGCTATAATTTTACAATTGGTAAGCTTGATTTAATTTGTCTTCTTTAATTTATTTTCTTTCTTCTCCTTCTTTCCTGTCTTAGTAGTTCCAGTAAGTACAGGTAAAAGACAGCTGTTGTCAACTGCTGTTTGTCAATATATGCCTCTAAAATGTATAGATTTTACAGAAAATACAGAAACCTGCAATTTTTGCCTGCATTGGTTTTGCAGTCCATCTTCTGTATTTTCTTCTGCCTAAGAAACTTACCTTTGATACGCAGCCACTCTACATCCTTTTGCTGGGTTTTTGGCACAAGTTCACCAAGATGTTTGCAGTACTTTTGTTTCAGAACCTTACCTCAGTAAAACCTGGGCTCCAGGATTGCAGGTTTCCAGCTTGCCAGCTGCATTTCCTTCCTGTGAGCCCAGAATGTCATCCTTGGGAGCCTTGGCTTTCTTTGCAATATTACAGTGTTTACTTAGCCAGTGTTTTCAAATTCTGTAATCTTTTGTAATTTCTTGCTTTGCACAAAGATATATATGTAACAGCTCTCAAACACAAGAAGTAAAATTGCTGAGGCAATGAGAAATGTGAGAAAAGATTAGGAACTTTAGAATGGATTGCTGTAGTTGTTTGGAGAGTGCTGTTTCATGTTTATGTTTGCTGTCTTAGGGAAAAGTGAGGCTTCTCAAAGTGAAAGGGTTTTTTCCAATAGATGTGGTACACAAAATTTGAGGATTCTCTGAGCAGACTTCTTTGTTACAATTGCTTATCTTACTAGGGTATGTGTATATATAGGTACCCCTATACAAGTCCGTATAAATCTTAGAAGCAAAGCAAGCTTACATCCCATTTGAATTTTTAGAATCAATCCAAGTTAAAATATATGGATAACTTACTTGTAATAATCAATACAAAATCTTGTTGAATACCTTTAAGAAGACAGAGATTCCACTTCCTTGCCATTGTGAAATCAAGAAAGTTTTTCCTGGATGATACTAACATAATTGGGCCAGAATTTCATCTAATAATGATGTATACAAGCTTTTATTGGTGTGGAAGGAGGTATCTGTTTAGTCCTCTGATTCATGGAGAATTTGTTTTGCAATCATTAACATCATGCAAACATTAAGCTTGCTGAAAAAAATTGGAGATGGAAATATATGTTTCATTAAAATATCTTTACATAGTTAAGATATCTTAACTGTCTGTTAATGTTCATATAGCTCTTTAAAGGCGAAACTGCCAGGCAAACGCTACTTTTGAAATTTCTTTCTCTAATGGGAAAGCCCTCCACAGGTTCTTGCAATATGCTCACTTTTGCACCCCCTATCTTAATCTCTTCCTCTCTCAGCATCATTATTAATAGTGGGTTTTTATCAGTTTGTGTCGGTCTGGTGGATGAACATTTTCTTTGGTGTATTTTTTTTAAATTTAATTAATTTTTAAATTAATTTTTTAAAAATTTCTTTTTATTTTTGTTCAGGAACAAACCAACAAGATTGCTGGGTTTGTTGCTCTGCTGTTTTTATTGCTACTCATGCTCAGAAGACAACCGGACCAATTTTAGGATCAAATGACTCAGAGTTTAGAACTGAAGGTTGTCTTGGGTAATCAAAAATGTTATTGTATTTCATATCTATCCATGCCCAAAAATTGTTACTATCTCTTAAGGTTCAGTGGTACGTCTGGAACTGGAATCACAGGGCAGGCAGGGTGGTACACTTAAAAAGATTGGAGCACACAGGCAGAGTCCCCTTTTTCACCTTTTGGCTTGTTTTCTCGTCTCTTGCCTCACTTCTTGGCTTTTGCCTTAAAGCTGAGGTAGCATGGGCAGAGGCTTCCCTTGTGGGTTCTCTTCTGTGTGGTGGCATTTTGCTTAAGGCAGAAGTTGTTTCAGGGGGAGGGGGAAGGAGTTCTGGGCTTGCAACAGCAGCCACCCAGAAAAACTGCATTTCTGCAATCAAAAACTGTTTCAGAGTGAACTTTGCAAAATTTATTGGCAGTGCAAAGCTTGAGCTGGTCCCTCACTGGGCCACTCCATGTGGATTCTGGGAGACTGTTTCTCTCTGCCCACAACACACCAGTGGCTCAGAGGACAGCAGCACCAACACTGGTGGAGTCCAGTGGGTGGCACAAGGAAGCAGCAGGCTGTGGAGCTGACCCCGCACATGCTGGCAATTCCCACATGCCACTAGAACTGCTTTGTAAGCTCCTACCTTCCCAGGAGGGTTTACTGCCATGCTTCCCCTCGTCTCCTGTGGGGAGACGCGTGGTTGCTGGCAAAGGCCGCCATCTTGGTCAGATGCCATTTTTGTTTTGTCTCCCTACATGTGGTTGCCTGTGATGGGTGCCATCTTGAAAGGGGTACTTTGCCATTTTGGATTTCTTTGTTCTCAGGGAGTTTGTGAGATTTATCAATTTTGTATCTAGTGATTATTTACTGTTATTTTTTGCCTGTTGTAGTTTTGCTTGTTAGTAAACTGTTATTTTTTCACTTATATCTACTCGTATTTAGTTTCTCCTTATTGGTGGAAAGGGATTGGTTAAAGCAAAGGAGGAGAACTCATTTTAGAGTGTCCTTTAATTTTAAATTGTCTTAAAGCAAGACTCAGGTTTTTTCTACTTCTTAGGATAGTTGTTGTATTGCAGCTCCTGTGCTATTTTCTTTGATGTGCATCTGTATTTGATGCACACAGTGTATTGATTCTATGATCTGTGTATTATATAGCATTTATTTTTATATCTGGGCAAGTGTGCATTGTACTGAATCACATAACTGTAAAAACTTAGTAAACATGCTATGTAGTATTACCAGCACTGTGTGGTGGGCAGACCCAAATGATTAATGTATTTATTAATCATTATACTGAAGAAGGTAAATCCATCCAAGAAATCCCACAGCGACATTAGTGTGTCAGGTATGGGCTTAAATGTATTTTTTTCCATCAGATGAGAATTCTGATTTTTGCATTCTGACGATTTTTAAGAAGTTCTTGGGAAATATTGAGCTGCTGCATCTGCTACTGTAGTATTAGCTGAGAGAGAAGGCTGATATCCTTGAGGAACAAAAAATACTAGTTTGAGAGAAAGTATCGTCCCTTTGGGTGCAAAATTAATCATAGCAGTTGTCATGCAACATTTTCAAATTGTTGTCCAACTCTGTTCCAGACAGAGTGGGAACAACAGACTGGGAGTTTGGGTAGGTCCATGATGAAATATCTGTACTATTAGAAGGGAAGCATGGTAATAATTGTAACTTTTATCTTCACTATCGTCACCTCCAACTGCATGGTTGAGAGCACTGAAGAAGGATGTTTGGTCATTCCATTGCTTCTTTTGGTGTACTTGGCAGTGTGCAGTTTGCAGCTGGTCTCAATGATCTTAAAGGTCTTTTCCAACTTAAATGACACTATGAAGAGAAAATATTTTGCATTGATTCACATTTATACTAACTGCTAAGAAATTATGATCTTCGCAGTGTTTTGAAAACTGATTACTGACAATGAGACTTAATGAAAATTTTAATGAAAATCAATGAAAGACCTGGGCCTAACATCGAACATGAAAGTATGAGGGCAAAGAAGAAGCTTGGTGCAAGAAGAGCAGCTTGCTGAAGGCTTGTAGTTAGATACACTTGTGTCTCTGGAGTTGGCCAGCATCTGCTTACAGAGCAGAGCAACCTAGAGCAGCTTCTCAACTGCTCTAATTTTCACCTTAACTGCTTACCACATTGGTGTTGGGACACGAGAGCTGTAGGAACTCCACAATTTCCAACGGCTTTACAGATCCCTGCAGAAGAGAGGGTTGTACCCTACCAGAAAGGCAAATGTATGACAATACCACATAGCTTTCTTCTGTATGAAGAAACAAGGTAGTTGCAAATCCTTTTCCTCTAGATACAATTGTTTTGACAGAGACTCTGAGGAGGACTGAGGTGCACTGGCCCACTAAGGATTTTGAGTATTCCACTTTTACGGTCTTGCGCTGGTAGTTGATGTAAAGGGTCTATATTGGAGCCACAGTGTGAGCCATTTAGTGGGACTATTCAAGAATAGGAATCATACAATTTAGTTTGCTCTAGAAAGTTCACTCTATCTCAGATGAAGGCTTCAAGATCTTTATTTGCCATGGTTTATGTCACCAAATTTCAGAGTACATGAAGTTTTATATAAACAAGATACTGTATTTGAACTCTTGTTTGACTTTGGCTAAGTTTTCCTCCACTAAAACATAGCAGAGAGGAAGTTAAGGCCTTTTTTTTTCCCTGTGGATTGTCTCATCATTGCTGTGCAAATGAGAGACTATTAACTCAGGATGCCAGTAAGTGTTATTTGCTGTTGTAATTGACTTACTAGAGGCTGGTCCACTATCTTTAAACCTGGGAAAACAACAAACACAAATACTAACAAGAAGATGTTTTCCTTCTGCATTTATTAAATTTCTATGACTAAGAGCTTAACTTCAGTAAAACTCCAACTTTGTGCTTTTTATATCCAGAAACTGCTGGCAACACTGTTTGTCCTATCCAATGTATAAAATAAATTTTTAAAAATAGATTTATGGAATGAAGTGGTAGGGGGTTACAGAGTTCTGTAACTTAGGTGTTGTTGGAGAGGAAGGAAGTGGCACTGAAACACTTAGTTTGGCTCACAGCAGTTCTTTATAAATCTTGTAGGTAACTTTCTTTATGAAAACACTCTGTTACACATTTTGCATGTAAAAGCTTTCCCTCCAGTTACTATGGAAGCCCTGAGATTGGTTTTGTGGTGATTTTGGGCCCTATTTTGAAATAATTCTTTAAAAATGTAGTTTTCTTAATGTGTCTGGAGTTTTCTCATGTTGCAGTTCCCTCCTTGGAACCCATTTCAACGTCCATTTCAATGCCACATGTAGAACAGCACTGACAGACAACTTTAGAAGCACCTTTTTGTCAAGGACACTTTGCAAACCCACAAATGAGGCAGGTGTCAGGAGAAGACCCCTGCAGGCACACACACTGCATTTTCATGGAGATATACTTCTATTCTGCCCTCAGTTGCTTATAATATAAATGTAGTTTTGAACGAAAACATAGTGTAATTAGAAGGTGCTGACAAATCTCTTATTCTGCATGTGTGTCATAGCTTTCAGACTTCAAAGGAAGGCTGGGAGAAATATCTGTCTGTGTGGTCTGTCCACTTTCAGAAAGAGGGGGAGTTATCTCTGCCTACACACAAACAGTGTCCTTGGCCAGAAAGGTGAAGGGAGAATGCCTAGCCACCACTTGTGGGCTGTAGCCTCTCCTTGTCATTTTACCTAAACTCTATAATTTTTTTTGTTGACATAAATCAAAAGGTTCAAAAAACAACGAAGCTCCAAAAACATTGGCATTCTAAAATTTTCTTTCACTCTTCTCCTGATAAACCTTAGTGAGAGCATTTCTCAGTAAGAGCTGATAGGAAACACTGATGATTTCTGTGTAAACAGTGTAGTCTGAAAGCTTGTAATGGGAAAATCTGAGTTTATTAATATAATACAAATTATATTCTTCTCTCAAGACAGTTCCTTCTCTCATGTCAAAAGCCAGAGGTCTGCCTCCTCCTCCTCCTGCTGAGGATCAAAGTCTAGGATCTGTCAAACTAACTGTCTTTGGGGATTTGTGTTTTTGCTGCAAATTTTCTGTTTTAAACCGTTGTGTTCTAGTAATTGGTCTATTGTCTTGATGTAGTGTAAGTACAAGCTCATTTTTTCCAGTTCTGTGCTTTGCATGTTTAAGAAAGCAAAAGGCTCCTCGATATAGCATTCACTTATTTGTGTACTAGTGCAAATCAAATCAAGAGGCAGAATCTTGACCAGCAGTAAATATTCAACATTCTACTGCAGTCAGGAGAACTGCAGTGATTTAAATGAGCAAATGATCTGTCCTGGTCTTTTCCAGTTAAAGAGAAAGTTGCTATATGTTAGAGAAGAAACTGCCCTACATACAAGGCAAGCAAATAATGCACCTTTTCTGTGGCTTGCTTGCAAGACTTCATCAAGGTTATGCTGATATGATTTTGCTCCCTATTTCTCCTTGCCAGGTGACAGAGCTTGTATCTAACAAACCTGCTGAAACTCGATGCCAAATTTCTAATAACTACAGGCTTGAAATTTTTGGGACTGAGAAATGAACCCTTATGATTACATCCAACAGCTTTGTGCTATGACTGCGTGGAAAGTTAGAGTCGTGGTGCAGGGAAGGTTGCAGTAATTACTGAACAGATGCACTTAATGAAGTCTCTACTGGCTTCCAGCTGCTGAGTAGAGTGGTTCACTGGAACAACATGAAACAGTCACTTAGGTCATTATGTCACATCCTCCCTCTTGTTGTCATAGCAGCTGCAATCAGTCCCCTGAAAATTTTCCTTAGGTGCAAACATCATCTCTTTCCATTAAATGGCAGTGCATGTTTGATCTCTTGCTGCTACTGCTGCATGATGATATGTTTTATGTCTGTTGATTTAGTACCCTTTCCAATCACCCCACTCCTCCTCACTGTTGTGCAGAGTAATGAAACCTGCCAAGTGTATTGGGAAAGGGAAAAGGGTAGACAACTTGCTTACTCAGTACCACTTAATTCAGTTTCAACTCAAGGACTTAAAGTAGATTTATAGCCATTGGAGACAAGGATAAGGACACCAGATTCATGTTGCATATCCTTTCTCTTTTAGTATTGATAGTAAATCATTATTAGGAGTCAAAGCATTCAAAAATCAAATTTTACTTGTTTCTTCCACATGTATGTGGGTAGCTGAGGTCCTTGCAGTTCTCCTATATGGCATGCTGATTGCTTTTTATGGACTCGATTTTTCACATTCTTTTTTTTCTTTCCATTTTTGGGTCTTGCATTCTTGAACTGTGGTAATGGATCTGGTCCCCAAACTTTGTGCTAGTGTTTTCCTCTTTATGTTTTATAATTTTCTCTCTTTCATTTTGTACTTTGTGAATGCCAGAGTGATTTAGTTTGAATGATATCAACTGAAAACTAAACTTTCTTGCTCTAGTCCCCAAACACAGCTAATCACGTACAGAGAATTTCTAGGGAATTTTTCTGTTGCTAGTTCAAGTCGAGCAAGTTATTTAACACCTTTGGAAACAGACTTGAAATAGAGATTCTAAATATGTTATCTTTCTTTGAAACTACTTACAGTAATTTTTGCTCTGTTTAGAATACTGTTTCAATTTTGTTCTTTTTTTTTTTAAATGGATCTTTTGATGAAGACAAATAATTTGCACATATGAGGCAAACACCCTTAAGAAAACCTAAAAGGAGATTTTCATTCAGGCCATGATTCTGTTGTTGGACTTGCACATGAAACCTTACTGAAGTAACAGGATTTTCCAAACAAGTGGTCTTCAGTTAGTTGCAGGATGAGAAGCTCTGTTGCATAGTGATAGAATGTGCTCCATGAATAAACAAGAGTAATTGCTATTTCCCTCAAATGTCAAATTTTGCAATTGCAATTGTAACCCTCTAGAAAGTGAGCAAAGAATGGAAAGGCAAGGAGAAAAAGGACTCTATGAAACTCATAGGTGCTATAATATGTAGGTGCCAATATACAGGTGCTCCAAGTGCAAAGTGTGTTTTCCTCTCCTATTAAAACTGGCATTTTGCAGGATAGGATGTTTATGCTTGATGTGAAATGAGTAGCAGAATACTAACCCCATTTAGTTGATACTGATTTACTCCCCCACTCCTAAATCTGTGATTATTACCAAATAAGTATACTGTTAATAATCACTATTTGCCATGGAATGTACTCTGCAAAAGGCATCTTCAGAATGTACAACCTTATTTTGTAGCACTGTACCACATTATATTAGCCTAGAGGAGGGACATGGTCTTTTCTCCCAACTGCTGGCCATTGATTTAAAGACATTCCATGTTTTTTCCACCTTGAACTTTATAATAAATTCAGAATTACAGATCTTTCAGGCCAGATTATGTTCTGACTCTTATACAGCCCTGGTAACTCAAAATGTAATTTGGTCTGAAGTGGGTGTTATTTTTTTTTTTTCAAAAGGATCACATAGGCAAATGTAAGAAATTTCCATCAAAGCTGAGGGAAAAAACCCAACCCTTTTTTTTCCTTTGTCGAAATCTGAAATTTTAAAATAAAAAGTGATAATCAAAGCTGATTTCAATCCAAGTCATAGGGCAGGTGATCTATATAAGAGAGCAGTTATCTCTGAACTACTCAGTTCAGTATGAATACACTCCTTCCTCTGCAGAGAGCCATTGCTGTTAAGACCTTTTAAGGGAACATGAATTTAACCATCTCTGTGTTGCATCTGCAGCACCACTATTATTGAGGCTGAAGGCCTTATACCGTTGTCACAGAGATCCTTGAAGGTACATATACCTTCTGCTATGCACTTGTAGGCTGGCAGATATCTCCTGCTCCACCAAGAAGCCAAAACTGGTTTGTCCTGATGTTTGCTCTGTTGTACAGACTCAGCATTCACTGTGGCCTGCTTGCCTTTGGAGTTGCTGAAATAAGACTGTCTCTAGACAGTCTAGACAAGTCTAGAAAGACCTAAATAATTTTTCCATCCAGAATCAGTGATGTTCCTTAAAAGCCAAGGTGTCTGTTGGGAGATGTGGGGGAGATGTAGCATATATTATTGCCTGGTTCGTAACTTATAGTATTATTAAAAAATGAATTGCTTTTCGCAGGTATTTAATTTAGTGCCTTTCAGAGGAACCAACCAAACAAAAGTATTTTTCCTTGGCTGATGTTTAAATTTAAAGAGCCATATGTAACTTCTTAACTAAGACTCATACTGTGTTTTAGCCAGTGTCAGTGTTTTTGCTCAGGGCCTTCACCAAGGACCTTGGAAGCACAGTGCGATAAATGGTCTGACTGAAGCCCTGGCTCTTTTCTCCTTTTATCACAGATTGGCAGAAAGCAGATGTGAAGAATGGTGAACCTTTTAAAGATGTAAATTTTAAATTTATGTAGTATTAAGACAAAACTGTCTTCTTTAAAGTGGGAAGACAGCTTTGGGTAAAGAGTATTACATTTTACTGGTCACTACTTTTATGGGTGTTGGTAGTTTATGTGCAGTAATACTGGTAGCTCTGGCAAGATACTTCGGTGGTATTTTCACGTCTGAAGTGCTTAATGGTTTGACTATACTTGCTTCAATGTGGAGATTTAAAAGAAGGAGTTAAAAAAGAGTATTGATTTTAAAATGCAGAGTGTATTTGTGTGAGAAAATGCTTTTGCATCGCAACTGGATACCAGTTGCTAGAAAGGTGCCTCTGAGAAGAACTGTCTGCTGGCACTTGCTGGCAGATTGCCAGTGAGAGGGAACTGTGAAGCAGCACTTGGTTTCTATATACACCAGAAGTTTCTACATACACTTTAGTCATTGATCTGAAATTCAATTGCTTGAAACAATTATATCAGATGGCATCATGTCACCAGCCTACCTCTGTTACAAGCTGTAGAAAGCAGACAACCTGAAAAGAAAAAAGACCAGTGGTCATAGTCCTAACATCTGCACCAGCAGCTTATGAAGTGGTGTAGTGTTACTGTATGGAATGGTTGACTTGCTGTATTGGATATTAATAAGAGGTTTATTTACCAGGATTATCTTTTATAGTTTTTTGCACATGTGGTTCTTTATTTGTGAGAAACCCTTCCTATTTGTTCCACCTGGCAAGTGAGCCAAAGCAACATTAAGTTTTGCTAGATCAGATTTGATTTCATGAGTTGAAGGTGGCAAATCCTTCCCTGCTCTTGGCCTGCTCTCTGAAGCACAGGCAAAAATGTACAGAGTCTGTTCGTATCCTGGTTTTAAGGTTATGCAGTTCTCCAGGGCAGGATTTATTACTCAGACATTTGGACTCCTGAATGGAATCCTAAAAAACTCTTAAAGTCCATTATATCTGATCCCATGCTGCTTAAAAAGTACATGAAGAGTGCATGCACTGGTGCCAAAGCGTATATGTAGAACTCCTCAGCAACACCCACAGAGTGACAGTGAATGAAGAGAGCTGGAAACTCAGTGCACTTCCATGAAGGGAACCACTTTTACAACATTTCTAGAGCCATAGAGCTGTTCACATTCAACCTCCTGTTCCTGAGACAGTGCACAGAAGAGTGAGAAGGGAGAATTCTCTGATGATTAAAACTGAGTTGCTGAACAGTTAAGGGGAGGAATAATGATGAAGCCTCTTCAAAAAAGAGGTTGTAATGCTCCTTTTCTACTGCCCATCCAAACCTTCTGGTGTTGGTAGATGAAAAAGTAGTAAACTTCAGGGCATTTTCAGTCAGAGCTACTACTGACGTACTTAAGCTGTGATTCCACTCTGCTGTGTGGCATGTGCAATAATCATCTGCACAGGATTCCTGTGACTAAAAAGAGCTAGCAGATCTGTCTGCCTCTGCTTGTCTTTCTGTCAGCATGCAGATGAAGTGTTGATGTTATTGGCAAAGAAAGGAATTTCTTAGGCCTCATTTTAAATATGCATGTGTGTATTTGTTTGACTTTATGGAAACAGAAGGATAAAGAAACTATGCAGCAATTGTACAAAAATTTAGGAGAATTACAAATGACCAAGGGTAAAATTCAGAGAAGACCTGGTATTTATAGAAGATCCAAATAGAGGATTTGTAAAGGCATCATTCACACTTAATTGCCTTCCTTGTTTAACTCATTTGTCCCCTTTGCTTTTTGAATTTCATGGGGAAACATTAGAAGTGATATGTAGGAAAAGAGGAATGGGAAAAATTATGTGTTCAGAAATAGGTATGTCTCCTCCAAGGGAAACACAGAACAAGGTGTGGGCTTCCTGGCAGATGCTTCCTCAAGTGTTATCTGGGGTGCTCTGGGCTTGGATGATGCCTGAGGCCCCTTTCTGTCCAGGAAAGGAGGGAGAGCAGGCATCAGAGGAACTTCCTGAGAAGTCCCACTCACAGCCATAAGGCTAAATCTGGATCCCCTGGGACTGCAGAATGAAGGGCAAAGGAAATGGTGTATAATTAGTCCCTATTGAAAACAATGGGCTTATTGCCTTGTAAAGACAAGTATTTTGTAAATAAATCTTCCAGAGACTGCATGTTTTGAAGTTCCTTTAAAGTGAACTCTCCTAGGAGCTGAGAGACAGAGCCCACAGCATGCTTCTGTTCTGCAGAGTAGGACCTGTCCACATATAAGAAGATATCTGATGAAAACCTGAGTGGACAAAGTGATGATCCCAGGGGTGCATACAGATTAAAAGTTAAAATCGGATGCTGGGAAAAAATGATGCAAATCATATGCAAATTATGCAAATATGAAAATAGTGAGTTCATCTCTCGAGAAAGAAAACTCAGAAGTGCCTATTTCCTTTCCCAGTCATCTCTTTGTCTGATATGAACAACTAAAATCAGAGACAGTGGGTCTTCTTTTCTTTTTGGCTTTTGCAATAGACCCAGTGAGAGAAAATGTAGACAGAGCCTGCTGCCAGAAATGTGGATTTGACTTATAGTTAACTATCTCACCCATGCTTCCCGGTACCTGAAAGTCTTTTATGTGTGTTCAAAGCTCACTTTTTTACAGGAAAAATAGCAATAGTTAATAGGAATAGTAGCTCAGCACTTACACAATCTGTTCATTTACACAGGATTATATCTAACTAAAGGAATAAAAACTTTTCAGTCAGGTTAGCCATGTTTCTTTTTTAGTAAATCAACTAGCCTGAAATGCTTGTCTTTATGAACTGCCACAGAAATCAGTCCAGGCTGTTGATTATTGCAGTCTTTGCATAGGGGGAGGATGAAAGATGATGTGTGTCCCAAAAGTGTGTCCCAAAAGTATGTCCCATTCACCTAATATATATAGAAGAGACAATGTAGAGGAAGATCATAAGAGCTGACAGTCTTTTTTAGAGCTTCCAAACCCTCAGCGAGGTCTCTCTGCTTAGTTCATCTCGTAGCTGTGGCAAAAGGTGAAAGCACACAGAATCATAAAGTAGTTAAGGGTGGAAAAGACCTCTGGAGGCCATCTTGTTCAATCCCCCTGCTCAAGCATACCCACCTATACCAGGATTCCCTAAGACCATGTCCAGATGGCTTTTTAATATCTTCAAGGATGGAGGCTCCAAAAGCTCCTGAGCAACTTGTGCCAGTACTTGGACAAGGTCAAGGTAAGAAGAAAAAGGTGTTTCTTTATGTTCAGAGGGAACCTTCTGTTGGGGTGTCCTGGCAAACCTGCCAGCCTAGGGTTTGGGGGGACAGACCTGCACCTGGAAAATCCCCCTCGGTTTAAGGTTACCTCTATACAAATATGTATTGGTTCACCCCGGCTCCCTTCTCCCCCGCGGTGCCAAGGGTTTTGGTTTGACCCTGGGTTCTTTCCCTCCCCATTGGCTGTTACTGTAAGCCCCGCCCCTGTCCCCGGGACCCTGGGGAAAGCCAGGATCTCTCTGGCCAGACGGCTGCCGGGCACGAGAGAATAACCACCTCCAGCTTCCTCCAGCGTCTCTGTTCTCGCCTTCCTTTGTTCCCGGGCTCCAGGGGGGTCCAACCCAGATGCCCCGTGGATGGAGCTGCTTCACCTAGAGAGGCCTCTGCAGCCAGACAAAGGAAATTACAGTTAGCTTAGCCGGCTTTTAAAGTGTGGTCTAAAATCTGCTATTTTGCTGAGCTAGTTTGGGACATCACCCCCGAACTAGCTAGCCACAGCAGCCAGACAAAGACACACGTGGTGCCTGAGAACAGGGACAAGAGTAAAAGACTCTGCCCCTGGAAAAAAGCCGTGCTTGCTGCTGTAAACCCTTAAAAAAAACCACTGCATCTGGCTAAGCTCGGACCTCGAAGGTGAACCTGAAATCTCTTTCCAAAGATCAGGGCAGACCTGGGAGAGCTTTTTCTATGGTATTTTTTTTTCCGAGGATCGGGTATTTATTTCTTTATTCCATCCTGGGCTTTCTTTATTCCACTCTGGCTTTTCTTCCTTTCTCCTTT
>VZTI01002976.1:0-11430 GCA_013397865.1 Struthidea cinerea | reverse complement strand
AACCTGATATGGCCTGCCATATAGTATTTCCTAGGGACTTATGTTGTCCCTTTGCCTTGGCTGTATGCAGACTCCCAGCAAGTCTATAGGCAGGGCTTGAACCCGTGTCATGGATGTCTCTTGACAAATCTTGCAAATTTGGGGTTTGAGGGTCCCATTCATGTGTTCAACTTTACCACTTGCCTGGGGCTTGTATGGGNTCAACTTTACCACTTGCCTGGGGCTTGTATGGTGTGTGCAGGTCCCAGGTAAGTCCTAGAATCCTGCTAACTTCCCCAACCACCATCGCAACGAAATGCGGTCCCCTATCTGATGACATTCCCAAAGGAACCCCAAATCTTGGTATTACATGAATGCGCAAAAGCTTTCACTACTTCTTTTGCTGTGTTGGTGCAACAGGGGAACGCTTCAGGCTGTCTACTGAAGGTGTCAACCAGTACCAGTATACCTGCATCCCTCTTTGTGTGGCATCTCAGCAAAATCTATTTGCCAATAATCTCCCAGGAGATCTCCGGTTTTTGTCACTCCTAACAAAACTCTCTTGCTTGCATCAGGGTTGTTTTTACAGCAGGTTTCACACTTGCTTGTTACAGACTGTACAATATCAGTCATCCTTCTCCCTATTACTACCTTCCTCAGATGCTTTAAAAGATTTTCTGTTCCCCAATGGGTACTTTCATGCTCTCATTGGGCTATTTCCCAGAGGAGCGGGGGTGGAACTACAACTTGTCCTACCAGGGAAACAGTCCACCCACCTTCTTTGATCTCAGCCTTAAGGAACTTAATTAATTTGTGATCCCTCTGATCATATTTTGGGGTAAATTCTGACAAACCTATCTCTTTCTGTGGTACCACTGCAAAAATGACTTTTCTGCAATCCCTTTTGCTGTTTCGACAGCAAAACTATTTCGCAGTTCAGGGGCTGTTTTCTCTTTTTGATGACCCTTGCAATGCGTGATAGCCACTTCCGTAGGCTTCCAAATACTCTGCAAGAGTGCAAGAATCTGTTTAGCATGCTTAATCTCATTACCTTGAGTAGTCAGCAGGCCACGTTCCTTCCAAATAGCTCCATGGGCATGAACAACATTGGAGGCATATTTGGAATCAGTCCATATGTACACCTTTTTCTCTTCGGTCAGTTCTAGAGCTCTCGTTAGTGCAATGAGTTCAGCTTTCTGTGATGATAAATCTGGAGGCAAGGCTTTTGCCTCAATGATTTTATCTGAGGTGGTTACAGCGTAACTTGTCATCCTCCTACCGTTTCTCATGTAGCTGCTCCCATCAGTGTACAATTCCCAGTCTGGGCTCTTCAAAGGAACATCTTTCAGGTCTGGTCTGCTGGAATAAGTTTCCTCTGTTGTCTGCAAACAATCATGCTCAGGCACACTGTCAAGTAATGTGGATGATAAAAACATTGCAGAGTTTACTACAGAAGTTGTCTTTAGAGTAGCATCATCCTGTTCTAACAACACAGATTGATATTTGAGCATTCTACTAGAGGATAGCCAGTGTCCCCCCTTTTGCTCCAGTACAGTCATCACTGCATGGGGTACATACACGACAATGTGTTGCCCAAGGGTGAATTTACAGGCCTCCTGTATTAGAAGGACTGTTGCTGCCACAGCTTTCAAGCATCCTGGCCAACCCTGGGCTACACTGTCTAGTTATTTGAAAGACAGGCAACAGCTCTTCGCTGGTCTCCAAGGTGCTGTGCCAGTACCCCTAGAGCAACATTCAGTCGCTCATGTGTAAAGAGTTCAAAAGGTTTAGTCAAGTCCGGCAGCCCCAGAGCTGGGGCTGACATCAAGGAATGTTTCAGCTGTTTAAATGCAGCCCTGGCATTCTCTGTCCACATGATTGTCCCCTTTCGGCTGCTTTAAGGACCTCATACAGAGGTTTTATCAATAATCTATAGTTTGATATCCATAGGTGACACCAACCTACCACTCCCAGGAAGGCTTGCATCTCCCTTATGGTATGGAGCTCTGGAAGTCAGCAGATGGCTTCCTTCAGTTCTCTGCTGAGTTGTCAATGACCACGGAAAATTTCCAGGCCCAGGTAAACTACTGTTTCCCTGGCAACCTGTGCCTTCTCTTTCGAGACCCGATACCCACTTGGGCCTAAAAAGTTCAACAGACTTACAGTGAGCTGGATGCAGTCATCTTGTGTCTTGGCTGCTACCAAGATGTCATGAACATACTGGAGAACGGTTCCTCCTGGTTCTTGTTTCCTCCAGTCCTCCAGCTCCTTTGCCAGCTAGTTTCTGAATATGGGTGGGCTGTTTTTGAATCTTTGTGGTAAAACTGTCCACGTGAGCTGGGTCTTTCTCCCTGTTTCAGGATTCTCCCACTCAAAAGCAAAGAGGTCTTGGCTATTCTTGTGCACAGGAATGCAGAAAAAGGCATCCTTGAGATTTAAAACAGTGAACCACTTTAATTCATTTGTTAGTGTTGTCAAGAGTGTGTAGGGATTCGCTACCACTGGGTGTATGTCCTTTATTGTCTTGTTAATCTTTCTCAAATCCTGTACTAATCTGTAGCTTTTACCATCAGCTTTCTTTACTGGCAAGATTGGTGTGTTGTACCTGGATTCGCATTCCACTAACAACCCAAATTTGAGAAAATTTTCAATCACAGGTACACAGCCCTTGTGGGCTTCTAATTTCAGAGGATATTGTCTCTGCCTTACTGGTATAGCCCCTACTTTGAGTGTGATACTCACAGGTTCAGCTTTTTTGGGTCTCCCAGGAGAATCATTGGCCCACACTATTTGTATGACAGAATCTTCAACTTCTTTGGGAATATTTCCATGGCATTCCTGTACAAGTACAGCACCTACTTCAATAACTTTAGATTCTGGGATTATAACTTTCACTCCCCCTCCTTGGAAAACTTAATTTCTGCTTCCAATTTCTCCAGTACATCTCTGCCCAATAATTGGGAAATCTGGCATATACAGGAACTGGTGAGTCACCCAGTGTTTTCCCAATTTAAATTTTAAAGGTTGGAAAAAAGGCCTTGTTTTACTTACCCCTGTAGCTCCGACCACATCCACAGTGTCTTGACTCAGTTTACCTTTTAAAGTATGTAACACAGAGTATGTTGTTAACTCAACAACCACCCATAGCTAGTATCACTTCAGCCTTTCCATCTGTTCTGGGACATTGGGATCCCAGCCAGGGTTTGCTAGGGGATAAAAGTCATTAAATGACCCTTGGAGATTCCCAGCTGCAATTTGAGTTTCTATAGCAGATATAGCAGCTTTGTTGACCATTTCTTTCTCTGTGTTATCCAATCTAATAGAGTTTTTCCACTGCTGTAGTTTTCCGAGGGAGAATGGTGTCTTTATAGAAATCACCCCGATTTACCACAGCCTGTCTTAGAGGTACCTCTAATACAGGTCCTTCCCTCCCCCCTTTATCTGCTTTTGACTTTGTGTGTTTAGTGATGGGACTGACTGCTTTCATGGCTTCTCGGGCTATCTTCCCCCTTTTTCTACCACCCTCCCCACGGGAACTATCTGTATGGGAATCATCTCATTCGCTTTTAATTGAAACTGCTTCATTGGTATGAAAGATTGTCTCAGCCGAATGTTGATCAAGGACATCAGGGACTGTCCCGCTTTTACGGCAGTGGAGGCGCAGGGAGGCAGGGGCTGCAAGCAGCTTCCTCCGTCCCTAGCTCCGCAAGAGCCACTTGGGTCGGGGCCATCCCATCCACCCCCAGCTCTAACACTGGCCGCGCCGCAGAGTGGGGAGAGCGAGCGGCTCCGCCTGTCCCTAGCTCTGAAGCTTGCGGTTCGCCGTACTGGGGAAGGCAGCCGGAACTGCCCGAGTCCATTTCCGCCTTCACTTCCGTGTTCGGGGAAATCGGGAGCGCCGACCAGCCCGCTCCTTTCCCGCCTCCGTGCCCGCCTCTGGAAAAATCAGAGGGCGGTGGCCAGTCCGCCCCTTCCCCGCCCCTGGGGCGGTAGGCGGGCGGTAGCAAGTCCGCCTCTGCTGCAGACGAGGAAGAGGGAGGGGAGAGGCTCTGTGCCGAGCCGATTCTGGCTTGGAATTGGCCCCCGGCCAGCTGCATGTGGCTTTGAAACCACTGCCCGCTTGTCCTTTTTCGGGGGCAGCGGCCGCGGCGGCCCTCCACTCCCTACCCGCACCTGTGCGGGCTGCCCCGGTGGCTGAACCGGTGGGGGGGGGGGGAAAGACCCGCCCCCTCTCCCCGTCGCGCAAAGCTGGGGCCATCATATCTATACCTGTCATACCGATTTCTCTGGTTGTATCCAAGCTAGCTTGCGGCAGCTTTTTCCCTCTCTTTCTCTTTCTCAAAGTCATTTGCATAGTGTTCTTCTCTATCACATATGCTGCTTCTTTGTTCAGATACACAGTAAAAAGCTCTGCATATCTTAATTCATCAAACCTACGTAATGATCTCAGTTCTACCATCAGGTCAGTAATGATGTAATTTTCCAAGCTACCAAAGCGAAGCCAGCTTCCCTGACTTTAAGATTTTAAAGTCGGCCAAACCCGTGTCGACAACCTGATCAATTCTCGGGTGTCCAGAGTAGTTCTCCGCCCTGTTAGCCATCTCCAGTGTTTTATTATCAACTCTAAAGGACTATTATGGGGAATTTTCACGTTTTCGTCTGAAAAAACACCACCCATGTTTACTCACAAACAGGAAAATTCTGCCAGAGAAAAGCTTTTAACTCCGGAATTCAGCCTGTAATCCGGCCTCGGAATTCCGGTTTCCCAGGCAATTTATCTAGCTTACTACACAAATGACAGCACTTTAAAATACTAAAAAGCAACGAATTTTAGCAAACACTAAATGCGCGCGCGCAAATCTGGTCTCAGCAGGATTCAAACCCGCAGCCTCCTGACTTCCCAACCAGCCAACCAACCTCTCAAGCCTATGGGCCACTCCCATAGCTGTCCAGTCTGTAGCGTCTCGGTTCTTGTGGATTCAATGGCGGTCGTCCCCTCCTCTCTACAGTTTTGCTGGAAAAGATTTAAGTTTTCCCCTTTCGCGGACTTCTCTGCCCACACATTCAAACCCCAACCTTTCCACCTCCCTCGGAGATCTCCTTCCCTAGTGCTAGCACAATACCGGTCCCCTTTTTCCCCTCTTAACTCACTTTTCTTTCCGTGCTTCTGCCTTTCTGTGCTGGGTCCTAAAGCCCTTGTCACAGTCCTGGATCGTCGCTCCGGCCCTTCTGTAGTTTGCCGGCAGAGAAAGAGGGGCAAAGCAAGATGTTTCAACCCAAGACTGCGAGTTTCAAGGTCTCTAGGGTCCCTTCGTGGTCGCCAGCAACTGATGCCTTTTCCTGGTCCTGAAATCAAGAATCAAACACAGTTAGAAGGGAAAAAGGGATTTTACCTTTGTATTTATTTTAAGGATCCTTTGGTGCACTACCGTCCAGGTCGAACGCACCCCAATGCACACCCACAATAAATCTGGTATAACATTGTAGGTCTTACTAATTAGCATATCTATCAAAGATTCCCCAATGAGAGGCTTGAGTCAGCCCACCTCCCCAAGGAACCTTCCCCTGGATGGTTCTATCTTAGTTTACAAAATGTGTTCTGTAGAGGACCTTGGTGTCTGGGGCATTCTGATCCCTAACTACGAAGCTTCTAAAATGTTCAGTCTCCTAGCTTGACAAACAAGTCCAAGAATGTAGGCAAAAAACACTAAGAGTACAGAAGTTATAAAAAGGTATAAAAGGGGTATAAAAGAAAAGGCAAAAAATCAGCATGGCATCAATCTGACCCCCTTACCTCCACTTCTCTTCTGTCCCCTCCTTAGCCCTATTACTGCCTTCCAAATTCAGGGCCTGTACTTCATGCTTCCCTATCTTCTTCTCTTCTCCAGTGTACACCACCACTCTCCCAAATCCTTGCTGGGCACTCTTTTTTGATAGTCCAACACTGCAGACTGGAGAGTGCAGAAAGAGCTGCAAACAGCCAGTGTGCAAGGAACAAGATTTCTGCACACTGTCCAGATGACTTAGTCTTTCCCCAGCATGGAAAGTCTGTCAGTCTGACCACTGGGACTGCAGGAATGCAGAACAGTCTACTTGCTTCTAAAAGGCTTCTGAAATAGGGACTCACCATCTAAAATGTGGAGCAGAAATAATGTTCCTAGGGATGGAGGAGGTAAACCTCTGTCTTGGTGACCTTTTGGAGATGGTGGCCTATATCATGATACCTATTTACTGCCCCCTCATCTCTCTAGCCAGGAATGTACCCTGTCAGCACAGTGTCTTGGTCCAGGCCCAGGGCTTTGAAACCTTCAGTTCAGCCCTATGGGCTTGTCAGCAGCCGTATATTGTGGCAAAAATGTATTCACTTAGCACTGATCTTGTTCCACTACTGGGGTAGCCAAATATGAAAGCAGTTTTCTCAAGGTGGAGTGGATGCATCAAGTCTTTCTGTGTTGTCCAAACTCCAGTAAATGAAAATCAGATTCTCATTTGGGTCTCCATGTGGTGAACACAAAATAAAATGAAAGGTGACCAAGGAAATGAGAGATGCGGAGCTTGTTTCCAGATAGACTGTTGGCATACCATGAGAAATAGATAAAGTTAGTGGAAAATCTGATCATATTGAGCCTTTTCTTTTTGTGCATAATAGCACTGAAGACACTAGGAGAAATAATACCCAAACATCAATATGTCTGCCCTGTCCTCAGGTGGTTTGGAAAGACTGTAATCTACCAGGGGCTCTTGCAGCTTTCACAACCCAGAATTCTGGAGCAATTCAGCCATGCAAATTTCCCATAGCCAGAGACTACTGCTTTCATAGCCTTGCTGCCTGTTGGCTTCCCAAAGTTGAAGGGATGAGGAGAGCAGTTTGGGAGGTCTCATGGTAGCAGATTGTCTAGAATATCCAACTGAAGAAGCTACAAGGTTCTCCTTTCATTGTAGGAAATGTGAGAGTCCAGGAGGGCTGGCCCAAGACAGGTCTTGGGAATTGCTGTCATGGGCTTTTCAACCTTCCTTCTGTGTATCTGCAAATTTCTTTTCCTATCTTGTCTCAATATGAAGGCCATCAGCTATACCAACATCTCATTTATGCAATTCTTGAAGCCTGGAGGAATGAGGAACATGGACATGTAGAACAGCAAATAACCACCTTTAGCTTTGGTGCCCTTTGTCCTACAAAAGTTGTGCTGTGGATCATCTCCAGATCTAGAAATGAAGCTGTCGCTTTCTAGGCAGCCAATATAGGTTTATTCATTCAAAATAAAATAGTGACATTGAACAATTTGTGTGACAGAACTGCCCAGGAGCACTCGTGTTGGAAACCCTTCCTCTCAAGCTAAGTTGTCAGGGAAAAAAACCAAACCAAACCAAAACCCTTCAATCATCAAAGCACAGAGGAACGAGTAGAAGAAAGAACAAAGCACGTATCGCACTAAGAATTTGCACCACTGAATGTGCCATCCCACCTGTTTCCTGAACTGGGGCACATACTGCATGTGCCCAGGAGCACTCGTATTGCAAACCCTTCCTCTCAAGGAAAGTTGTCAGGGAAAAAAAAAAAACCCTCCTCCTCATCATCATCAAAAATAAAAACCCTCATCCTCATCTCCTCTTTTCTCTCACCCCATCCCCAATTATAAACTGGGAACATCTGTGAAAAAAAAAATCTGTGGAATCAAGCTAAGGGATAGGATTGAAAAGCAAAAAGTTTCAAAGCTGAAATGAAGAAGAAACAGCTCTGGAAAATGAGAAGGATCATCATGCAGCTTGGAAATCAATAGGTTTACTAGTGTTTTTGCTTCCTCTAGTCTTACAAGGCAAGGATTTTAGGTGTTTTTCATCAGAGCTTGACTGAAACTAAATGACAGGCAGCTGTGGGAGAACAGGTGTGGGCTGTGGGCAGCTTTGACCTTGATAAGTTACAGCTGTGTATTGATTTTTACAACAAGAAGCATGTGAGTGATACAGGAGAAAGGTGTAACAGGTTGTACTGTGGGATAATAAAGTGCTGAAGTTTGCCACCATCTTCAGCATCAGTCTTTTGTCCACCATCAAATGGTAACCCTGATGTGATGGGATCGTGACTGCATACTTGAGAGCAGCCAGCAGTGGAGCCCAGTCAAGCAAGATAGGCGGAGAGTGAGAGCCTGGAAGTCCAGATGATTTGCAGAAGCAGAAAAAAGCAGAAAGAGACACCTGACCCAAGGTGAGCAACTGGGAACATAGATATGGGGGGTCAAATATCAGCAGAAGAAGAATCTGTTTTGAACATTCTGTTGCGAGTGTTGCAGAGGAGAGGCATCAAATGTGAGGAGCAGGCGCTATGCACCTTGCTCATTTGGTGCAAAAAAAATGGAGTGAGAATGGATGTACAAACTGCTTTTTTTGTTGAAATGTGGGAGGAAGCAGGGCAAGCATTATGGCAGGCAGCTACAGTGGGGGATGAAATAGCCACAAGATCGCTAATGACTTGGCGCTCTGTTCAGGACTCGTTGCTGCAGTTAAAAGTTGATAGAGAAACAGCAGCAGTAGCTGCTGCTGCAGCCACCACCCTAGCAGCTGATGCTCCTGCTGCGGCTGCTTCCCCTTTGTCTCCTCCTCCTCCCCCCATGACTGCTTCTGTGCAGGGTTCTATTCTGCTGGTATTGCCTGAGAGTTACCCTCCTCCCCCAGATCTCGATGATGACATTCTAATGTCTCAAGAGGCGGCACAGTCAGTACAGCCTTGGACAGAGCTCCTGAGCCTGTTTTGATCAATTTGTCGGGGCCAATAGGGTCAGGAGGAGCAGGCTGTCAGCCAACCACCTCTCCATTGCAAGATATATTTACACTAGAAGCAGTGGCCATCTCGGTAAGGGGAGCGGATCCAAAAAGATTTTGGGCAAGATTGTATGAACAAGCTAGGGAAGCAGGAGAGTCGGATTTGGCGGACCAGATTCTAGCATGCCCTGTGATCCGAAATAATGGCAATAGCCCTGATGAGTGGGATCCTTTTCATTGGAGTGTAACCAAAGACCTAAGAAATACAGTGATGCAGCATAGGTTTGCTTCTCATTTCGCACAGTCTGTGGTGCGAGGTATCTTTACTAATGAGCTAACCCCTTTTGACTGTCAGCAGATAGCCCAAATTTGCTTCACTCTGACTCCGATGATGATTTTTGAGTCCTAGTGGAGACAGCTAGTGAATGAGGTCACCATGGGTAATTTAGAATGTTCTCAAGGTGACCCTCATTTTGGAGCAGGTCTGTCCCAGCTCATAGGGGACCCTCCGCTTAACATCCCGCAACTAGAAGCCTGACTGCATTCCTTAGTGCTCCATTGGACTGTGTTGCCTGAAGGAATGAAAAACAGCCCTACCATTTGTCAGTGGTATGTGGTAATACCGTTCCTTCCTGGCTCCGTGGGGTCCTGCATCCCACAGAAGCCTGGGCAGGTTCAGTATTAAGTCAGTAGGAAAGAGTCAGGAAGGGTATTTGCTTGCATTCCAGCAGGAGCATTTATTGCATCTTCACTGTCAAAGGTTCAGGGGCAAATAAGAGAACAATGGCTAGCTTAGGGTTTTTCCCGGGGCCGGGGAAAAGGCGGGATCAGGGAGCGGAGACCAATGGGAGAGCCCCGGGGGAGTGACGAGGGGGGCCAAGGCCAGCAGCCAACCGGGGAATTCAAACTGGAACAGATCAACTTAACAGAACCATGCACCCTAGGAAAAGCCTTTTGGTCGCCTTAACATAAAGGTATGTTCACCAGCCACTACAACTCCTCCTTTCTGTATTAAACAAAGAGGCTTCCCCCCGGGATCCCAATACCCAACATCCCAAACAACCAAACATACACAAAACAACAAAAATGATCAGGAGCACCCAAACCCCAATGTCCTAACAAACCAAACATACATAGAACAACAACAGCAATCAGAAACACCCCCAACCCAGTGTCCCAACAAGTCTTCAAATCTTTCAGAGGATTTTCTCTCTGGATGCTGGAATGGATGCTCTCACGGGCAGAGGTGAGGTTGAAACAGCACAGTTTTCTCTGGGCTGTGTCAAAGTTCAAGCATTCACTGCTGGTGGTACCAGGAGCATCCAGAGGACAGCACGCTGATAGGTGTTGGGTGCTGGACATAATGGAGGTGAGTGCAGGCACAGGCTTTGGCAGTTGCTTCTGCTGGGGTTTCAAACAAAGTTAAAAATTTGCAATTTCAGATGGGGGGGGCCTTTCCCTTCCCCCCCTTTCTCAAAGGTTTGGGGAAAGGAGAATGGTATAACATTAACAGGGGTGTGGGAACCTGTGGCTAGTGGATGGATAACAAGTAGTTAATAAAGAGAGGAGTGCAAGTTAACAGAAAACATTTTAATAGGAATATTGGGGAGTGTGGTTGTGAGAAAGGCAAAGCAGAGGGGTGGTGGTAGGCAATATTAACTGTTTGGGAAGTAACAGAACAGGATAGGATCTGGGGAGACACCACAGGTGTTTAACTTATCCCTTCGAAGTCTTGTTTGCAGTTCTGGTTTTGGGACTGTGTGTCTGTTTCTGTACTGGACATTGGTGCTAGTTTGCGTCATCTCTGCTTCCAGGTGGTTTCATCTTTTAACTGCACCCTGTTCATCGTGGTTGGTGTTGTCGTGTCTGCAGCAGCGATGTTTGCTGGGCTGGTGCAGGGCTTGTTTTTCTCTGGCAGCTTCCAGGTGTCATCTGTGGCTTTTGGTTTCTTCTCTGCTTGCTTTGGCTGCCTTTTTGTCTGCCCTATCTTCACCTGCAAGCTGCTTGGATGCACTGTTTTTTTCACGATGTTTTTGCAGCTCCCTGGGAACAGCTCGAGTTTTACAGCTTGGCCCGTGCTTTCCCCGTTCTTTTTCTGCTTTTTCTGCAGCACAGGGGCAGGGGATGCGGACAGGGCTGGGGCTGACATGAACGGCACCACGCGGGTGGAGTTGTTGCAGCTGGGGAAGCAGGCGGGCAGCAGCGGCAGCTTGGCAGACTCAGGGCATTCGCATAGCCGCGGGGGAGCTGGTGGGGGCTGGGTGCGACACAGTCGTGCCACAGCAGTAAAGGAGCTGCTGGGGCGAGCGGGGCGAAGCCAAGTCCACTAGGTTAAAAACAAGAATGGACTGTCTTAAGTCTCATGCCACGTGGCTGGCCAAGGGGAGGTGCAGCAAGCAGCCACGCAGGATTTGGTTCCGGGCTGGCCGTGTGGCCGGCTTGTGTGTGTCCCCGTTTTGGTGGAGGGGGGCAGCCAGGAATGAGCTGGCAGGGGGTCGCAGGCGGGCTCGGTGGCAGCGGCGACAGGGGTGTCCTGCTCTACCTGCGCAGTCTCTGCTGTGTCATCTGCGGCCGCTGCTGGGTTGGAGCGGGGCGGGCAGGGGGCGGCAGTGATGGGGGAGAAAAGTGGCTTCACTGGGTCTCCCAAGAGCGGTGGGACGGGCGCCCTGTCGGAGCTGCCGCGGGGGAGGA
>VZTI01002975.1:0-18076 GCA_013397865.1 Struthidea cinerea | reverse complement strand
GCCCCTCACTCTTGCTCTCTCAGCTGTCAGCCTTACTACACAGTGATGGCAAAGGAGGCGAGAAGGGTCACTCCCCATGAGGGTTTCAGAGAATCTTTAATGGTCACACAAGAGGCAGAGAGACCTCATGGCTCGGGTGAAGGGGGGGTTTGTCAGATCGCAGGGGCAGTTCATGGGCAGGGTTGGGGTACAGGAACCAATAGGGAGAGCCTGAGGGAGTGGCCAGGGCTAAGAGGCAAGGGAAATGTGGGGGAACAATGTAAACAGAACTTCACACCCCAGAAGTATAAACTTCCATCAATATGGATCAATTCAAAGCAAAAATTCTCCATGAAAAAATATGTCCACCTGAGGACCAGTCCTTTTCAGGTGCTACCTGCTGTGTGATTGCCCATTAGACAGCTTTCAAGTTGTCTGGGTTTTGATGTGCAGAAATGCTCAAAATTGTTTTGCGGGTTTTTTTTTCCTGCACAAGATATTCTGGAGTTCTTTTAAGTCTAAGGATTTTGAAATAGGAAGAGTAGTGCTCAGGAAAAATTATGCAGCCCGGAAGGATGTGGAGTGACAATCTCAAACAATCAAATGAGAATGGCTTAACAAGTTGTTTCTCTGTAAGTAGACTCCACCTTGTTTCTGACAAGATATGAGCTGATCATGTGTACACATACTTCTAGTCTATTTTAGACACAGGTAAAATGCATTTATTTAGACTAGCATGAGCTATGTGGGTAATTTTCAAGCATTTTCCTTTTTTTTCGTTCAAGTTTCCTTTTGAGTCCGTTCCTCTTCCCTACCATTGCAGCATTACTGGGAAATTTTTTCCTAGCCTTGACAACGAGAAGCCTGGCCAGGGAATATGCTGTCGGGTGAAATTTACAACGTGATTACTTATGCATGTCTGTTTTTCTAAGACGCTTAAGTGGTTCGGAAAAAGTCACTATAACGTTGTGAGCCTGGCAAAAGTGGCTGTCTTATTTATAAAAGACATTTTCTTTCTCCTCATGTGGATTTGTATATCATCTCCCCCCAGTTAAGTGATAGAGCTGTTAGATTTGTCTAACCTGGACCTCTGAGAGAGCAGAGCAGGGGTGCATGTTGCAGCAGACAGGTGAGTGGCTTGGAGGCAGGGTCCCAGCAGGGTTCTGCTGAGCAGTGCCCGAGGTGGCTCTGCCAGCTCTGTGTTGGTGGCACTTCTGCACGCCTCTGTACTGCACTGCCATTCATGCATTCACTAACCTGAGGGCAAGGTCCTCCGTAAACTATTTCCATTTTCCTCTCCTGCTTTTCTTCCCTGGTCTCTTCATTGTGATAAAAAGCCTGTGGCTATGAGAACACTTAACTGTAATACAATTTTCATAGCTCAAGTTACATGTTAAATAAGTGTTTTATATACCCTGTTTGTGGAAGACTAGACAAGCTCTTTGTAGGAAGGTAAATAGTACTTAAAGCCCAGACCATAATCATCTTCCATCTCTACTCTGTGATTTAATTTAATACCGATTATCAAGTGTTTTATTTTTGCCATTCATGTGGTGTTTGGCTGACAGAAGTGTGTATGCATTGCTAGGAACTCAGGAATTAGACAAACCCAGCATACTGGATTGCATATCACAGCATAAAGCTACTTTTAAGATGTTACTGCCTTCACAAAGAGGAAAAAAAGAGTTGGAAGACTTAATTCAAGGAGAATTCAGTATCGCATTATCTGGGTTTCATCTCCCCCTAGCTTCTCACCCTGTTTTCCTTCTCAAATATGGGGGTACTGCAAAGGAACAACATTAAAGGAGCTTTTCTCAGAAATCCATCGCCTTTTTGATGATTTTAGATTCAAGTTTTTACTGTTGTACAAGCTCCAAAGCTCCAAGCCTCTTCACCATCTTCCCACAAGTGTTATGCACTCTCCAAAGGAAAAAGGCATTTTCCTGGCCTTAGTGAGCTTAAAGATGAGAAATATAAACACAAAAAAATACTGAAAAACTGTGGGAGAAGAAAAGGAATGCACTCCAGGAGAGAAGTGAAATTATGGTAATGAATTCCTAGCTTCACAGTTAGTCTGAGCTGTTTTTGTCTTTTTCTAGTCATATTTAAAAGGGACAAATTATATCCTTGCTTTCCTATACTCCACACAAAAGTCAGCCCTTCTTCTTGCCTTGCACTGGTGTCAAGCTTCACATTTGCACACCCACTTCCTTGCCCTGTCCTCCTAGGGCTTTCTGTTCCTCCCTTGTTTTCTGTATGAATGAAGCAGTTAAAAAAGGTGTTGATGGACAAGTAGAAGACATGGGCCTTCATAAGAGGCTGAAACAAGTAGCTTTGCTGTCATTTCTGCTCAGCACATCTCTTGTTTCACTCCAGAGCCTCCATTTGCCTCAGCAAAGCAGCGCCAGTTCAGACCACCACCTGTCCCGTTCCGTGTCTGCCACCACAGTGCCTGCCAGCCAGCAGCACATGCAAGTGGATCCAGCAACGTGCATGGCATCTGTGACAAACAACACATGAGGCTCTGTGAGCTGTACGTTTCCCAGTCCCTGGCCAAAGGAGTTGATTCTGCTCTGCAATATCCTTGATACAGCCACATATATAGAGGATTGGGCACACAGGGAGCTCCCCAAAAGACTTTGTATGTGATGTTTTCCTTTGCAAAAGCAACCTGTGCTGTAGCCGGGAAAATTTGTAATAGCACAAGAATGAGAGACTGAGAAGCAGAAAGAAGAATACTGGCAACTTCTTACTAGTTCCATAATATTTAACTTTTTGTTGTGTTGCCTTTTCAGACTTAGCCTGCATGATCTAGCAGCTGTTTCACTTGGCTCAGGGCATTTTTGACTTTATTTTGGACAAACCTTTAACATTTTCATTTGATTTTTCTCAACTCAGCTTTGTGCCTCAAAATTTGTTTTAAATTTTACGGTCATTTTTTTCCCCTTTCTTACCCTTCTTACAGCTGTAGGCTCTGGAGCCCAGCAACTGTGGTGTTTCTCTCTTTGGCCAGCAGCCTGTTTTATAAGGTAAAGACAAAGGAAAGGAGTGCTTTGGGGAGGAAAATAGAAGTGAGACAAGAAAGCAAGGAAGAAAGAATGAAAGACATGAGAGAGTTCTTTCACTGCATCTACTCAGAACAGATAAAACCTAACTATACTTATAACTGTGTAAATGCTGAAGTACACAGTAGACTGAAAGTATTCAATAAACATTTACTGTGAATGGAGGCATTAGGAAAGGCTTAGGCTCTGCCTGAATTCCCATGAAATTTATAAATATTTCTTTCATTTGTTCTCCATTTACAATTAGTTGCGGTCAAGCTGATCAAAGACAGAAGAGGCCTGTTGCATGTGAACCAGCATCCCTCACAATGACATTCACAAAGCAGAATGAAATATGAAATATCAGGTTTCCACGGATGTATGAACTTGTAAAAAATCTGAAAGAATAGGAGGTTTTTCACACTGAGTAATGTGAAACATTTGGTGCGGATTGTAGGCCTCTGAAGAGGAAAACTGAGAGCCAAAATCCATCAGGCAATAAAACAGAAGCAGGCAAAAGTTAAAACAACGGCCATTCACTACAATCTATTGATTTAGATATCATGATTGTCTCTGCTGTAGCAGTGGTGGATGCTAGCAGGAGCTGCCACTTAAATCATTATCAGGAACAAACCCCAGCACTACAGACCTGAGAGCAGGCTGGAATAATATTTGCTTCAGAAATGTATTTCGTTTGTTCCCTTCACTTAAAAAAAGGGGGGAAAAAACCTTGCCACAGCTTGTTCACACTGCTCTCTGAGCATTTCCAGCCAAACAGGTGCTAAGGTTAATTGGGTAAGTAGCCTGAAGCTCCCACTTTTCAAACGAACTTTAAGTAAACAAATAACCCCAAGTGGATCCAGGAGGATAGACTTGCACAAAGCCTCTGAGCCGCATGTTACATCACTCGAGGTTCCTGGTTTTATCTCTTTTGCAGACCTGCACTTTTCAGAGAGCAGGGCCCATCAGCCTTTGTGACTAACACAGTGTGCTTTAATTGCTTCCTATGTCTTTTACAGCTGTCAGCCCCTAATGGGGTCAGGGTCAACAGGGGTGGGGCACTTGGAGGGTTTGTATCCCCTCACCTCCTGAAGCACTCCAGGCTGGAGAGGGAGTTCACCCTATATAGCATCTGGGAAACCTGTGGCTCTCACTGAAATGAGATGTGTGCCCGCTCCACCCCAGAAGTCATTCACCCCATTCAGAATCACCCTTTCTGGCTGCTGGAAAAGGTACAGACAAGGGGAGACTGTGCCATTAGTTCTCTCCCTGACTCAAGAGGTTCTAATTGCTTCTCAAGTTGTGCAAAATTTGTTTATGATATTAATCAGCGTCAAGCAACAGGGAAGAATGTAAAAATAGGTTGTTTCACATTGTTTTGAGAAAGATTTAGGAGGATTAAAGGTTAACAGGAGCCTTCTAGCATAAACAGATCAGGCACTTCATGCTGTTTATGGTATAAACCCCATTATATTCCAGTCTGTACCAGAAAATGTCTAAAGAGAGGTAGTAGTAGCTAGGGCAAACAACAGGAGGCATAAACATGCTGGGGATGTCCTGTGCAATGAAAGACCTTCATGGAAAAGGTGTAAGTTGAGTACTTCCAAAAAGAGACTGCAGAAGAAGACATTTGGGAATACAAACTGTTTCATTTTTTCTCTCAACCCAAAAATTACATTGCTTCTCAGGTATGATGTAAAAGCAGGTCAGAGAATGTATGGTCTTGCAGTTCACAGTACTGCCAGCCTAGACATACAGAAGGTGTGTTGGGGCCCCAAAAGTTCTAAGTTATTACAAAAAGTGTATGTATTTTGTTCAACTGACACCCTTGGGTTTTTCATACTCAGACATCCTCTCAACATCCACAAGAACCAGAAACCTTCTGTTTTATAGGAAAGCTGAGAGTCTAGTTTAATCAAATGTCTCCAGGGTCTGAGACTTTGAGGAGAATGTCCAATGCCAGATGACAATAAAACCCTTAGAGAGAAGAACACTGGACAGTGACTTGCATTCAATTCCTTGGGCTAGACAGCTCTGTGCTCTGGACAGGTATCAGTGTGGCCAACTTCAGCTCACTGTAGGAAACCCAGAAAATCCTGTCCTGTTGTATCTCTCTAGTTCTTCGAATTTGCTCAGGGAATCTGGACAGGCTGGATCATGGGCCAAGGCCAGTGGTGTGAGGTTCAACAAGGCCCAGTGCCGGCTCCTGCCCTTGGGTCACAACAACCCCAGGCAGCGCCACAGGCTGGGGCAGAGTGGCTGCAAACTGCCCACAGGAAAAGGACCTGGGGGTGCTGGGGACAGCAGCTGAACATGAGCCAGGGGGTGCCGAGGGGGCCAAGAAGGCCAATGGCATCCTGGGCTGTGCCAGCAGCAGTGTGGCCAGCAGGACCAGGGCAGGGATTGTCCCCCTGTACTCAGCACTGATGAGGCCACACCTTAAATCTTGTGTTCAGTTTTAAGCCCTTCATTCCAAGAAAGACATTGAGGTGAACACATTAAAGATCTATTCACTTGGGCTGGAAAATAACAAGAGTTTTTTGAATGACCAGATGAAGAATTCCCTTTGTCCAAATGTCGCTTATATTTGCTGAGCTTCAGACTTCATGTATTCTGTTTATGCTATCAAAAAAGCGTAAGTACACACATGTGCACACAGCAAGTTCACCATCCTTTAGGAGCTTTCATGAAAGAGATGTCTGTCTCCAAATTAACACAAAACAAAACCAGAAGCTATGGCAAGTACACATTCCTGAGCACAGATGCACCTCTTCAGGGTTTTTGCTTATTTATTTGCCAGTAACATGCACTACAGAAGAGGTTTCTGGGAAAAATGCACTGTGCCTCCCCTCAGGGGTGAATCCCATGGCTTTACTTTCAATTAATTTCTTGGAGGAATAAATGAGAGAAGCAAAGCAATGGAACGCTGTTCCTGCCATAAACCTGAAAGCCACTTACATTTTTTAAATAAAAGAATAGTTGAGATGATCCTTGTACGGTCCTGTAGTGGCTGCAGGAATATATGGCTTAAGTTTCTACCCATTTTGGTTTGGTCCAGCTAACTGATTAATTAGAGCTTTCCAGAAGAATTTAGCCTCCTCACACGTTATGTTGTGGACTGTATCAGAACGCTATACTATATTCTTCCAAAAAATCAATGTTTCCATTTTTATTGGCCAGCATGTTTTAACATTTGTTTTTGCTCAAACCAGTTGTAAAATTATATATATATCAGAACTTTTTTTATGGTGAGATAATACACATCATTTCTTTCATAAGCCTGCCTTATCATGAGTCATGAAGGTTCAATAAACAATTTCTGCAACAAGAGGTTGCAATTTTGCCCTCATTGTCTTCACACATTGCTTCTGCCAGCAGAGGAAGGCAGCAGAGATGTGTTGACCTCCATTAATGAGCACAGACAAGCCTCTTAGGTCATGGATGAAGAGCAGATGCAAAATGGACATGTCTCCCACCTAAATGACACATTCACAGTACCTGTCCTGGCCAGTCCCAGGTTAAAAGACTGTAATCTTTCACTCCTTTGGAGTAGAACTCTTCTGTAGTACATGAATGGCTGCCATCAAAATACACTTTAAAACTGGAGAGAGGAATTAAAAACTTAGGTAATAGAGGGGAAAGAAGGAGAGATGGAGTGGCATTAAGAAAGGTGACCAATTTGAACGATAAATTTTTACATTTATTTTGTAAGTGCAGTCTCTCCATAACGTTCCAGCATGTCATTTCCTGTGCATTCATAGCCTGCGGTCTTTGTGGTCTTTGGGCATTTAGGTATCTTGAGGACTCTCCTTTCATTTTCCCAAGCTTGCAAGGGAGACACAACAAGGTTTACTGACTCTCTTGGCAAAAAATGCTCTTCTGCATGCATTTTTTCAAGTGTAGATTACAAATATACTTTTGTTTTTAAGCTTATCCTTCTTTGACGGATCTTACCAGACTCTGTGGTTCCCATTGTCTTAACTTGGTCTGTCAGGATGTGTCTGCACTGTGCAGTTCTGATTGTGAAGAGATAGATACAGAAGCTAAATTCAAGTTATTTTCACACTTTACAGTGTGTCCCTTTTACTTCATTGACTGCTTTGAGATCCAGAGCTAGCTGGCATACTTCTGCACCACAGACTGCTGCGCAGGATGCGTACAGCTTAGGTTAGTTGCTTCCAGCCCGTTGTTTCCCAGACCACTGGTTATTCATGGCATGTAGCTGAGGAAGGCAAGCTCACATAGAACATACACAAATGTATCTGCATCTACAGTGAAAACGTCCTAGGGGGCCACCAAACCAGTCATCTCTTTCACCGAGGAAGAGCATCTCAGGGGACACTGGCAATTCAGTGCAGGCCCTTGCAGTCAGGACAGTAATGGCTTTATTTCCTTCTTCAAATCACAGTGCAACAATTCTTTGTACTTTGCTTGTCTTGCTACTTCTAAAGAATGTCATTAGGAGCCTTTTTTTTTTCATCACTCAGGACACTGTAAAACAAAAAATTATTTTCTAAATGCTGCTTGTCTGTTGATAGTGTCTACTGAAAATATGCACTGGCTTATAAGAGGATCTGGAATTAAACTTGACAGGAACACTTTTTTTTAGATCAGGACAGTTTGCTGAACAAATAATTGTGGCCCTATTTCCGGAAAACATTAAAAGAGGGCTTTGTTCCTGCTACTATCATAAAGACTTCCACCAGTATTTCTATTACATCTTTATTTTCTAGGGTTTGTAACTAAGCCAGAACAACTCACTGTGGGCTGAAAGTTGTCATTTCATGGTGTTCACACCATGAAGGAATTTGTTTCACCATAAACTCTGAAAAATAATAGCACAAGCTATTTTGAAGCTGGAAAGAAGGCTGGTTGAAGGCAGTGGTTTCCTACAACCCTATCGTTAAATGTACTGTAAACAAAACCAAAGGAACATCTTCTTTTGTTTTCAAGCCAAGATCAGGCATGAGGAAAAGTATGAAGGAACTACTACAGCTTTCAAAATTACTATTACAGAGTAATAGCCCCATCCCATAATAGGTCAACATGGAAAAAGCCTTTCTCTGTGGTGGACTTCATCTGCTACATCTGTAAATTTCCAACGGACCACACTGTCACACAAATAAGAAAGCAGAAGGCATGGGACCATGTTCTTAAGTGGTGTATATTGATAATTGTAAACTGGTATTAAAAAAAAAGCTCCCACGGAGCTCAAGCAACACCAGATTACTTACAGGGTCTAGTTTCTAAAGGAATCAACTATTCATTTGTTGTCTTGCAGACACAGCTGGATTGACCAGGGAATGCTTTTTGAACGTATGTCTAAACTCCAGTCATCTGCAAACTTCAATTTCTACTAGCTTCTTTGCAACAGAATGTGTTCTTACTTACCTGTATCTGCTTCTATTCCAGCTATTCATCTTACTTGTCTGTCCTGGACCATTCTCAAAGCAGGGCTTTTTTTTTTTGTACAGAACCAAGCACAGTGAAATGCCATTTTTACCTGAGTCCTCTGAACTTTGTTGTATTACAGGTAGTCGGAGTTGCAGTGAATAATAGAAAGCTCCGTTATTTCACTCATTCACTTCCATAGGAAAAATCTTATCCCTCAAGGCTGGAGTTGAGCCTGTGATAGATCTGCAAAGTATGACTTTTAATCCATGCTTTCCATATAGTATCTCATGAGCTTGGCTCCAGGGTTTTGTTATGGCCCATCTTTATTACTAAACCATTTTTCTTCCTTCCTCTGAAACATCCTCCCTACACCAAAGAAGATTTCCTGGGTTAGTGAGTATAATTCACATTATTGCACATACTTTTTCTGCTCTAATTTTATCTCCAAAAGATATTAAATCTACATTTATTAAATGGAGTTACTTTTCCAGCCTGCAGGCATCAGCCCAGTATCTTGAAAGAGGTAACAATGAGGTCTGTGATTAAAACCTTTCTTGGAAAACAAGAACAAATGATAACCAGTTGTGATAGTTTTCCACATTTTCATAATATCTAAAAATATGTTCAAATATCCAAAAATGATCCTGTGATTTGATTTATTCACGAGTCCCCTGAAGTGTTTAATAAGTACAATATGGTACAACTAAAATCATGCTTATTACTGCTATTAGCTTGGTAATTCTCCAGGATGAAATCATACTTTTCGGGTTATAAATATACATTTTTATTGTTGATTTTATGCTGCATTTTGAAATATTGCTTCTCTGCTTTCATATTTTCAGTGCTGTATTACAGTACTATAAATCAGCCCCACAGTAAAGGAATTCTAATTGGTATCAGGTGATTTTTTTTTTTTAAAGTAGAGAAAAAGTTAAACTTATATCCTTTTGAATGAAGATAAATTCTCTTGAAGCTCTTAAAAAAAAATCAGATGTGTCTAGAATGACCTGATTTATCTTTTTTTGAAGGACTAATCAGATAAAAGTGTGCACAGTGCACATCAAAGTATATGTATGAGCTCAAAACCATCATAAAAGATACCTCTAGATGTCTAACCAAGTGCAGAGAATCCTTACTGTGGTATGTTTTCATTCTCTGGCTATGCTGTTTCAATTTTCCCATCCCACTAGCTATGCAATCTTGAGCTTCTGTTCTGCCTCCTACTTATCCAAATATTTCATTTGTCTTTCAAAAAGATGAAAAAAACAAACAAAAAAAAAATCCCACTCCAATGACATTACAGCAATATATTCCCAATGTCTCAGCACCTCTGTAGTGCCAATTTGATCCTTAAACCATTGATTCTTTCTGTGATGGACTTGCCTAAAAATAGTCTCTGCATCCATCTGTACCTTGTCCAATGCAGTAGTCAGTCTGGCAAGTCACAATAAACTATGCATTATGTGCCAAGTGCTGGCATTTATCCCAAAAAGTAGAGCTCTGTGGGTGGGTGAAGAAAACAGCATTAAATTAGTAGCTTTGGTATAAAATTCCAGAAAACACACTGCATGTAGGATATTTTCTAAAAAAGATTATGGACTTTCCTTTTCCCCAGAATTACACAAAGGAATCCTTAGAAAACATAGGTTTTCAAGGAAAGAAAGTATAGCAACCATAACAAATTATGATACAGATTTAATTCTTATGTGCTGATTTGGTAGAGATCAAGAAGACGGGATAGGGAAGGCATGAGGTGGAGTTAGGCAGCATGAACAGAGTCCATGCCGTAATTCATGGCAGCCATGAACCTGACTTGGAGGCTGGCTCTGGCTCTTCCATTAGTGCTACTGCAGCCACTCCAGAAAGAGAAGTACTTTTAAGGTTTTAAAGGTCAGCCTCACATGTTGCTGTGGAATCCTGTATTTTTTAATTTGAGCTTTTGGTCAGTGTGGTATATTTTCATAGCCCCGTAAATGTTCCTGGTATTTTGTCCTTTCCAGGGAAAGCAGAAACACCAAAATGCGCTGCCTCATGTTTCCAAGTGAAAAGAAATATGCAATAGAAATAATCCTCCTACTTTCTCAGACTTCCCTACACTCTTTAAATGAATGGTATTTGGGAGGAAAAGCCCTAATATTAATGGGATTAATTACTCAATACTATGCACCATATGGAGTTAAGGTTTTTTTTTAATTTTTCAGAGTGACTGAATTGCTCTGTGCACACTAGAAGCTGCTAAAAAACAGTAAGTTGACAGAGGGGCTCTGTCCTGAAGGCCGAGAGTAAGATTAACACTGAAATGGATCCAAATAAAAATCACGTTAAGCAGATATTCAGCAGAAAGGCATCTCAGTAAAGATGAAACAAGCAGAAGACTATATATCCACACCTTGTACAGTGCTCAGGGTCATATGAAAACCAGATGGAGGAAATCAAAAGGAAAATGAAGTTGAACAGGGACATATTTGGGAAGATAAAAGGTAGCACAGAAAGTCACCCTTCTTTGGGCCACAGAAAGTCTAGAGCATTGAAATGACAAAATATTATATGATTTGAAGATAAAAAGCTAACACCCAACAGGATGGAAAGTATATATTTTTACATCCTCTGAGCTTTTGTTCCTTGAAGGAGAGTGCATTACTCTTGAAGGACAGTGCAAACAATTTGATATTCCTCTGTAGTGAATAGAAATATGAGGCTGGCATAAAAAGTCTGTGATAGTGTGAAGGCTCTTGCTATTTCTGTGATGCTTAGGGAGTCATCAATAATCTCTTCTTAATTTTCCAATTGCAGGGAAAAACTGGTGTGAACTGGCTGTTGTGTCCTGTTTCCCTTGCAAATTGAAGGTCTTTTGGAGGGGGATATCTCTCATCCCATCTCCAGTTCCTTTTCTAGTAATGTAGCAATGTAACACAGTAATTTTGAACTAGAAAATACAAGATGTGGGGATTTCTTCTGGAATTACAGACATGGATCAAGGATTGCAGCCAGCGACCAGGCAAGCAGACAGCCTTTACTCACCCTTTAACTCCCCTTGGATCCCCTCCAATGCCCTCTGAGGATGGCTCTCTCAATGGACAGGCTCTTGGCAGTGCACAGCTGCATTCCCAGCAGAGCTGGAAAGTGACAGAACATCTTTACCCGTGGCTGTTTACTAGCTGTTTTGAGAGCATTTACTTATTTTGGATGTTTATAAACTCTTGTTGGAACACAAGGCCTATATGGATTCATCTAAATCCTGATCTTTTTGATCTGGAAAACCTTTGGTAAATGAGAAAAAATCTATTTCATCTCTTGCTTCAGAACATCATATATAGTTTATAACCTCGGAACCCATAGCTTAGATTTAATGGTTATCATATAACATCTGTTTAATTTTAAAATTTATATGGAGGCTTTTTTGGAAATCCCTTGGAGTTTTTCGACTTTCTGTCTTCTCTATGCACACAGAGGATGTAGAAAATTAATTTCCTGTGTAAAAATACAAGATGACAGAAGGTCCAAGGTTAAACCTATTTACAAAGAAAATCACTGGCAGTGTTTAGAAAATGCTGCTTTTATTTGAAATATTTGGAGGTGTACCTGGCTTCCCATGTCCTTCTGGTATTTACGCATATAAGGCTTTCTGTCCAATAAGGTGTAGTGAAAAACCTCCTCTGTATTGATTTTTCCCTGATGAATTGTGAACTGTCTACTCATTTGGTGATCCATTTGTTTTAATAAAGAAGACAAACCTGTAGAAGTTTCTTATTTTCCCACCCCTCTGGCCTCTTGTGAAAAGTATTACCATTCTTCAGAGGCCAGCGTTCAATTCAGAGACAAAACCAGATGTCACTGGCTGACATCTACTTCACTACTTTATGGCCAAGTTAGTTTACAGGAGGGTAGGAATGTGGTTCTCCTTTCCTCCTATGAAAAATGAAAGGTGAAGAAACACAAAGCCCAGATGTGGCTGAAGACTGTAGCAAGGGTGACAGCAAAGCATGACCTTGTTTCTTCCATTTTTACTGATGCACTGGAGTAAATTAGGCCACAAAGATTCGTTTTTCTGGAAGAGAAGATAAGAAAAATAAGATCTGTTGAAAGAGATCATGAATTCATCATCTCAGTCCCATTTGGGGTGGGAGCCATAACTTGCTGTTTCATAGAAGCCAGTGTGAAATAGATCAGGTTCTTGTCCAGTTGCAGTGTCCAGCCAATCTCTTGCAGTACAGAGAACCATGAGGACAGTGGACACCTTCATTGCCCATCTGAGAGAAGGGAGGAAGGGCTGAACCAAAATCCCTGTTATTAGCAGGACCACCTGGATGACAGCGGGGAGGAGCAGCTCTGCTCTCAAATAAGGGAGGAAGTATACAGGAGGTGATACCCAGGCGTCTGACAAGCACTGAGTGTGGTGGTGCTGTGGCCCACTGTCTGGGACATTATCACCATCCTTCCCTGCTTCAGCTGGCAGGCTTTGGGCTCCCAAACATTCTGCAGCAACGCTCTGGCAACCCAATTCTTTCAGGGACACATGGAACTTGGGGTACTAATGCCTGCTGAAGAAGCTGGAAAAAGTTGCAGTCTATGTCCACTAAGCACATAGCAAGCCAAGAAGCAGCAGGAAGTATTGCATGCTCCAGAGTTTGTCTGACCCCATCTAGAGTGGGTGGTTCCTCTTTTTCAGGACTTCTCAGGAGACTCTGAAATCAACTGCTGTGCTGGATATTTCCTTTTTTACAGTTCCCTTCCCAAAGGAAATTTCTAAACAAATTTTCATCTTAGATTAGAAAGGCTTTCAGAAGGTCTGAATTTCCTGCAGGACTGCTTAAAATAGCTCTATTGGCAATTACACGACTGCTCATGTTAAAATCTGCAACATTGAAACCTGCAAGTAGTCTGGAGAGCCCTTTACCGAAGCACAGGCAACATTTGTATTAGGCATTAGCCACGACTTTGCTCCTTCAGGGACTTTCTGAATGTCAAGGTACTGACATTTCTTATTGATTTCTGTTTCAAACACTCATAATTTTCAGGCTCAGTTTTCACTAATCTGCACTTTCCTCCTGGGATTCAGCATTTAGACCATGTCCTTTCTACCTGAGGCTCACTCACCAGCTTTTGAGTGGGCTGTAGACCCAGGAAGGTTACCCGCTAGCAAAGCAGTAACACCTTGGAATCAAATACCCCTGCAGTAAAACCAGTGAAGTTTCGTTGCTCCAAATAATTATGCAGAGGTTAACAAATACATGACTTTGCTGATGAAGTTCAAGGCAGTACAATACAATTCGCTCAGGCATCACTTTTCTGAGCAGGTGTTAAAAATGGTAAAAGCTTATTTTCATCAGTAAAAGAAGTTTATACAACTTAATGTGAGTAGAGTCAGTTGAGTTAAAGGTGCTCGTTTTACAGACCCTTTTTCTGAATAGAACCACACTTTAACTTGAACTTACTCTAAATTGTTGGTTGTTTGATCTTCTCTTTTCTTTACAATGTCAGTCTTTAGGGCATACCTAAGAATCTAATAAGGGACTATATATAATGCAGATTAACTGTGCAGAACCTAAAGAAGTAGGCTAAGACAAGGCAAGCTAGCCAAGGGAAGGATTTGCTACTTTTCCTCTTCCCCACGTGCTTTCCCCTTCTTTCAAACCCTGGGAATACTCTTAGCAATTCAGGTTATTACTGATAGCAATAAATCATCTCAGCCTCTGCTATGGCCTGGAAATAAAAAGCAGTAAAGTACTTCACAAAATAAAATGTACCTGAATTAGCTGAATCTTTGATAGAGGACAGCTTATCCACAGGCAGGGATAAAAGAGGTGTAAAAACTGGAAAACATTTTGCTGCCGAATAAAGGAGATGTCAGAGTAGCTTAAGCTGCAGACTGAGTAATGAAGGAAATCCAAGACTAATAGCATGCTATCCACTGACAGAAGTACAGGGTTGATGAGTTAAACATTTGTATTTAGACACTTTACTCCTCATTTCGCTGTTTATCAGCCTGAGGAATCTCACTCTGTGTCTCTAAAATTGCTCAATGAAGTAGCTCCTTTCTTAAATGAAAAATGCACTGGCAACAACAAGGAGAACAACAGACAGGTCACCTGCTTTACAAAGCATTGCTTGCTGTTTTGCCCTGTGGCATGGGCAGTTTTAAAGAATTATTAAGATCTTCCATGAAAAGAATGAAAGAAAAGATAAAGTTTCCTTCACCGTTGCCGTGGAATGGAAAATTAGAGGGAAATGTTGAAGCATTGTATGTGGTTTCTCATCTGGATATTATTAGCTAGTATTTTTTTAAGTAATGTACAGTATCATACAGATTGCTGATTGCTACTGATTTTCTTATATATATGTCTTCCTATTAATCATAAAATACAGTGCAATTTTTTTTTGCTATTTTATCAACTATTAGAAACATCTTTCCCAGATGATTTTTATATTCATTTGGTGTGGCTGTAAAATAAAATAGTAATTTTCTGGTTTGTGTGCAAGGAAGCTTTAGGTCATGTACTGTATTATATTACTAAGCTGTAGTAGGTAGAAAATAAAACATTAGCTTAGACAGAGAGAACACCAAAACTGCATTTGAGACTACCACTTAAAGATGCAATAGGAAATGTTCTAAACAGAAAATCTCATTTGAGACATCTACAAGGATAAAATTAGTGTTAAAGGGAAGGAACTTGTAGAACTTACTGAAATCTGGATCTATTAAAAAGCATGAAATGGTGGTGTTATTTTCTCCATCTTGGTAATAGCAGAGTAACTGTAAACACTTCAATGATCCATCTCTGCTTTTACTCTCTTTTCTCATTTATATGTGTTTCAATGGCATGTTCAAATGTTTTGTGGACCAACACTCCCCACACAACAAATGCTTAAAGTTTTTCAGTGTTTAAAAGCATGTATAGATGCTCCTAGGTCTCCAGAGTCCCTCCAAACCTACACCTGAAGAAGGAGAAGAACATGAGTCGTTCTACTTCCTCACAACAAAGAAGTGACCTCAAGTTTAGAGAATAATAGAAAAGTATTGCAAAAATATGCAAGGCAGGCAAAACATTTTCTATTCAAAACTCCCTGTGGTCATAGCATGAGGGAAGGCTCCCCTGGAATTTTTACTTTTTTTTTTTTTTTTTCAGTTTACTGGGCCTCTCTAAAAAGATGTATCATATTCACTGCTGAGTTTCATATTTTGCAATCTGCACGAATCATGTGATGTGCAGCTTCTACTATGCCACTTGTTGTGAGGGCTCATTGTAGACCCTCTAATGAGCCTGCCATACTCCTTCAGCATGCACAGCACCGTCTTCTCAATCATGCCTTTCAAGAGATTAAGATTCAGTGATGCAATACAGCCCATGACACAAAGCCTCTTTTCAAACATAAAAGAGCCAATTGTTTTTACAACCTCCAAGCATGCATGCACAATCTTTGCTTTACATGTCCATGCAATAAATGGCCTAAAAGTTTCATATCCTCCTTGCAATATGGAACTTGACCCTTGAAAATCCCTCATGACAATTCAACTAGTAGAACGGAAATCTTTTCCCAATACCCTAAGGATTCTGGCAAAATATTTGTACTATTTCCATGTATACACGCTCCACTATGCTGTCATCCTTGCATATTACAAAAACTAACAACATTTTTGAAGCTATGTATTTTCTGCCCTGTCCATAAATTATCTCAGCTGCCTCCTGACTCCTCAGATTAATTTTTTTACTCCCAGATCCCTCTGGCAGGAGCTACATTTCAGAGTGTAGCTAAAACCTCTCTTCTTAGGCCAGCACTCACTGCATTAACACAAGTGTCAAGAGATGGGAGACACAAAGAAACTGACCTTTGTGAGCACTGGGAAGTGCTCAAAGATTTCTGCTCACACTAATTCCAGGCTGCGCTTTTATACCATTGGGCTGATAAGCTGGCGAAGCATCGGGGCACAACCCTTGGCCTGGGGCAGGGAGCACCTTTGCACAGCTGGCAGCCCTGGTGCAGAAACTCTTTAACAATTCAGAAAGGCATGTAAGGCATGTTCAAGCCAACATATCAGTAAGAGTATCAACATGCTGGCCCATCTTTGGTCGTCCTTTGGTAGTCAATGGAAAAAGAGACGCCTCTGCAGGGTGAATTATCCTAAGTGCTTTCAGTGACTCTTTAGGAAGGTGGTGAACCACCCCAGCGTTCCTGCCTCAAACCAGTGACAGTAGAAGATGTTCTGGCAAGGACTTAACCAAATCAGCCCTTTCCCCTAGCCACTGTCACCATATGCAGTATGGGGACAAAGTCCCCCCCCGCCTGCTTCACCCAAGTGGTTTGTGAATACCCCGTGAATAGTGTCAGTAATACCCTGCAGAATGACACATACAGCTACTGTGCCAGTAGGGCCATCTGTGTGTGTGACTGCTTACAACTCCTTAGCAATTTTGCAGCAGTGGAAGGAAACCCCTATGTGGACAGTACAGCCCACAAAAATCCACAGACACAGAGAATGAAAAGTGTTACATTAAAAGTATTGGACAGAATCAAAACTGCATACTGCTAGGCTTGACTGTGTGTTTCAGAGCAATACCTGTGCTAAATACCCCTCCAAACTCTTCTTGGTATTAGGCTGGTAATAAGGAACTGCAAGCCCACTGGCCATCCAACCCCCCGTCCTCTCTCTGGAGGTGGCCAGCATCACATACTTCACTGTAAGATGAAAGATTCACTCTTCTCCATGTGTCAGAGGTCTGCCCGAGTCGTCACCCCTGAAACTTAGTTTTCAAACACTTCTAGTAAAAAGTGAGCAATAATAATTTCTTTCCAACAAAAAATGCAAATTTATTATGCGTTTTAAGTGAAAAAATAGAAAAAGTTGAAAAAGAAATATAAGTGAAGAAGATCCTATTTATTTCAATGTATAAAAAACCCCAAGCAAATAAAAAGGCAACATAGCCTTTCAGGCTTATTGGGGGGGTGGGGGGGAAATGTCCCTTCCAACTCCGCCGATTCTATGTTTCAATGAGTGTTTGTGTGAGATTTGATTTTCCTTAGACAACTGCATCAGACTGGTGTATACTGAATGAGGAAAGCTATGCAACAGTCCAAAAATACCGCAGTGGACCATATAGGGGCTGTTTTAAGGCTTGTCAGTCTCTATTATTGATCCATATACCAAGTAATTTAGAAGAAAAAATCAGGTAAATATGGAGATGTCTGACCTGCTCGGTGGTATTTGGTCAATTGTTTTTATATTACAAGCAATAAAAATCAGAAGTTTAAAAGATCTGCACTGTTTAGAGCAATCATTATTTGAAAGTTTGGAGTGCAACATAAAGATATTACTCTCTTTTTTCATTCAGATTCTGTTTTGTCTTCTCCGTGAAGAATCAAAACTAAAACCTTCTTCACACAGAAATGCAGAGATCAATGTGAAAGGGATACATGACTGGTTAGAAACATTTTCACTGAATGAGTGAAATACCAGCAGTTCTCCTTTCATCTGTAACATACCTGCAGCAACTCTATCAGGCCTGGCCCTACTCAGTGCTTTCACTAACTATTTGGTGCAGACAGCGTTCTCATTCTATTCATAAACAGTGGAAAGTTGAGCAAGACAAGTTGTCAGAGGACAAGATGACAATTCAAAGTGATCTTGAGAAACTGGAGGACTGTGGGGATCCGTGAACATG
>VZTI01002973.1:354398-374391 GCA_013397865.1 Struthidea cinerea | reverse complement strand
TTGCCAGGACACCCCAACAGTTGGTGTCTCAGGAATCATGACAGCCTTGCTAGAGGCATATCAGAAACATCCTTGACCAAATCCCATGTTCATTCCATGACCTTATTGATCACTGGCAGTGTCTTCTACCTGTCTGAGGTTTGCCTAGAATTTTAGTTCTTTTTTTTTTTTCCCAGGGAAATACATGAATTGAACATGTATCATGTGAAGATACCTACCTGCTTTGCTGGTGTTGCTTACCCAACCAAATTCTTGTGAATTGTAGTGTCCAGAGGGTCTTGAGCCACATCCTTAGCTCTTACTGGTGCCCAGAAACTGAGCCTTTGATAACTGAAGATTTGCTTTGAAAAGAAACTGTTCAGCCCATCCTGTCCTGAGCAGATACCTACCTTTTTATTACAGTTAACAAAACCGACATTTTCCAAGGACCTTCCAAGCAAATGCTTCCACTCCTTTCCTACTGCTGCTGTTTTGACTATTTTAGTTAATGACAGTGGAAAGAGCTTTGATTTCTTGTTTGGGTGCTTTCCCTGTCCTGTAGACCTGTGCTAATCCTGGGTCTCCGTCTGAAAAAATTGCCCATAGGAAACCTGGTGCAGGATTGGCTTTCCTGCACCAGGTTTGCTCATGTACTTTGATTGCCTGGGAGATTCTGCCATGCCATGCCTTCACATTTTTGCTGGATCAATGCAGCTGTCTGTACAGAACAAAAACTATTAATTGCATGTGCTGTGGTGGAGAGCATATTGTATGATGTTCTCTCCAGGGCTTTAGGCATGTGTTAGCTGGAAACAAGGATGAACCTTGGAGGTGGACAATCTCCTGAAGATGCACTGCAGCTATGCAGTATGAACAGTGGGAGAGACTGACTTTTTGGTTGCCTCTGAAGGTGCTCCCAGAGGCACCTTCCCAGTGTATCTAGTCATAGAGCTAAGTATGTGTTCAGTGTAGGGCTGAACAAAGAAGTGAAGTGGATGTTAATGCATAAGAATGGAGTTGAAGAAGAACAAGAGGAAGATTATGCCATTGTTTGAGATTGAGATTGATTTAGCAAAGCTTTTTGTATTAGACTTTTATTTCTATGGCCCTCAAGAATTAAAAGATACCATAATTCATGTACAATGCAGTCTGCTTTACAACTGATACTTAATATTTTTTATGAGGCAGTTATGTTTTCAAAGTATGTTACATTTTCATGGAGTTACATGGGATTATGTATGAATCATTAAAAATTTCTTAATTAAATTAGTAGATGTGTATCAGGATGCATGCATTGCCAACATTTGTAGATATTCACAGCTTGAATCTGTCCAGAGGACCTTGGTCTCTTGAGTAATAATGTAAAATTAGCACTCTATATCTACCAAAAAATTGCATCCATATAGGATATTGTAGTGGTTTTGTGTGGTTTAGAGATGTATCTTCTCTCTACTGGAAGTAGAGTCCATACTGGAAAAGGCATGAAAGGTCCCAGGGCTTGGAATGATGTATTGTGCTTGGGACCTTTGTTTCCAGAAGCAAATCAGAGAAATACATTTTCTTTACACTGAATTTGGGGTTAGACTTTAGACCCAGTGAATGCTGCCTTTATTTCTTCTTGGATCACTGTTTCTACGTAAATGTCTTCTCGTGGTTTATTGCCATTTATTTTTTGGGATGTCATGGTATCACTGAGATAATTTGGATCATAAACACAGGAAGATGTCTAACTCTGTTACACATCGTGCACTTGGTATGTGTACACTTGGTAGAAGTTTCCAAGAATGCTCCTTTTTTTTTCTTAAGGACATTTTACTAGCTCCCATTTGCCTTTCAGACAGGGAGTTATTTTTAAAACTGAAATGAGAATATGTAGAGAAGCAAAGTGCAGTTCTTTCCATTTAATTGGAAAATTTAGCTTAGAACATAATTAATATATTGCCATTTTTTTTTTTGTTTTGTTTTCATTAATCTGTAAAGAGTTTTTGATTTATCTGGATGTGGTTTTCTAAATAGAACCTTGGCAGACTTCCACTGCAAGCTAGTTTTTAGTTCTATTTCATTAGCTGACTTATCAAAATACTGTAATCAATGCCTGTCATAACATAAGTACATGACCCTTTTGAGTAGCCCAAGTGTGTATACTTGCTCCTCTCTGAAAGGAGTATTAATTCCTAAGGGAAGCAGAAGGTCAAATCAACATTGGCAAACTTACCTTCTGTCAGTTTGTCTGTATGGTTTAGAAGTATTGGACTTTTTTAGAAGCTCATTTTTCATAAATTTCCTTGTAAGGCACCTGGGAACATACTTCTTTTTTTCTTTTTTTTTTTCTTTTCTGATAACGCGCTACTGAAAATTGTTGGATTCTGATGAGACAAGAATACAGCATGGTATATGAATACACAGAAATCAGTGGATGGTATTGAATGAGATGTATGACTTCTGTTGCAGAAATTTGAAATAATCTTGTTAACTATCATATGTTCCTGGACAAATTGAAAGAAGTTGAAGCTCTATAAAGACTCATCTAATATTAAGACAATACGCAGAATGCTGAGTTGTTATTAAATAAGATCCTTGAACAGATAATTGATATATTGTTTTGGTTTGGAGTTGTAGGATGACAGGGAAATGAACTGGATTTTTCATAAAGTTTTTGTATCTGATCTGTTATTTCTGTTGTCTGTTTTAGATTTGACAAGATTGTTTCTGCTTACCTTTGAATTTTTGGGGATAATCTTTGTACAATAGGAAGGAGGTTTTTGTTTTGTTCTGTTTTGTTTTTAAAACTGCCCAATAAAACTTTAATTTTACAAATTTATTTATGTAATATACTCTACATGAAATACAAATTCAGAAAATTAATATTATTTTGCTAGTTTGAGTGTATATGTAGGTAGATTTGATGGAAATAAATTGACTTTTGTAAGGGTACATAGTTTAAAGACAAATTTTCTGACATTTACTCTGAGGTGATTAGTAGTGTAGCATCATTAATTTTAGTCTAGCCTAGGTATTTGAAATTTGATTGTGATTATATGTATCATATGATTTTATGACTGTTTCTTTCTTTGTGAAAAGAATTAACTCTTCAGCTATAAAGCTGTTTTATGAGAGCTACTTTCTGTAATGTCTGAAGGGACTGTCAGAGGCATTTTAATGTGTGGGATACCCAATGTATCTTTAAAGGGTTTTGCTGGTGAACACTGTATCAAACTGTTTTAAATAAAACACCAGACTCTTGCTAATCACTTTTTGCTAGTTGAATGTTAGGGTACTTTATGGAAAGAGAGTTGCTCTCTGACATTTTTCATTCTTAGACTGGTTAGCTAATAATGTTAGACCACAACTGTAGGAATTAAATATTGTAATTTTATCAGTAGTATCTGTATAAAGAAACATTTCAGCATTTTATTGATCTTGGATTGTTTTGGTTTGCTTTAGTGGTTTTTTTTGTTATCTGCTGAAAAACAAAACCAAAAAACATTTCCCTTGTGTGTTTTCCAGATCTTTGAAAGATTTGTAAATATGCAGTCAAAAGAGATGGAAATTATGTCTTATGTGTATTTGTTTTAGTGTACATCTAAAACCCAAAAAACTTTAGTTATATTAAAAAATAATAAAAAAAATTAATCAATAGCAGAAACTACAAAACAAGGAAGGCACATAGAGGTTACACCATTGGATTATTCTTATTTCAGCATGGAACATATCCTCAGAATCACACCCAAGGAGCCAAAAGTGAAGAAATAGAGACTATCATTTAGATGTAGCATTTATTCTTTGACTTTTTTCTTTATGGAACTATGTATTTTTTCGTCTACTGAAATACATGCTGTCTTGTTTAATTCTTTCTTTCTTTTGCTCTCATTGGCATAAGCAGAGCAAAATTAATTTCTTTTAATAGCCTGACTATTCTGAATCTAACTTACTCTTATATCTAGGCCTCTTTTTCAGCCTATCATCTCTATAATGGGACAAGGAGGTTGACTTTTAACAAATTCTTATTTTATTATTTCTCTTATGTCTTTTGTTGTTGTTATCCACAGTGGCATAAAATAGCTGATCAAATTGTGTTGAATAACATCACAAAATTGAAAGTTAGTGGCTTTCACAGTGTGAAACCAATACAGAGCTTCAATATTGCTGTTCACATGACTGCACTACTACTGAGTTTTTGGGAGCCTTCTTATACATCTATTAGTATGCTCCATTTGGAGCAGGAACTTGTTATTGGGTTGTGTGATATCTACAATTAAAGTTTCAGTGTGATATGTTCTAAGTGCATGATTATCTCATTTATCTTAATTGCATAGGCATTACATTGCCAAAATCAAACATGCATTTATAAAGTCAGAATACATTCCTGAGGGCTTGTCAGAATATTCAGTAACTTATTATATCTGTTCCTTGCTAACACAGGGTGTATAAAAAGCACATAAAATGGTTATTTTTTATATTGCTGGTAGGAGGGCAGCTCATACTATGCAAGGAAATCCTATGAAATCATGGAAAACAGAGACTACACTGAAAGTTTTGGGAAGTTCTCTGTTAGAATTTCAGGGTTCCCTCTCTGACCATCCCTCTAAAGATATGATTTGATTTATAATTTTCACTGATCTTTTTATGCAGTGTATCTATTTCAGAAAAAGCTGATATAGCCATGAGGTTCTGTTCCCATTTTGAGACTGGGAAATTTGTTGCACCTTTCAATTTTTTGAAAGATGGAATCTAGTAAAGCAAACAAGACTGGCTGTAGCAATGCTATGAAAAATAGAAAACTCTTTACGTTAATTTCTCTCCTTGGCTCATAAGAAGTAGAGAAATTCAGTGGGCCATCATGGTAAACTATCTCTTTGTGTTAAATTACCCTTTTAGAAGTCATTAGTCCATTGCGTAGAAATAAAAAGAAAAATTGCGTATGCTGGGTTTTTTAGATAAAAATAAATATTTGCATTTCCCACTTGGCTCAGCAAAAAGACAAGTAACAATACATGTGGCAGTGGGAGGTGATAATCAGATACCGCTGACATTTCCTGACTGCAAACTTTGTCTGGTGCTTATGCCAAAGATCTAAAAAAGTCTAGAAGGATGTCTCAAGGATGTATTTCTGCTGCTTTTGCCTTCTTTGCAGTTCAAAAAAGACACAAGAGGCAGCAGAGTTTTTTTTTTTTTTTTTTTAGAAATTGGGCAACTTTTTACTTTGGATAAAAACCTCTAACAAAGACTTCATTTAAGGCTGGTATTACGTTTTTTTAAACTGGGAATTGCCATTTCTAGGGACTTGAACATTGAGGTTCAATAAATAAATATCCTTAAGCTTCTGTTGTAGTTAAAGATAGGAGATGTATATGAACATTTACCAGTGTGTCTTCTCAAGCTTGAAGATATGCAGATCCTGTGCTAATGCTACACCTCGTATCTTTGCCAATGTGCACAAGACTGAAATTACTGCCTTAGTTTCATTTTTGTTTTTACTTCGTTAGTTTGCAATCTCTCTTCAAAACTGAAACCTGCAAGTTTCACACATGCTACTGGCATTCCGTGAAGTAACTGGAGTTATTTATAGAGCAAGAAGATCCAAGAGGGAAAAAGCGATGGTAAAAGTTATGTTTAAATGAAGTATTTGGAGACTTCTTACATCCTTCTCTTCTAGTGATGTTTAATGTCTGTAGAAGAAGTGGAATGTTCCCTTACTCCTGCGGAAATGAAAACATTTAGGTGAGATATGCAGAGTTAGGTACATGTAAGGGAGATCTGAGGAACAGCGCCTTAGCTGAACTCCCTGTACTCCTCCTCTCATTCACAGCTCAAAAGGGAATAGAGATTTCAGGCATAATGATTGGGGCTCTCATTTATGGAAACTTTGCTCTTAGCTTTACTCTTTATTCTTTGGTGGAGGTTGCCATTCTGCTCACTATGTACTGACGTGGAGCTCTCTGCATGTCTATGGAACTGTTTTAAAATACAAACCTGGATTTGGCCATCTTAATCCATAAATTTAATCCTACCCTGAATATCTGGTATGTTTTCAGTGCTGGAAAGTTGAATAAGATCTGGGAATAACATGAAGATGAGTCAGAAAAAGAAAGAACAAGACCCTCTTCAGGCTTTATCACCTGCAGAGAAAGTGTCAGCTAATTTATGCAAGCTACTAGGACTTCTGTACACTTGTTGATAAAAAGGACTAAGTGGATATGTAAATTGATGAAGCCTCAGCAGAGATGACCAAAAGAGAATAGTAGGCCTAGGCTGTATGTCAGGGACCTCTCTTTGTTTGTTAAATGTGTCTGCTGGAGTACTTTCAGAGCAGACATTTCAGTAGCCCCTGGAGGAAGGGTTTCTGTCTCTCTGCACACAAGCTTAGACCAGCTTGCTGTTCACACTTCTCAGCCTTTGAAGGAGTGACAAAACCCCTAAAGGTTACTCCTTATGCCTGTCAAAACTGAACCCCAGTGGAAGCAGGGACTGAGGGATTTTCGAAACAAAGAAAGTGCATAAGGGTCACTAGATCTCAGACTAGTGATTCAGGCAGTCTTTTGAAGAGACTGAAGTCAGCTTTGGTCCCTGATCCTTCAGTGTTCATATGCAATGTATCAATCATTACATAAACACAGAGGTTGTCCAGGGATTAGTTCTGATGAGAGTTTGGAGAATTCATATCTGTGTGTAGGTGGGACACATACAGAGTTTGCATCATTGTGTATTTTCCTGTTGATTAGTAATTTTGGTTAATAGAAATCTTAATATTTACATTCCAGGGTTTATACATATAGAATAGTAACATTACTCTGTTAGAACAAATACAATACATATTTTCCACAGCATGAAAATAAAACTATTGTGGTAGTAACTTTCATAACTACTTAAATGAGAGATAAGTAGCTAATTAGCTAGTCCAGAGGGTCAGTATTTAAAGTTATGGAAATGCAGCCAAAAGGAAAATTAGTATACTCCATTAAATTACAAAAACCACCTTCTGGCTAAACAAAGTGCAGCCCATTGGAATTGAAAACTGATTTGCTTTCCTGTTACTGTCATATGGCTCTTATGCAAACATGTAATTTCCTTCTGTCATCCATAGTATTCCTTTAATTTTTAATATGCTTCAAGAAACAGGTGTCTAACAGCAAGGCTAGATTTTAATTATTTATGTGTACTCATTTCTTTAGCATATGCACGTTTAACATCCACAGGATTTTCTGTCACTTTGCATTTATACATTCTAAATTAGAATTAGTTACACGTGGTAGTTCTGTACAGATGTGGTCAATGTGCCACAGTAGATTCTGCATGCCAGAACCTGGTGTTTAGGGACATGACTGTATCTAGTACTTTATTATGGATGTAAGGTCTATGTAGTTTCACCAGAAATATGAGAAATCTTGGCCATTCCTTCCCTGTCACTGTCAACTACAGAACATTACTTCATGAAGGTTAAATGGAAAGTGTTTCTGTGCTCACAGAAAATTAATGCTTTGCTGAGAGCATGTTTCATTAAATGCTTTCCCAAACTCATTTTGTTACCTTTTGTACTGCTTGTGTGTGGTCTTGTAGAAGTTTGTTACTGATGCTGCTGTCAGTCTAACTTAGGGTTTCCTTTTTATTCTCTGTAGGCAGTATCTTAACGCAGCAGGGCTTTTTAATTACTGTTTCCTACTGTGGGAGGCTGGAATGGCAATGTTAATGACTAAAAGCACTCGCCATTTGTGGAGGAGCTGGGGTGCTTTGCTGTGGCAGGGTTTGCACCCCCAGGGGAGGAAGTGAGTTTTGGGGCGTGTGGTTCCAAAACCTCTGATCGGCATAAGGCAGAGGGGTGAACACTCCCCACCAGAGAGAGGCTTTGGGTTTTGAACTAGATAAGGGAGAAGGCTGATCAGAAGCAGATCCTGTGGAGGCGGGATAGTTAATTATAAGTGTTAATTATTTCATCTGAGATTTTTTTTCTGTTGTACCAAAAATAAATGATGACATCTTACAGTCAAAATGTTATTCTGGGCAAAAGGAAACCTACTTTAACATGATCCCAAGAATTTACTAGTGCCCTATTTAAATCTTATCAACTTAATCAAAAAGACAACAAGCAGATTCAAAAATACGAGCAAAGTATTTTTAAACAAAATGCTCTTTAAAATTGTTACATGGGAAATGTTGCAAATTTTGGCCTTTTTCTCAGGTGCTGTGCTCACCTTTCCAGCAACCCTCTGTGGTGTTCATGTCAGTTTTCCTCAGGCAGATGGGTGGTGGGAGTGATCACAGGGAGACTTCAGGACACTCCTCTTTGCTGAGGGATTTCGATGTCGTTGTTGGTTGATCTCCTTCCCTCACAGAACTGCGGCCTGATCCTGCTTATGTCAACACCCTTGCCACGCTGCTGCTGTCTGGCTGCTCCCAGCGGCGCTCAGCATGGCCCCGAAGCCCCCTCCCTATGCTCAGCCTTCCCATGGACTCCCGTTTCTTAGACAGCAGCTAAGAAACTCTGTTTCCAGACCCTTCCCACTGGCACAGCTCAGGCTCAGACAGTGAAGGCACCAGGCACTTGGCCCCGAGGCAGAGCTGAAGCCAGCCCAGCCCAGCCCTGAGACTGGAGCTCTCAGCTCAGGGAAGGGCCTGTGACACGACTAGGAACAGCAAAAATTACATTCACTGGTCTGCAGTAGGCAAAAGATAGAAGTACTTGTATCTGATTACTTATATCCAGGATCAGACATTAAAGTCAATTGTCTACTCTTTGAAGGCTGTGTAGACTCATAGTTTTGGCTTGGGTGATTTGTCTTGGAGTTGTGAGAGTATCCCTGGAAATCAAGCAACTATGTTTCAACATCTTTTCTTCAAGCAATGTGAAAATATAGAACAAAGTTTACAGATAATTTGTTTCATAATAATCTGATCTCTTCTGGATTGTCACGTGTTGTGGTCATATTTAATTTTTACTTTTAAAAAAGTCTTTTTTTTCTTTTAATACTGTATCCTGAGACAATAGTTATTGCTTTTGACATGAGCCTAGCAAAAAGGACAGTGATATGAATGGTAGGTCAGAAGTTGGAATTTAAGGAAAGGTGTAACAAGTTAGAATTGTGATTTACAGTAATAAGGACATCCTTTTGTGTGGAAATTTCTCAAAACTAACTTCCAATAAAAGTAAAGTGAGGGGCAATTGAAAATATTCTACTTTCCCTACTGAAAAGAGACATCCCACATCTTCAGCACTTCTTTGTAATCATGACGTTATGATTCACAATAGTGGGTGGCAAATATGTCTGTTCCTGAAAGACTCTGAGTCTGAGTGATGTTCCATGTCAAATTTTATGGTTTCCAACATGAGACTAACATATGAACAAGGAACTGGATTGTTTGGGAGAGAGATTACCTGTTGTCTAAAAAAAGTATAACAATCATAAATTAATGAACATTAGGTTTGACAAGAAAGAGACCGAGTCTACACTGAAAGGGTCAGTGAGAAATTTGGTTTGAGTTTAGAACTAGTATGTCACTATATCAGGAATAAAGGAAGCCAGAATAACCTGAATTTAACTAGTTGGGTATGCTGGTCAGTTGTTTGGGGTCATCTGGATTCCAAATCTGAGTTCGATATTTTTGGAGTAATTTAGGGATCAGGACCTTGAACACTGAAAAGCACAATGGAAGGCAGAGATGAAAAAGGGGAGACTTTCAGTCATGTGAACAACGTCAGAATATAAGTTTGGGAAGGTGTTGTACTCCTTGTCTTGTTATTGCCAGAAGAACACATATTGTGTGAAAAATAAAGAATTTAGTGTATTTTAAATCTTATCATCTAATCAAAGTGTTCTTCTTTAGTCCAGATCTGTGTTCTTCTTTAGCCCAGATCTGTTACAGAAAAAAGAGAAGAAAATAAGGGAAAGAATACTAGTAAAGGGGAAAAAGAAATCACTTACTGCTATACATAGACTTCCTACTATCTACTAATTTTAATGGTGTCACATTTGTTCTTCCCATGCTTTTCTGTACCCTAAGCCTGTTGGTGAAGCACCACTATCACAAGTACTTTGCTGGGAGAGTATGATGTCTGTGCTGGGGTTCCTTTGTCCTCTGCCAAGAGGACTGGTATTGATATGGATGGTTTCTTCTTCCTCACTCTAGTGCTCACTTATTATTGCATGTTCCGTGTCATGCCTTGGTTTAACTCTTCAGTCTGCAAGTTCACATTACAATCAAATCTACTACAGTGTCTTAACACACTGGTGGGTACTGTTCTTAATGCTTATTGTTACACTAGCATCTGGTTTTCCCCAGTTTCCCGATCTGCATTCCTTTTACTCACTATTTTTATTTTTTTTTAAGGTCCTGGGGTCTTAAAGGATCCACTTTCTTGTTGTCTCATGCTTTCACCTCACTACACTGCATTCTATGTCCCCGCTAACGAGATCTCTGTTATCATATCATGCCTCTGTTCCTCTATGTTACACCATTACACTAGGCCTAATATTTCTGTCTTCAGAAAATGACTTGTTTACTGACTGTAAAAATTATGATTATACCACAAAATTATTCAAATACAAATCAGGCTGTAGCCACATGAACCTTAGAAAATTTCTGTTCCCGCCAAGAAAAGTTAAAGCAAAGCTCCAGGCAGACTAAGACAAGCCCAGTCAAAGCAAGTCTGGCAGGTGTCAGTCCCAAGGCCGTGCAAAGGTTGTTTCAAAGACAGTGTGGCTTGTTACTAGCAGCAGCAATATGGTGTTTTCTGGGCTACAGGGCTGCAGAGGTTTACAGGGATAAGGGATAAGTAAAGGATGACAAAGAGAAGTGACATTTGACAAGGATCTGCTGTTTCCATTGCAGGAATAAGCCCTTACTTGACTGCTCATATCCAGACTTTCACCATTTTAGAGTGATTCTTATTTAGCACAAAAACTTTGTTGTTTAAAAGGTGGTAGTAAAGTGACTGAAAAGACTGAAACAAGTGCAGTCACTGCTGACTCTGTATTGAACTCGGTACAGTGATCATTCTGGCTGCAGTTATACATGCTTTCTGTCAGACAGCAGGGCAATTAACTACAAAATGTTCTCAATAATTTTGACAGAAAGATGTTCTCCAAATTCATCATACAAAACATGAGCTAGAAATTTTATAGTGGATCCAATTTCTGTAAATTTTTACAGAATAAAATAATCTATTTAAACTAGTCTTTTCTATGGGTGTTATGCATAAATTCCTGCATACAAGAAATGGTAAAAAAATAAATAGTAGTTTGGTCATTTAACTTGCTCAGTTCTGGAGTACGAACTCTTACAACAAATTACGATGGGAATTTGTGTTTTTAGTGTACCTTTTCTGTTCTTCAACATAATATAATGGGACCCATTGAGGTAGCTCCTAGCTAAAAACATAAGAGAAAGTCCTTGCACTGAAAAGCTTCAAGTATGACTAGGCAAAAGATGTAAAAATTGGCAGAATAGGAATGTTAATAAACTCATTTTACAGCTGAGGGGGGACTGTGTTATAACTGGATGCAGGAACATTGTCAAGCTTAAGTTCATTGTTCTCGGAGTAACATCTTCGCTTTTCCATACTAAGAGCTTTTATTCTGTCTGAGATATTTCTTTGAAGCGTGTTTGTCGTCATATATTATGGGTCTGGGACACTTGCCTGTGATTATATGATTGCTCATGAATGCTCTGCTAATGGTATTTTTCCTGAAGAAAAATATTGACTCATTTGTTTTGAACTCCTACTCCACCCACATGTGGTAGCGTAGAATTATGTAAATTTACTAAATGAGAAAAGTAAAGTTCTACCAAGTGTAATGGCATTTATTTAAATGGGGGTATCTCTTATTTCAGTGTGTTTTCAGTGAATGTTATGGAAGTGCTGTTGTAACACATGTAAAGATCTAGGTTTTTATGTTTGATCCTTTAAAATATTGTCTTGTAAGAAATTATAACATAACTGAAAATTGCCAGTAAATCTTTTAGCTATAATTAAGCAAACTAAGCCTTGTTTCCATGCATCCAGTTTAGATTTACTGTGTTTATTAACAGTTAAATGTTTTCATTTTACATTTTCATAGCTGTGTTTTTATGAAAATATTTAGCCTTAAAAAATTCATATTTTTATCAAATCAAGACTGGCAAATATAAAAAGGATTTTCTGTTAGTTTTGGCCTATTCCAGCTTACTTTGTACTGGTGTAGTTGCTATTCTTTTGCTTGGTAAGAATAGTGATTCCATCTAGGTGCATTAAACCTGTCCCACCCATTTTAAGCCATCCCTCCATTTATTCCAAATTCCTTGTGGATAGGAAGGACTGTATATTATAATTTATTTAAAGTGAAATAAAAAGGCATAGAAGAATTAAAAATGCTTTGTTGCACAACCCACCTAACCCACCAAACAACCCTGAGAATAACTTTGTAAGGATTCACCATCATCAAAAGAATGTGGTGTTGTCCTCTTTTAGGATATCCTGTATTTTTATTTTAAAAACTATATTGATTTATACTATATTTTTATTATTACTGATTTTTTTTTTCCTCATAGTGGTTATGCTTGTGAAAAACTGGAAACTTAACTACAAAGGATTGATAGCAGTACATTCTATTCCAGGAGTACAGTATTATCCATACAAAGCTTAAATGAATATGCATGAAACTACTGCAGGACTAAGTCTTATCATAACAATATTTGAAAAATCCCTAAATTCTCCTGAGCAGGACTACGTGAGTGTGGAAATTTTGAGGAGCTAACAAACAGAATAAATAAATAGCAAAAAAAAAAAAAAAATCAGTTCTGAAATTACTTTTGTTTACCCATTGCTAATTTTTTCCTTTGTTTAAATTGGTGAGTAAGAATTGGTATTCTTCGGTTTTGGTATTGGTGTTCTTGATAGTCAGGATTTTTTCTATCCTTGACCTTTCATTTTCAATGAAGAACTAGCAAATCAATGAAAAACAGTTGAAATCATCTTGGTTTAGAGGTCAAAAGTCTTTTAAAGTTGAATTGCAGACATTTTCAGAGCACTGACTTTCTGTAGAATACAGGATTTGTGATGTTTTGTTTAAAATTTCTAAGGATAAAATTTTGGCATATAAGTCTCCTTGATTTAACTCTTAGATACTTAAAAAGTTTACTTTTATCCCAGGAAATGTCTTTCTGATACATGGCTTTAGTGCCTAAGGGAATCAGCAGGTATGAATCACACCAGGTGATGGAGGTATGATGGAGAAGATTGAAACAGTGATTAGGGTTCTTAATTAGCAAGAATCTACAGGCTATAAATTAGTGACAGCAGAAGTAATTAAACTACTTTATTTGAATTAAGTGAAAAGCTTGCCTAGTTTTAGGAGACAAACTTAATGAGAAGATTAAAAGAAAAAAAGGTATTTGTATGTGAGGTGCAATACAGATGTGTTTCAAACACATTTTAAACAAACATGACCAACACATTTTTTCTTCTGTTATTAGAAACTTCTGTTTGTTATTCATTAAGTGATTTTCTTTTCCTGTTCTGTTCCTTTTTTTTATTTGTGTACAATATTGTTTTTTGTTTTGTTTTTTTTTTTTTTATGAGGGCAGCTCTAAAGGATTTGGAATCAGACACGAAGGAATAATGCCTCTTCCTGGTGTTTTTCCACTTTATGGGCAAATATCTCCTGGGTTCAGAAAGGCAAACTATTCTTTCAAGGTGTCCCTGGCCAGAGAACCCCTTTTTCACAGTTCTTTTGTGCGTCTGTGTCTGTTACACCAGTCTGCTCTGAGAGAATATGAAGCTTCTGGGCATCACATAGTTTGCAAATAGACTGTGCCCTGATCTTGAGCAAAAGTTTGGTCATTAGGGATCTCTAGGACCTTCAAAGTTTTTAAAATTAATTTAAATATGATCATTATTCTGATTTTCTCTACAGCACTACTACAGGAAAGAGTCCTTTAGTGGTGTGGTAGGCCAACAGGCATTAAAATTTCCTTGGACTTTTTTTTGATTGATGTTTTATCTCAGTCTAAGCAGTTGGTGAGCAAAACAGGGTTTGGGGTTTTTTGCCTGTTTTTCTTCTGACTAGTAAACTACCTGCATTCCTCCCACCCCTTCTTTCCCTCCTTTCTTTAGGAATATAAATAATAATTTCTTATACGACTCCCTTTTTGCCTTTCGTGTATTGAATATGTACTGTAATCCTACCATCTGATCTGACTATAGGAGATGGAAAGCTGTATTACCTGGGTCATCTCTAAGCACGTCAAAATGACCTCCCTTAGTACCATAGACTGATGCTTGCATCCAGTCTAGTTCTGATTCCTTGTTCATCATACATGTAGCATAATCTATTGTTCATATATTTTATTAGTGTCTTCTTGATGGATAATATCTCTAGAGTTTGTTGAATCTGACTCTCAAGATGAGTCAGTTTTACTCCTCCTCCCTCTCCTACTCCTCCTGACATTTCTGCATCAGAAGTACTAATATTCGGAGTAATTTTTTAATTTTTTTTTATTTTAGAGATCAAAGGGAATTCAATCTGAGGAAACCATATCCACATGCATCAAACAGGAAACTTTCAGAGTATTAGTGCAACCTATTGAACATTTTTGTGACCCCTTACTTTCTGGCTTCTGACAGCTTCCTTGGAAGTTTTTTCCCCTCCTTATCTTTTTGGTTCAAGAATCAGTAGATCTGAAAAGCAGACTGCTAAGGAGACTGTTCTCTTTGATTAATAAGTGGATATATTTGCTGTAGAGCCAAGAATGGAACATCTTGTAACTGTTGGCAGCATTACTAAAAGAGTAAGTATCCTCATGGAAGGGGCAGAGCATAACGAGAGTTTTGAGCAAGAGGAGAGTCTTAGGCTTTCAAGAGTTGTTGCATTACTGTAAACAGCTATCTATTTTATTCTGGGTGTTGTCCAGTGACCAGAGGAACCAAAAAAGTTATTTTCAGGCTCATATGATTTTGAAACAGGACTTTTTTTTGGCTATTTGCCTTCCTTTCTTCTTTTCTGCCAGAGCCGGCCTGACTTTGTATGTCTGATGTCAGAGAGTGGCATACTTGTTTTTAGCTCAGGAGGTTGCCACTGCAAATCCGCATGAGCTGACTCTTATTTTACTTTATGAAGTGCTCATATCTGTGCTGCTAAAGAACACTGGAGTGTATCATGCAAGACATTTAGGGAAGCTGTTTCAGCCAGTTCATCCCAGTATTAGCAGTGAGAATGAAAGTTCCCGCTGGAACATCTCCCATTCAGAGAAGATGAGCCATGCAGGGCAGTTCCCTATTTTAATTTCTCTAGTGGAAGTAGAGTTATAGTTGGCCAAGGCTAGTCCTCCTTCTCTGCTACTACTCCTGTAAAGGAGATGCCAGGGAAATAGCTGGAGCACAGCATACTCTGGCTGTCTCCCTAGTTGTGTTATGACTGCATGTTGTTCCTGATTGTGACAAGTAAAAGCGTTTCCTTGTTTAGGCCTTGTATTCTCTAAGCCTGGGACAGAAAACACTTCCTGGCTGCATCCCATCATAGATCTGCTGCATCCAGCAGATTTTTGATGCTGTAGAAAATCTGTCAGTCTGTGTAGATCACAGATTCACAATCTGCTCCTAAGAGCCAAAGATTACCATGCATGAAGGAAGCTTTATTATTGAGGAAACCATTTCTCCAGGGTCTACGTTTATCAACAGTTTCAGCCATTTCATTTCCCTCCCCAAGAAAAAAAAAGGAAATAAACATACAAGGACACTATGATTTTGCTCAAAATCAACCTTGAATTCAGTAGATCGTTTGGGTTCTCACTACAACATTTGTCCCTTAAACGCAGTATTTTCTTGTGAGTCACAGACATCAGTTGCGTGTTTATAAAGCACAATCTTGGTACTCAAAGTCAGTAGTAGAACACATTTGTTGGACCAAGATCCCCCTGATCAGGGGGATTCTAGAGCTTGTATACAAATTTCAGTGAATACAAAGGAATTTCATTAATTTTCTGCTTTTCTGATTTGTTTGAAAAGCAGTGAGTGCAATCTAAAGTGAAGTTCTCTAGAGTATTTAGAGATGTCCAAACTGATTCTGTGTGTTAGAAGGGAGTGCACGTAATATAATCTGCATGAACATATGTGTATATGTGTGTCTATTTATGTATCTTTCAGGATCTGGGCAAACTAATTTGGCATGGGTTCTGTTATTTTAATTACTGGATGTTGTGATAAGGTTCCTTTCTATATTGGTGGATGTAATTACCAAGGAATGATGCTCAGTCTGCCACTGGGTGATTCAAAGGGAGATTTTGCACAGTAATTCCTGACAAGATTTCTTTCTGTCTAATAAACTGAAAATTTGGGAAGGGGAAACTTTAATAACTCTTGAAAAAAAAAATTGAAATATCCATGGAACAGACACTTTTAATAAGATGTTAGAATTCCAGAAAGGGGATGTTTTTGGGTTTTTTTGGAACAGATACACAATCATTGAAAAATCACATATATATAAACCTGAAAATTATTATTACGATAAACTATGTAGCCATCAGTCAGTCATATAATTATAAGCTATAGGATTAATAAATATATATATGCACAGTAATGTATAAGAATTATATCTATATACCTGTATTTTTATACATATATAAACATAAGGAATATTTCTACATTTTTCTTTAGTCATCTTCTTACTGAAAAGTTTTTTGAATTTTGTTTTATAAGCTTTATCCATTCTTAAAGCCTTTCAATGTAAGGATACATCTTAAATACTAATTTTTCTTGATGTGTAATGATCTATGACATAAGAAAAGATTACTAGATTTTTTTCTATTATTCTGTGACCGATTGGATGCAGAGCACGTGGAGGAACATTAGTATATAATGTGAGCTACGTTATTGGTCTCATAACCTGAGTCAGAAGAGAAGTGACATTTCCCAGATCAGGACTTTAAGCATGTGCCAACTTTATTAAAATTGTGAGACTGTCATGAATTTTGCCCCATGAGCAATAACATTTCACTGACAAGGAATTGCCTGATCTGATTACTCCAAGCACTTCTGGAGTCTGTTTCCGCCGGGCCACAAGGGCTCTGGCTCCGACTCCTGCTCTTCAGCTGCTGCAGACCTGTCCCTTCCAGGCTGGAAGCTGCATCTCCTTCGCTGCTGTGCTGGGGCTGGAGCTGGGCCTTTTGGGGGCAGCCAGGACTGCTGCCAGAGCTGCACGCTGTCCTCTTGCTGCTAGGAAGGGCGTAGATTCTTGGAGGACATGAATTCTGCTTCCTCACAAGGAACAAAGATCCAGTTTCTGCATTGACAGGAACACAGTGTCTTGAATTGGGGTGGGTATTTTGTTTCTTACCTGGTGCAGAATTTCTGTGTCCTTTGGCAGATAGCAAAGACAAGGGATCTGCTCCCCTAAGTGGCTTCTAGTGTTTGAGTTCACACTGAAATACTTATTTTTTAGGAAGACAGGTGATGGTTCCTGCTGTGTATAAAATAATGTCCAACCCTGATAAAATGCATTATTAATTTCAGTTGAAAATGCCTTAGCTTCACCAAAAGACTGAAAGGAAAATTAAGAGCTGACTAATATATGTTTTCTGCAAACATTCTCATTTTGTTCATCATCTTCTGTAAACAGATCTTTTGATCTGATTTTATCATCAAATTTTATGTTAAATTTTATTAATCTTACATTTTCCTTTCATATGTCTAGCTATTCATAGGGTGTCTAAACATTGCTGTGTAACAAAATAAAAAAAATTGCGAAAAACACCCTCTCGTAATAATAATAATAATAATAATAATAATAATAATAATAATAATAATAATAATAACCCCCTCATCTGCTTAGGGAGTTGACTACACTTGTGAAAATTTAGACTTGTCTTTATAGCAAATGATGGCTATGAAATGCTTTGTCCTATTATCTTCTGTGGACTTACAATGTCATTAGTTTAATATTTATTACACTTCATTAACCATATACAAGTTGCTAAATGATATAATTTTCATAAATGGAAGTTATCTTTGTATAATTCTAATAATTAGAATATTTTACTTAGAACTTCGCTCTGTCTCAAAGTCAGTGAGAAGAAATTGCCTGTTAATGACAAAACCTGCTACTATTAGAGAGATATTTAACATAGTTTAGTATTTGTCTTGGAGCCCAAGCAGATGTTGAAGGAAGTGAAAATGATAAGATTTTATATTTCTTTGTAAATACTAATGCTGCTCATTTTGGGTAAACTAAGCAAATTCTTATGTTTCAAACCTATTTTGTCAGCAATCTTGTTTCCTTGAGTTAGGAGTTGCAGTCTTCTGATAACAGTTCAGGTTGAAAACACGCATGTTACAATAAACAGAGCACAAGCTCTGACGTTTAAAATAGACTGTTACAGACATGCTTTGCTTTTAAATGGGTTTATGCACCTGTTGTATTTGCCATGAAATACTGGGATTTCTCTACATGGAGCAAGTCATATTTGAATAGAATGATCTCAGGGTGAAGTATCAGTAACTTCAATCATGACTGAAAACAGGACGATTCTTGGCTCTCTTACACATAGTTTCTATTAACTAACTTTCACCCATCAACACATGGTGAGCAGCCTGACGTGTCTTGTTATTAAGTACAGCAAATGGCTGTGAGAATACAGAAGCTTTCAGTCTGCAGTCACAGCTAGGTCTCTTTTCTTGGAGAGCAGATCAAGAGCTGTTTGGAATAATCACAGTGGTGAGTGAAGCTGTGAAGGGACACCCATCACCTCAAGTCAGATGTCAGTAAGGAGTTTCTGTGTACCAAAGGATTAGTCAATATCAGTTATAACTGAGGAATATATTTTAGTTTGTTTTAAAATTTCACCTGTTAAAAATGGCTAATATGTGATAAAAATTAACATAAAATAAAAAGAAAATGGCTAGCTAAGCCTTAGTATTAAAGCTGAATATATAATGCAAAAATCATAGGAATCATTAATATGACAAAATGAGTTTTATGGTGGTTTCAATAATTCAGAAGAATAATAACATAGGGAGAAACTTACCTTTTAAAAATGAGGGATTTTTGATTTACTATTTCTCTATAAAGAATTGTTTATTTCTGCTAGCCTCCAGCTGAGTTATAGACCAAGGAGGATAAGCACCAAGGACTGCAATTGTACAAAATGTCCTTGCTGAGATACTGTTTCATCTCTTTTAGATCAGGCTGTATAATACTTGGGCTCAAATAACCTTTAAAATGCTTCTACTCTGAAATCAACAATGGTAAAGTCAGTACTTTTTCATGTTTTATTTTATGTCATTTTCTGCTCATTACTGAACTATACTGAGATATATTTTAAATGTGTGTGTTTGGAACACTTCCCATCTAATTCATATACGCTCTTCTGCCCCCCCCCCCAAACCCCCCCAGATTTTTACTTTAGAACAAACAAAACTGCTTTTGCAAAGGATGAACACTTTGTTTGCCCACTGTTTTATAGTGGGGTCTTGTCATTGATAGACTCATTTTCTGCACATAACAGAATAATCAAAACATTTACACTGGTACTTGGAGGTATCTTAGATGGAGAGGACCAGAACAGATGTCCAGATGTGAAAGAGTGATGATTACAGGACATTATGAAGGATACACCTTTAATGGGATTTTGAAAGTCATGGTGTCAAAGATATTTAAATATGAGTCTGTGCAGAAACCACAGTACTTTTCTTTGGAATTTGTAGACTTAGTTACTTGGTTTAATAGTCATTCTGGCTTACTGTTTCAGTAACTATGCTGTAAAAAATAACTGCCTTTAAAAAACCCTCCTTAGGAATAAAATGTTTCATTAGCTCCCTTTAAGTGATTTAAAATAGAAATTATTTTAAGCAAAGTAAACCAAAGAATGAGTTAATGGAAAAATGAAGCTGTCGTGAGCATATCACAGCCCTCAGACCTTCTAAAATATCAAGACTACTTTGAGAAAAAGCCCTGACGGCCAACCTCTTGATTTTAACCTTAACTTTCCCGTAAGATTATTCATTATATGGAACTGAATTCTTTCTTTTTTTCTTTCTTTCTCTTTTTTT
>VZTI01002973.1:328029-350758 GCA_013397865.1 Struthidea cinerea | reverse complement strand
ACTCAGTAAATTCTAGCCAGAAAACTCACTAGCTTCTCCCCCTTCATTTTCTTTTCATGGATTTTTTTTTTTCCTAAATGAGAGTTTGAGTAATCTTCCTGAGTTATAAGTTAATTTTAAAAGGCAAATTTATAAAGCGTTGTGGTAGAATACCCTAGTAGTCAAGGCATTAGGAGGATCACAGATGGATTATTGAACCAAAGTGTAATAAAAATGTTACAAATGTAAGGTAAAGTCATTTTCTTGTTAGTGTATAAAGCATATGTTGTTTTTAATGTGATAAATTGCAGAACTCGTAGGGGTTTGCGTAGTATTTGGCACACATTCCGGTGTCTGTCTTTTATATTGCTTGTGAATGTGGACTAGAAATATGTATTTTCTTTATTAGAAAATATGCCCCAGGTATTTCTGGACTCTGCTTTCATATAATGGCCTACTGGGTAATGTTTTCTCTTCTGGATATCACTGTGAACCTCAACCTGCTGTTTTTCCTTAACATTTCTAATCCACATGAGGATATGCCTCTTTGTATTTTGGAAAATGTGTTGAGTTCTTTAGTGTTAATACCAGCAATTTTTAAAATTATACTTTCTTCCTCTCAATATCTAAAAACAGATGAAATATTTTAAGCAAAAAGGTCAAGGAGATTTTGAGCTTTTTTACTTTAAACTTTTGAAATTTGTATTTTGTGACTTTCAGATAAGAGTATTTGTCTTTCTGTCTAAAATCAGCATTTGTTGGAAGAGGTCTCTTTTCCTGAATCTTTTTTTTTGCCCACATTTCCTGCACTCATCTTCTCCTATCACATAGAGGAAGTTGAATAGCAAGCTAAGTCCCAAAATGTATTCTCTTGGTTCTGATGCAACCTCTAAAATGCATCAAATGTCAAGCTATGCCCACTGTGAGCAATTCATGAAGAAATTGCCTCAACATTTTGATCACAGTCAGGCTTTTATTATGAAAGTAACTGGCATAGAAAGACACCTTTAGAAGTGTGAAAACAAGCAACACAATGAAGTAAAAATGATGAAACTGAGCAGAGCACTGGTACAGTACAGCTGCTGTCCCTGGCAGTGACTGTGGCCTTCAACAATAGTCTGTGACTGCCAGGAAAGCCCCACTCACTATAGGGAAGTAATTTCTGTTGGTTAATGTTCATTTTAATATCAATGAAGAGTTCAAGCCAGAATCCCATCTGTGAAAAACTCTGAACTTTGGTAGGTTTTGTGTGTTCATGAAATGGTCTTATGAAGCTGCTTTTTTTTTTAAGATTTACGTAAAGGAATGTTTACCCTGTCTGGCTCCATAAGTAATTGTCCATGTATTCTGAATCAATGTTGGAGACAGAGCTTTACAATCAAAAGTATATATTCAGTACTTCAAGGAAGACAAAAAAAAATAGTGTTAAGTGAACATGGAAATCGTTTGCACTGTGGAGGGTGAATTTGCTTCTTCCCTCCCAGGAGTTTGTGTGGTAGGGGAGACACCTCATTTTCACTGCAATTTTCAGTGTGTGGTATGGCAATACAAAAGCATAAGTACTGCCTTAGTTTCTCATAAATTTCCTGGCAGGCATTTATACACTTAAACTTGTTTCTACCTTCATCTTGCTGAAGGATGAATTCAAGTCCATCGCATGTCTCATATCCTTGCAGTATTCTGAAGTTCTGCAACCAAGAGTCAACAGACTCAGTAGCATTTTGGCTGTCACAAGCTGGTCCATGTGCTTTATAGTATACAGGGGAGGCATATGTACTGATAAAGATTCAGCCTGCCTGATGGCTTAAAACATGTAAATGTTCTCATTTGGACTTGGTAGTTACTATGGACCCAATTATCCATTGCCTGCCACCTCTCATGGTCATTTGTAGCTGTGTGAGAAGATGTGTAATGCTACACGATTTACAAGTCATTTCACCCCTAGCATGCTTATATGACAAAAAGTATGAATCTGTGGAGTATCAAGCAATTGATATTTGTAATATCAGACTTTCAGTGTTGCAGGAAATCAGAAGTTGAAACTGATGAGTGTCAAGCCCTTGAAGGAGCTAGAACCTTTCTTGTGTTATTTTAGTCTTCTAAGGAGCTTGAAGAGGTGAGGACCAAAAAAGAACTCATTAATAACAGCCTGAAAATCTTTATAAAGATGGTTCTAGAAAAAAACCAGCCCTCTATTGTCTTTTCTCTGGTCCTGTGCTCACCCTTCCAGTCTCCTTTTGGGTTTCCAGGCTGATGGCTAATGGCTTCTCTTAGCCCACTGTGAGTAGAGCTGGACAATCACTGTCCTGAGGTTTTTGCTGGATGATATTCATGATGGGAATACCCACCTCATCAGTACTGGGACCTACTTGGGTTTATTTTCATGTGTTTCTTTGCCCAGGCTGCTGCCTTCTGGCAGCTTTCAGCTCAGGGCAGGTTTGTGTGCCTTTGCTAGGAGTGACAGAAGTTGTTACTGGGCTACTATTTGTTTTAAAAGTGGTTTTGTATAGAGTCAGCCACATCGATTTCAGTGAGGCTGAGTCTACATCTTCAAGCAAAACATCTGTCCCACTGCTTCAGAGAGTCAAGTTTATACTTCCAAGACATGTTGGATTATTTGTTCCAGGTGTCATGGTCTGTCTCACCATTCCCTCCAAATATGAGCTCTTTACCCTGGAATTATCTGCGTAGTTTTAATTTATGGCAGCAGCTTATTTTCTGCTGAACCTGAGTGTACGAGCTGCCTATAAGCACTATTTGCAGCTCAAGAAACATGAAATAGAAGATGGGAATTGCAAGGAATACTGAAATCCTTCTGAAAGGTGCATGGCAAGTGAGAGCAGCAATGTGTGGGTGGCTGACAGGACATGGATTTAGGTATGAGAAAGGGAGGAACTGAGATCAATGACACAGGTACAGGATGAAAGAGAGTGGATAGCAATTCAGTGCTGCTGAAGCAATGAAGGGAATGAGTACTTGGGGATGGCTGAGGTGCAGGCTGTTGTTACTGAATCAGGATTTGATGCGTGTGTGTGCGTGTAGGGAATTTGCAATAGCATTGACAAGCAGAAGTTCTCATGCTGCTTCCAGATGTGTGGAAATGGAAAGAGCACTAGATAAAAGCTGTAGCTTCAGATGCAGCAGAGCACAGCCTGCCTGTCTCTTCATGCCACATGAGCTTCCGTCTTTATGTAAGATCCACAGATTTTTTCTTTATTGTTTAATAAACTCTTGATGTGACTTGCATTATTGAATCTCAAGAGACAAGTAGAACAAGATATACTGTCCTAAAATATATAATTGATTGTGCAAAGAAGAAACTGGTATGTAGAAACTCTGTCCTTTATGTGATGACTTAAAGTTGATTTTCAAGTCAAAGTGATTATCTTCTTTGAACCATGCTGTTTTCCCCAGTTTTCCAATGCTCCTACAGTTTGCTTGTAAAGGGGAAGCCTTGGTTTGAAGTTTTGTTTCAAAATGAGAATAATACTGAAATCTGAGATTCTCAAAATTGGAAATCGCTTGTTAAGTTAGCTTTAGTTCTGCACTGAGCAATAGCAGCGCTTTCCTCAGTCTCAGTTTCGAAGGGTAAATTAATAGGAAGAAACATCCATCTGAAAGTACTCTGTTATTCTCTCAGCAGACAGAGAGAAATTATGTTTTGCCTCTTAGACTCTGCATACATTTTTTTATTATTATTTATTAATTTTTCCATTCAAGAGAGGTAGGAATTCTGTATTAATCAAAATCCCAGACTGGGTTTGAGAGAGCTGTAGCATATCTCAATCCATCCTTACCTTCAGAAGTAACAGCTTCAAAACATGACAGTGGCAGCTTTCAGTTGCTGCGCTGCACTGCAGTATCAGCTCCTTTCCAAGCAACAGCTGATCACTGCACCCTGCTCAGTGTGTGGTGGAAAAATCCATGTGCTTGTGTAGGTGTAAACATGTGTCAGCCTATTGTGCCACTATCCAATTCTAATAGTAATATATGAGGCTTTGCTGCTCATTTATTAGCAAGTGCTGAGTTATGAAGAAATATTAAGAATCAATGATCCATCAAATGTAAGAACTGAGTTTCCTAGAAAACTCTTTGTTAGTTTGCTTACTGCTTATTCATACTGACAGGTTTTCCTGCATTCATTTATTTCTATGTATTAACTGCTTTTTGGCTCCCCATGTTGGAACAAATTTTTTACTTATTAACTTGTGAAATGCTTGAATTGTCAATTCCAGCACTGTTTCATTCAGTCATTACAGAATGCATCATTTATAGTCATTTTGAAATGCTTAACATAGAAACCTTTGAATCCTCCTCTTTGATTTAGCAAGTAAACAGGTTTGCTATGAGAGGAAGGGTTTGAAGGTGACTGCCAAAGATCTGTGCCTATGAACTGTTCTTAAGCAATTATTTCTACTGTTGATTGAGTTGACTTATGTTTTGCCATGAATATGAGCTGGGGTGTCTGGTTTCCATTTGGCTTATGCATGGTAAAACTGGCAGAATGTGTTTGCCTCTATTTTTGATACTGCCAAGCTTCAGTTACCCACCCATAAATGTATTTTTTCAATAAGTCTTTTATTCCAAAAGAAGTGGATTTTATGACTCTGTTTGTATACCTAGTGACACAGTTGAGGGCACATCATGGAAACAGAATATTCTGCTGTAGGTGTTGATGTTAGTGCCAGTCTTCAGAAAATACTTGGAAAAGTGTAGAGGAAGGATGATATCATATATGATGAAGAGAGTTGGGGTTTGAAATAGTTTTGTCCTGTCATAGTTATTGTGTGAGACTGGACAAGGCACACTGTCTGTCAATCCATTTGTAAAGTGGTACAAACGATAGTTACCTTGTAAAGATTTAGTGAAAATAAATGAATCATATTTGAATGGAGGTTTTGGAGATTTGAACCAAAAATACTGTAATTTTCTGTAAGCGTTGCATAAGACTTAGAGTGTAGGAATGTTTATTGCAGTATACTGCACTCATTGGGAAGACAGCATTTTGGGATATTTATATGCATTCTTTTTTTATTTGTTCTACTTAGCTGTTCTTCATCCTTACTCTGTGCAGTTCAAAAATCTTTTAACATACCCTTTTATACAGTTAAATTTCTTTCTCCAGCTTTTACACCTCACTTTTTCCTGCTGACCTTCCTGAATCAACATTCCCTTTCTTGGAGATGATGTGGTTGACAGTTGTCTTTCATGAATTGTCTCCTTCTGTCCCTATCTCCTCTTCTAATCCTCCTCTGAAGCTGTACCATTATGAAAGAAACAAGGCTGTGCAAAATTATAATTTACACTTCTTTTCTTTAAAATGTGTTTTTCCCTTGATATGAAAAGCCTTATCTAGCTCAATAGATTTTTTTTTTTTTCAGAAAGCATGTGCTGATTTCCTGTCTATGTATTTTTAATTATTTGAAAATCTGAAGGTTGTATAAGTTTTCCCAGAATCTACTTTGGAGTTTGTGTTAATGTCTAATTGTGGATTTGGTGAAAGATTTGTAGAATTTCCTGTATACAGGTGCTATTTGTTTCCTTTTGGTATTTTTTTCTATGGATTTTTGTCTTTATCAGGGATTATTTGTCAGTTTTTGATTTGCAGTGGTTTTCCATGTTGTAGAAGGTCATAGCAGTTTCTTTTCTTTGTCATAATCTGTGCTTTCTGAGTTAGTTTTTGTCTTCTTCTTTACATTTTTTCTTTTTATACTGAATTATCTTTCTTTATAAAGTTTTTAATATCAGTCCTCTTTCCAGTGCTGTATGAACACTTTTGCTAAGAGATTGAATAGATGCACCATATTTAGAAACTGTATGTTCCATAAACTCAACAGTGATCACAAAGTTCATTAACCCTAGAGAACTGCATATTCCCTTTGATCCACAAGTATAATAAGATGCAACTAGAGAATGGTAAAAAGGTCCTTTGTTTACAATAGAAAGCAATTTTATTGTTTTGTGGATAGCATGGAGATGCTAAGAGTACCAAGCACTTAGTATCAGATCAAAATGAGTGATAAAGTGGGGGAATGTTTTTCAGTCAGTAAGATGAAGATCAATAAAGATAAATGCTAACTACTGAAACTTAGAAATGAGGAATCAAATGTTTATGTACAGAATTGGAAATCAATGTGTAGGCAGCAGTAGTGTATAAATATATCTGGGTGTTAGAATAGCTACAAATTGAAATTAATTAATGATGTGATTATTTTGTATAAAAAAAGAGCAAATAGGCCTGGGACATGCAGACAGGAATGTCATTTGCAGCACATGGGAATTGCTACTGAGCTTTTTTTTCAGTGAGCGGGATATCACAGAAGCATTTTGCCTGGTCTTGGGCATTAGGCTTAAAGAAAGAAACAGATGAATTGGATGGCCTCCAGAGGAGACAAACTATAATCAGCACCAGATATTAGAAGGGCAAAAGAACATTTCTTAGTACTGAGTAGAAAGATTGAGAGGTATATATGCCAATATTATTTCAAAAAAAGTTTATCTTGTAGGAAAGATTAGCATGAGCTATGATGGTTCTGTTTCCCAAACGTTAACAAACAGGACAAAACTAATCAGCATGCTCCATAACACCAGGAATCTGGGAGGAGAAAAATCTTTATGTGACAGTGAAACACTGGGAAAAACTCTAGGGCATCTGTGTCTCTGGAGGCTTAAAATAGGTAAGGCAAATCTGTACTAAGAATATTCAAAGGGTGTGGTGCTCTCCCTCAGAGTAGGGGGCATGCATAAGTGAGATGTGTTTGACCCTGTCTGGAGGCCAGGTAGGCAGCAAAGCCACTCTATCACTCTCCTCCACAACTGGACAGAGGACAGAAAATGTAACAAAAGGCTTATGGGTTGATATAAAGACAAGGAAAGATCACTCATCAGTTACTGTCACAGACAAAACAGAGTCAGCTTGGGGAAATTAATTGACTTTATTGCCAGTGAAAATCAGAGCAGGATAATAAGAAGTAAAACAAATCTTGAAAACACCTTCCCCCCCACTCCTCCTTCCTTCTTGGGCTATACTTTCCTCCCCCAGCAGCACAGGGAGATGGGGAATGAGGGCTATCGTTGGGTCATCACAAGTTTTTTCTGCTGCTGTTCAGAGAGAGTTCTTCCCCTGCTCCATCATGAGTCCATCAGTTCTCCACAAACTTTTCCAGTGTGAGTCATTCCCACAGGCTACAATTCTTCATGAACTGCTCCAGAGTTGGTGCATTTTCATGAGGTGCAGTCCTTCAAGGATAGGTTGGTCCAGCATGGATCCCCCACGAGGTCACAATTCCTACCAGAAAACCTGCTCTAGTGTGGGCTCCTCTCTCCACCCCTCTGCAGGTCCCTGACAGGAGCCTGCTCCAGTGCAGGCTTCCCATGGGGTCACATCCTCCTGTCGAGCATATACTTGCTCTGGCATGGGTCTTCTCCACAGGCTGCAGGTGGATCTCTGCATCCCCAGGGCCCTGCATGGGCTGCAGGGGCACAGCTGCTTCACCATGGGCTGCAGAGGAATCCCAGCTCCAGTGCCTGGAGCACCTCATCTCCCTCCTTCTCTACTATCTTGGTGTCTGCATTGTTGTTCATCTCACATATTCTCACCTTGCTCTTCTCTGGCTGCAATTACAACTGCGCAGTAACTTTATTTTTACCTTCTTAAATGTGTTATCACAGAGGCGTTACCGTCATTCCTGACTGGACCGGCCTTGGCCGGCAGTGGGTCCATCCTGGAGCTGGCTGGTATTGGCTCTGCTGGACATGGAGGAAGCTTCCAGTAGTTTCTCACAGAAGCCCATGCTGTAGCCCCCTTACTGCCAAAACCTGGCCACACAAGCCCAATGAAATGAGATCAGGCCATTATTATTTACAGTTCTAATTTTTTAATGATTTTTATCTTTTCTTGCCTATTTCAGTCAGTATGAGATAATATAGCCTTTGAAAATATTTTAATATTTTAATTAACCTTATAAGACAAGGTTTTTATGAAGATATAGTAAGATGTTTTACACACATATATATTAAAAATACGTAAATGTACATGTACACATATACACTATAATGTGTAAATATATATTTATAAGTCTTCATTATATATGCTTGGATAGATGTGTGTGTGTGTGTGTGCATGTGCATTAGAGTTTTATAAGCACGAGATGTTGGAAAAATAAGCCAGTTCCTGGATACAAAACCATCTCTTCAAAACTGAAATAAAACACTACATGTTGAAAATAGTTTCTCTGTTTAATTTAATTATGTTAATTTAATATACAGTTTGAGAAAAAATGGAAAGGGTTTTTTTTTCCTGTGGGACAGTAGAAGCTGCTAGTAAAGCTGGAGGTTTTCAAGTTGTTAGCTCTGTGGGATGAAAAGAGACAGATAATTATTACCTGTGGAACATGGAGAAGTTATCTAGGGAGAGGATAATAATGTGTCGTTGTTAAGTCTGGGATTTTTAGTATCTGGCAAAGCTATAAGTTTTATTCCCAAAGCTTATCTTTTCAAAGTATTTTGTATCTCTCTGTTGAGAAAGAGGCTGAATGATCAGAAATGTTTTGTGAAAACTGTTCTTCCATTAAGTGCATGTCTTGTCTTTTACTATTTCATGTATGAGTTCTGCTGGTATAGGAAGGTCTCTTCACTTTGCCCTACATAGTTTTATACCAGTATTGGAGCCTTCCATGTGTGCATGCACAGCATCCATGCGTTTGATGGCTCTGTTATGTGAGGTGTTTATGCCAATTGTGAAAGGGCACATTTTCTATTTTTCATTCTGGTGAAGATTTGTTTACTGCAGCATATGTTGATGGCAATTTCGATGATAAGTATGCTAGGGTGGAGGGTTGTTTTAAAATTAGGCATATGAGAGGAGGTTTGGGTTCCCTATTTGTTCTTCAGTTGCAGTGAACCTTTTGCACTGAGGTAATTCTTTCAATTTTTGAAAATTAGACCACAGGTTCTTAGGTCCGCAATCTTTAAATCAAGTTCAGTTGTTATTGAAATTACTAATGCATTGTGATTTTTCCAGCAGTTTAGTAAAAGAAGTGGTTTAAGCCTTCTCATCTTTTGAAAGAATGTTTTTTTACAATAGTAGATATTAGCTTTTGCACATATTTTAATACAGCAAAAATAAAAGCAATCCTAGCCTAAAGATATATATAATAAAAAGTAAATTTCTAAGTAGTAATTTCAAAATGTAGCTATAATTTGTTGCACAAGGTATTTTATGCATTGATTAGGAACCTTTGGTCTGAGGAGCATAGAAGTTGTGATTATTTGCTCTTCCAGTCATAATAAATGGAAAAGACATTCTGGCTAAATGACAAAAGGATATTGCTTTCCAAATAGTATAAGTCACTATAATGTTAATAGGAGAAAGACAATACACAAATATGATTGGTCCTGTAATGGCTTTCTGTATGAACATTTGAAAATGATTGTCAGTTGTAGGTGTGTAGCTGTGTTGCCAGAAGCATGTCTGGAAATGAAGAATGGAGAGAGAGAGAGAAATGGTATTTCTGTATGCTCTGATGCAAGGACAAGGGCTACCACTGTCAGCTGTAAATGCTACAGCAGCTCTGCTTCAGTCAAAGGGGCCTGTTGGATTTCCTAATGGAATACCACTTTGAGACAAAAGAAGGACTTTGCATCTTAGCCCAGTGTTAGTAGCCACCACTGTCTATAAAAAGTGGTCTCTGCTTTATCTGGGAAAGATTGGCCTTTTTGAAAACCTTGAAGTGAGCAAACAAGCTCCTGTGATATTTTCTACAGAACTTTGAACTGAATCATTTATATTGCCATAACTCAAAGGAAAGCTTATTTAATACAGGCTGTATTAAAGTATAAGATTAAGTAGCTTAGGTAAGCATGTAGGTTTTTTTATTATTTTAAACTAATTTGCTGTGATGTTTTGTCTGATTTAGCAAAAAAAAAAAAAAAAAAACAATCTAGATTCACTTGCCAACTGGTTTTAAAAAGGCTGCTTGTCTATGTCATGACCACCTGAAGGAGAGAAGGGTTTGCACGTAAGCCTTTGTGGTAATATGTGCTTTGATCGACAAGTTAAAGTAAATGTGTCTTCAGCCTTGTAAAATATTACAGCTCTCAGGTATTAAAAGGCTTCTTTTGGAAGTTACTGTTCATTGCATTAGAACTGGTGGTGCAGAACACAGACCAATCCCACCAGTGCTGTATTTCAGCTATGCCAGCAACTTCCTTGGCATTTTATCTTAAAACATCAAACAAAAGGCAGGCTTGCATTAAGGTATATTGTGGTCTGGAAGGGTGGGCACGTCCACACACATTCTGAGTTTGCTGTGGCCAGTGTACCTGCTGGCAGAGCAGGCTGGATGCAATCCTGTACTGTCCCAGCAAAATTTCTGGGTGTTTTAATGTGAAAACTGTAAAAACTAGTTTAAGGGCAAGTGATGCAGTTACCTGTCTGCACAGCCACATGCAACTTAAATGTCATACTAGGTACATTTTAAAGACAAGCTGAAGTATGACATCCACACTACTTCTGAACTCATGTTAGGCTGTTGAATTTTGGGTATTGTAACCACTAGTTCATACTCCCAATAGTCTTGTTGGAATTAGACAGCCATTCAGGGCATGGGCAGGGAACTGCTGGGAAAAATTTCCTACTAACATGTTAATCAAGCATCTGAGGAGGTCTGCCTATATCCCAGAATGGCCTGCTGAGATTAGGTATTTTGCCATCTTTTTCCCAGGTACTGGTGGATGAGTACAAACAACACTGGCAATGCAGCTGAGCAGCAGCCAGATGTACCTCTGCAATGGAAATAAACCCTAAGAATTACAGATTTGAAAACACACAAATGGAGAGGGGGGAACAGAGCCTTGAAATGCTAACACAGAGAGTGAAAACAGGACTGCAATGCCTACTAATTAGCAGTTTTACTGGAAGTTTATTCTTCAGTTATGTGATCATGACTGTTCCATGAGTTTCTATTTTTTAGAACTGATTTTTAGGCACTGTGTTTATATATAGTATTGTGCACAAACATTGCAAAATTTTGCAAATTTTATACATAGACAGTTGTGGTGAGTTTGTGTTTTTGCCCTTCATATGTATGCATGATACAAATCTGTGTGTAATTCACATGCTGTGCATATGGCAGCTACACTCCTGATCGTGAAATTTATGAAAGAAGTGCAGGAAGAATGGCTGACTTAGCCTGTGCTGTACCGTGACTCACAGGAGTCTTCCCATTTGCCTTAGTGAATGTCGGTAGGGAGAGGATGCTGGCTGCATCTTTGGAATTACGGGGCCAAGTATTGGAAGAGAGGATCTTTTCTAGAGCTGCTCATGCCTGTGAGTCTTTAGAGACAGCTGTTTAAAGAGCAAAACAAAACAAAAAATACTGGCAGCATAAAATGTAAGGACTCAGAAAGGAAATTGCCTAGTGTGCAGTTTGATAATAACTGCCATCAATTTTGGATGTTCACAGGATTATGTTCTGTGTCTCTACAATTAAGAAGAAAATAAGAAAAAGCATCATAGAACATTAGCATAATTGTCATAGTGCAAAGGCTCTGCAAGCAGTCTATTAGTATTTTCCTATCTGTCTTGACTTGTGTTAATTAGCAAAGGAGCAATTTCTACAAGATTTCTTAGATAACCGCTGCGTTTCAAAACCTATATTTGCAGAAATAAGGCCAGAGGCTCTCCAGCTTATGAAAGGAAACAAACTCCTTGAATTTTCTGTAATATAAGTACATGAGTGAAAGTAGTTATTAGTGAACGATAACAAATTGATTTGAGAGATACAGAAAGAGACAACTGGAAAGATGATCATCTTAGAATCATAAAATCGTAGAAACATTTAGTTTTAGGAAATAAACTTTAAGATCCTTGAGTTTAACCATGAACCTAACACTGTCAAGTCCACCACTAAACCATGTCCTTAAACCCCACATCAGCATGTCTGTTAAGTACCTCCAGGGATGCTGACTCAACCACTTTCCTATGCAGCCTGTTCCAATGCTTGACAAATCTTTCAGTGAAGAAATTTTTCCCAATATCCAGTCTTCACGCACTTCTTCCCAGCAAGCTTGAGGCCATTTCCTCTTGTCCTATTTCTTCTGACTTGATAAAAGAGACCAGCCTCTGGCTACAACTTCTTTTCAGGTAGTTGTAAAGAGTGAGGAGGTCTCCCCTGAGCCTCCTTTTGTCCAGGTTGAACAACTCCACCTCCCTCAGCTGCTCCTTGTAAGATTGTGCTCCAGACCCTTCACCAGCTCCACTGCCCTTCTCTGGACATGCTCCAGCACCTCAATGTCTTTCTTGTACTAAGGGTGTGGCCTCACCATCTCAAATAGAGGGGGACAATCATCCCTGGTCGTGCTGGTTACACTGGTTCTGATACAGGCCAGGAAGACTTTGGCCTATTTGACCACCAGGGCACACACTGGCTCCTGTCAAACCGCTGTCAACCAGCACCCCCAGATCCTTTTCTGCCAGGCAGCTTTCCAGCCACTCTGCTCACAGCCTGTAGCGTTCCATGGGGTTGTCATGACACAAGTGCAGGATGTGGCACTTGGCCTTGTTGAACCTCATAAAATTGTTCTTGGCACATTGATCCAACCTGTTCAGATCCCTCTGCAGAGCCTTCCTACCCTACAGAAAATCAATGCTCCTGCTCATCTTGGTGTCATCTGTTAACTGACTGAGGGAGCATGTGATCCCCTTGTCCAGATCATGATATACATAAGATAAATTTGAGCCTCTCAAATCTTATGGTCAAACTAATTTTGAGTATTCATACAGCTGGTATGAGTACTGATAAAAGTATAACCACAGCACCAGGCAGCTTGGCTTTCACCAGGCACAAAAATATTTATGTGAACCTAAAAGTTTTGAAGCCTGAACTGGACTTCCCCTTAGCTGTCACACTATATTTTTGAGTTTGGTAGTATCAGCACTGCCTGTTTCTGTCTACAGAAACTGTAATGTCTCAGGGACTGTTATAATTGGATGCTGGAGAGTCCAAAATAAATGAAAACACAGACGGTACTAATCTGAAAATATACTCCCCAATGGGTCATTTTCTAAACTGAAAACTGGGGCTGTGTTTTTGGCCGGTCCCAAAGATACCTATTGATGCTATAGCATTGTCACATGTTATGCATCTTTGGCTATACTCCCTCTATTTACACAGATGAAGATCAGTATATGTGGGTATTTTGATACATTTTTTGCAGTTATTTTGTTGATGTCTGAAATATTTTTATTTACATTGCAAAACCAAACATTATGATCCAGTTGGGAGAGAGAGATAGTAAATATAGAGAGATGTCAGCATGCATTGTTGGCTTGAACACCCCGGCACACTGTCATTAAATCTCATTCTGGTTGGAGATGATTCCCATTCAGCTGTTGTGCAGTGCAGTCAGAATGAGTTCAGTGTCTGTCCACATCTGTGGAGATATTCAAATTGCCAAAAAGAGTGAAAGAAAAGGAAGGCAAAGGAGGAGGAGGGGAATGTGCCTAAGGTTACAGACTGAATTACCGGTGAAACTGCTGTGTTGGTTTAGTCCTTTTTCAGGGATACCACATTGCCTTTTAACTCTTCTGACCTTTACACAAAACTCAGTAATGGGATACCCTTAGGGGTGGTTAGCATTTGATTGCTGTATTCTGTTATACAATTATATTGCACTCACTGTTTTCCAGTACCTCTAGGCTTTGTATTGAAGCATTGGAGTAACTTTGTAAGACAAAATCACTTGTAGGGCAGCCTTACAGTTGTATTCAATTTTACTTTTCTGGTTTTAATATCCTTATGTTGCCCAGGTTTCTTTAGTGCTTAATACAATTTTCTTGAAAAATTTTGATAATATCATCCAAAAAGTCATAGTTTTTTTTCTTTTTTTTTTTAACTCATTCAGATAGTATATTTTTTGTGAAAAAAGTTCTCAAGAAGTCATATTTAAAGACAAATGGTTACTCTTTTCAAGTCTGCCAAGTATCGACTGCATTGCTATGTGCAGGTTTATTACATAGATAATACAATGATAATCTAATAAATCGTAGTAAATCTAATCAAATAAATGTAATCATTTACTGGATGCTTTCTTCTGAACAGTAAAATTCTTGAATCTGTAGTAGGAAATGTATACATATTAAGACATACATATTTCTCTAAAATCATACTTCAGCTCAAACTCAGACATTAAATATTATTCCTGAATAAAAGGATTTGTTTCGCAAAGCCATATTCCTAGTGCCCAGTCTTGGACTCAAATCTCTTTGTGCTGTGCAAAAACAAGACAAAAAGAAAGAACTCCTGCACCAAAGAGCCGACAGTCTCAGGTCTGAGCAGCGAGAGAAGAAGAGTTGAAGGAGGCAGGATAGTGTTACAGCGCTTTGGCATCCTACCCACTCTTGTTGGGTACTTCGTTGGAAGAAGGAAAAGTATCCCTTACTAGAGTAACTGACACACTTGGAAAAATCCTCCAGAATTTCACACCCATGGCAGGTCTGGAACACACTCTAAATACATGCTGAAATAATTTGCTCTGGAGTTGACTAATTCACCAGATGATTTGAGAAGCAGCAGTAGCTATTTAATGATGTTTTACGTTACCAGAAGGAAGAGAGGGCATTTTAGCAAGAAAGTTTTAAGCCTATGTTTCAAGGAACATAATGAAGTTTTGGAAGGAAACTCCTGCCAGCTGTCGTGAGAGTCAGCAAGGTATATGTTTGAATCTTTGGGCTTGTTGAAGTCATGTAAAACAGCCAGAGTTCCTGTTTTAATTTGAAAACTTGGTTTTACCTTCATTTTGAGGTGCCTGATGTTTGCAAAATAATATGTGAAGAGTTACAGTAGGCGCTCTGGAATGTTTAGAAGGGCTTTAATGGATAGGAGATACTTTGCTCTGAGACAAACAGCATGTGGCCTCCTCTGTGCTTTCTGAATCTAGTAGAATTGTTTCTGCCTTAATAGGTTGAGGTTGGATTACCTTGAGGGAACAAGGTGTACAAAAATTTATACGGTTTGAATATGATATATAATTTTCTCTCTCTTCATTTCTGGTTTCTATAATTTATTTTATCCGTGAATTTTTGGGTTTTGTTTATTTTGTCAGTTTATACCCCTTGATCTGGGTTTTGTTCGGGTGTTGCTTTTTCTGGTTGTTTGGTTTTTGTGTTTTGTTGGGTTTTTTTGGTCAGTTTATTTTACTAAATTATTTTATTGAGTGTTGCTGGAATATTGGATGTAGTTTCATGTCCATGCTAACCCTTTAACTTCATTTTTTTTACCACCTCAGATTGTGGTAGAAACAGAAAAGACAAATCTTTTTGGCAGTCTGAATGGCTGCCAGAGCTTATTCCCAGGCGTTCTAGGAGTCTTGGTGCCTGGGAGAAGCAGTGTAGGTGTCCATGTTGTTGGCCAAGGGCTGGTTGCCTTAAAGAGAGCTGGCCAAATATTCAGGTAGGTGATTCAGGAACAGAGTCAGCTGTATCTTAGTTCAACATGTATTTGCTGAGGAGGCAAACAGTCTTGTTGGAGGTCTGGCTGCCCTTCTTCCTTACTGAGCCAGAAACCTCAGGAGCTCTGCTCCATATCAGTACTTTTGGCAGCTTTGTGCAGAAAAAGGAAACACTGGACAGACAGACCAGCTGCCAGCAATACTGGTGGATATAGTCCTGGTACTGGCCTTAGACTTTAAAATATAAATAAATTTATTTGGAAAATTTTGCTTGTATTAGACCATCATTCTTTGCTGGAAAAAAGCTCACATGAAAGATTTATGGACATTTCCAGTTAGAATAAGGAATCAAGGAAAGTAATTGCCATCTCTCTTTAGAATATGGAGAACTTCCCGTAGTGCAGTGCTGCATTTGAAGAGGAAATTAATAAAGACTTAATATTAATGTTTATTTTTTTGTGCAACCATTTCTCTTTATTTCATTATCACTCTAAATTCTCTTGCTCTTCTACTTGTATGTTCAGTGGAGCTGGACGTACGCTAAGAATGAAGGAATGGATCCTTATTTTACCTTATTTTCATTTTAGCAGTCAGTACAGCATCTCTGTGAGGTGCATATACACTAAGACAGACTAAAAATTCCATTTTGTCTTTTTCTTTTTTCTTTTTTTTTTTTTTTCACAGATGCAGAGTTAATGGAAATCACTAGTTACAAAAGGATTGAGTGTTTTTTTCAGTTTCCTAAGGTCCTATTCTTGCCTTGAGTATAGGAAAATGCCTGATTATTGGATTGAGAATTCCAAATGTAACTATAGGGAGGGAAGGAAGTTTTCTATCATACAGTAGTCTAGGATATATGTGGGTTCCCATATTTTTAGGTAGATAGTCTAAAATTGTTAGAATTTTGAAGTATTATGATTTTTTAAAGAGCTTCTGACAGGTTTTGGGGTTTTATATTGACCTTTTGAAAGTTAAAAACCTGTCAGCATTAAATATTTTCTGAAGAGCAACACATAACTTTTATCTGACATGTCGATTCAAGTCAATAAGACTTTATGTTAGCAGAACTACTGTTTTCTGATATATTCATATAATATCTATATATAACGAATAGAAATAAGACAGGACATCCTACAGTATTGAAGATGTAATGAATAATCAGCAACCATAGAATTGTTAAAGTTGGAAAAGACCTTTAGCATCATCAAGTCCAATCATCAACCCAGCACTACCATGATGTTCACCATGTCCTCAAGTTCCAATGAGTGATTTGGAAAAAATGGACTTAATTATTTTATATTTGGAGTTGAAATTTATTGAATTTCTAATGGAGTGCATTAAACAGGTAGTCTTTTGACATGAATAGCAAAATATACTAAGTTAGTAAGACTCAAATAATTCTTCTAATCAACTAATTCAATGACGTTTTATTAAACTACTCAAATTATACTGTCTTTAGATAACAAAAAAAAAAAAGAAAAAAAGTTTCTTAGGAGCATTCCACATGTCTCAATGAAATCCATTGACATGTTTTGAATTGGGCTATGAATGTTCACATACTACAACTCCCTGCATAATTCTATGTGTTCCATAAATAGAATGAATATTTTTAAATGGTACATGTGTGGATTTGGAAGAAAAACTGAGCTGTCACTAACGGAAAATTTATGCTGGCAACTGTGATAAAGTATCTTATTTAAAAGGATTTGGGGGGAGGATGTTTTGTTATTTTGACTTAGAGATTGTGTGGTGATGAGAACCATTGGAGCATATTGCACTGATTAAATGTAGTATTTGGGAGTCTCAAATGTCACAAAACATATGGAATACCAGGAACATTCATCACTATTTGAAGGGACCATCTAAAGCCTTGATAGCCTGGTCCAACGACAGTGCCAGTAAAATAGTGAATGAAAAGAAGATCTGGTAGCATGAAAACAAGTGAAATAATATCACAAGCAAGAGACTTAGACTGCTACAAAATTGCAGCTCCTTCTTCCTCCTGCAAATTCTCCTTCTCCTCTTCTGAAGGAAGAACTAAGACTGTGGTTAGGAAAAGCCATACCAATGCTATTAGCCTTACCCTAGCAATAAACAGACATTGAATCTACATATATATATGTTTAGGATTTTAAAAAAAACCCAAACTTTGTATGCAAGAGAGGATGGCCACAAATTTTATTTCACTTGAACATGTGAATTTTGCTAAATCAGATGTGTGTTTTTTCTCACTAAGTGGTAACAGTGATCTGTCTAATTTTGGTGGAGAAGGGAAAGACTGCTATGATAGCTTGATTTTTAAAATATCTGTAAGATAGAGTTAAGGGAGAGGAGAAGGTAGCTTCCTGGAATCAGTCCACAAATCTAAATAGGTTGTTCACTCACTTGCAAGACCACATTTTAAAAGCATTTTAGATAGAATGGAAATTGGGTGGGTATGAATTGTCAAATGTTTGAAGTCCTTAAAAGAGTCAGTTTCTTAAGTGTCCTTATTCCTCTTCCTTCTAGTATCCCACATTGAAGCTTTATGTAATGTAAAGGCAAACCTAATTTACCATTCTGGGAGACAGACCTAGACTTACTGTTTAATGCAAAAAATAACTTTTATTGAAAAAAGAGAAAAGTATGAGAAAATCTCACTGTTACAAGACAATATATGAAGAATTTAAAAAACAATGTAACTAGCAAATTTCAATGCTTAATCATGTCATGTTTCTCAGAGATATCTGACAAAGAAGCAGGGCTCTATCAGACATTAGGGGTTACTTGAGAAGACACGTGCCGCAACTCCAAATGTCCTCCCCTTCCTCCTTCTTCCCCTGGTTTTTATTGCTGAACACAAATGCCATATGGTCTGGAACATCCCTTTGGTCAGTTGGGGTCAGCTGGACTGGTTGTGTCCCCTCCCAACTTCTTGTGCACCCCCAGCCTACTTGCTGTCAGGGCAGTCTGAGAAGCAGAAAAGGCCTTGATGGCATGTATGCCCTGCTCAGCAATAACAAATCATCCCTGTGTTATCAGCACTGTTCATCACAAATCTGAAACATATCCCTGTACCAGCTACTATGATGAAATTTAAGTGACCCAGCCAAAGCCACTATGGCTTTTTTTTAATCTTTAGCATTTACAGATTAAAACTTCTGTGCAGGAGTACTCTTCAACAGAAATATGTGTCATTAATAATTCCACTAGTGCTATTTTGTTTGTGATATTCAGTTGTAGTTGATTTTTTTTTATTCCATGAGACAATGCTACCTTATCTTTTTATAGTGAAGCTTCTATTGAAAGCAAACTTTTCAGATTAAGTAGTCTTAGCTCTAGTATACTCAAAGAAGCAAAAATGCATTTTGATTACTGAAATGTCAGGGATGCAAGGAAATATAATTATTGCATGTCAGTTCCATAACAAACAAATAAGTAGTAAGAATATCTGCAGCTTTAAGAGATTTAATTCAGATGGAAACCAAGCAACTTTATAAGTTAAGATTATGTTTTGATCAAGAACAAGACATAATTGCCTATTTTGGTTTCCCTATATTATATAGGCATAGCACAAAACTTCTTATATTCACCTATGGAGTCTTCTAAATTTAAATTACAGTTCAAAGATGCTTCACAAAAATGGAAAAGTGCAATTTGAATTAAAATAATTTCTAAATCCAGTGTATTTATTGACTTCATCCTAACATGCAATTTAACAAAAAATGTTGTGCATAGTTAATGGAAGCTTCTTTAATTTTCCCATAAAGAAGCCAACTTTCTGCCTTCTTTTTCCAGAAATATATCTTTAAATTTTTCTGTATCTGGAGCTAGCTAATGTTTCTTTGAGTTATGGAGGAGTAAAAATCAGAAAATAGTGTTTTACATAATTATTAAACAATTTAGAAAAAAAAATTGCCAGTTACATGTCTGTGTTGGATATGTATGACATTATTTGAAGATCTAGACATAGTTCTTGAATATTTAGAGATTAAAAATATTATTCTGATTTATGTAACATAAGTTATTGTCATCTACGCTTTGAATAAATCAAAGCACCAAGTGATATACTGATTATTTTGAGCCTTATAATCAAGTCTTGTCTACACACACTGAACCTGTTGCAAAACAGGCTGGCATATGAAATTTAAACATGGTGAGTATTCCATGCTGTCTTCAGTTAAACTAAAGTGAACTAAATTACCTGAACATAGAAATTTTTGGACTAATGGAGTAAGAGTGTCTGTAGGAGAAGCTATTATAGGTTGTTTTCCCTGGGTAGATAAGCCCAGAGTCAGTAGAAGAGCTGGGTTGAATCTGGGTCATCTGATTCCTGCTTGTATAGCCAGTTCTCCCCACTAAAAGCTTCATCTTGTGGAATTACATGGTGATGTTTTCTACATTTGTACTGTGTTGTTAAAGATTATTATGGGATATCTGTTGTTATGATTTTATAGTGTCCTACTGAGACATCTACTGAGTGAACAAGTTGCAGTTTCTAAAAAACAAATTACTGTCCCACTGTTGTTTTGTGCTTTTAGTAATACATGTTCTATATCTTCATTGTTTGACATAGGCAAAGAACTTTTTTCTTTTTTTCCTAGTGTCTTTATTATCATTTGGAGTAAAATAAGTCACTTGCACATTTCGTTTTTGAGAGCTGGGTAACAATCCTATGTTGTGGCAGTTCAGGAGACAAAATACACTTGTGAAATCTGTAGCTAGGTCATGTTGGTCTTGTTACAGATTTTGGACATGACAGTTGCCAAGTAAATTAAAAAATGTTAAAAAAAGTAATGTAAAATTCACAGTTGACTATTAGTGGATACCAGTTTCAAGGTACGGGAAAAGATTCTGGTAGCTAAATGGGAAACCTACATTATAATTTCTTGACTTCTTGTATGTTTTTGGTGAAAAATAGGTGCCTTGGATGAAGTCTAAAGGAAACTGTTAACTACCTGCCTAGCATGCCTGGTACTATCTGCAAGAAGCCTGTAGGAAATGATAAACACAGCTGGTTTGTCTGAAACTCCTATTCTCCCTGGAGATCAAGCTCCTTTTTTTATATTATCACAGTATGTTCTGGATGGCACCTTCCTCCATTTGCCATCTGCAACCTGATAGGTACAACAGAACTTCTGCAACCCTGATCAATTCTTATTGTCGCTCTTAACTGGAAGGAGATATGTATGTATGTTAATGTGAGATGGTGAGTGGTACCTACATTTTCTGTCTTGGAGATTATGGCTTTTCCATATGAGCTTCTTTCTCACCTTGAGGGGTTCGGTTGCAGCTCTGGGGGTAGAGGCTGGCACCTGGGTGTCATGTGTGCTGTGGTGGGCAGTCCCAGCACCTGTGCAGCTCTGCAAAGGCAGTTGTTCCTCTGCACAGCCAAGAACTGACAATTTGAGTATCAAAGAGGGGTGAGAAGCATCATGAGTCAGTGTCTGCTGATTAAGGTTTTCACCCAGGCTGTGGGAGGCCTGGCTTCAATTCCTGTTCTACCAGTGACAGCTTAGGTGTAGTCTCTGGAGGAATTAACTTAAGGATAGAAACATTCTGACTGAAGCAGTGGTAGGAAAAAAGGAGAAAACTCTAGGTGTCCATAGGTTATGGGATAATGATAGAGCAAAAATTCTACGTAGATAGGATATAGATAGAGCCTTTTGACACGTACATTTGGGCACCAAATTCCTGACCTACTACCTAGTTTAAATGCATCCTTGTATCAAACCTTTTTTTTTTTCATTGTATAAATGCATATCAAAACTTTCCTTAATGACTAGTTAGTTCTGCCAAAATCATCTAAAACACTTCCTTGGTCACTCAGGGTTATTGAATTTAGACAGACTTCTACAAGTTCTGGACTTTTGTTACTAATTCTTGTTTTTCTTCCAAGTTTTTATCAGAAGGGCTGGATATTGCAGATAAAGGAAAAGAAAAAAATCCACTGATTGTTCCTTAAGCTCTCTTCTGAGTCACCGTAGGCTTTCCGTGACAAAGTTTTCACTTCTTCTATATGATATATGAAAGACGAAGGCTTTGTTCTTTTGAGCTTACTGCAACCAATCTGTTAAGATACACAGACACTCACATTAATTTTAACAGGGAAAAAGAATATTTTTAAAAACACAGTTAGCAGCAAGAGAGAAAAAAAATGTTAAGAAAGAATTTATGTAGTTGCATAACTCTGCTATGAGACAGCAGTAGTATCTGGGAGTCCATAAGGTTTTGACACCCAAAAACGTAGTATTTATTTGGACTCTAGACAACTCACCTTAATTATATGCCTTTGCAAATTTATTATATATTGCCATTATAGTTTTTTGAGATTATAAGCACTATTATATTTTGGATAGATTCTTATAATGCTGACTTTGTGCATTAAAATAATCTATTCTGGACTAAGATACAATTAAATAATTTCATTACTATGTCATGAGAGATCCTATGGTTTTTTAAAGCTTTGTGTCTTTTTTGGACTGATCTTACCATCTGGGATAGGATTTATTAAGAAGAACTGCATAGAAGTGGTTGTTTAGTTAATATACTGAAAATAAACTTGTGCCTGACTACTGAGAGGCAATGCTGAGAACTATAAAACCAAAAATGGTCTTAGACTCACAGAATTGTGTAGGCTGGAAGGAAACTCCATATGCAATCTACTCCAGCTACTTGTATGAAGCCAATGCAGTTATATCAAGTTACTCAGGGCCATGTCCAGAATTTGAATATCTCCAAGCACTGGAGATCCTGCAGTGTCTGGGGGTCATGTTCCACAATTCGACCTTTTGCGGGATAATTTTTTTTCTCCTTGTATCTAACTGGAGCTTTCCAAGTCCATTGACTCTTGCTCTGCACTTTGTTTTCTGTATCCTCCAACTTGGTAGTTGTAGATCCCCAAGCCTTCTCTTTGTCAGGCTAAACAGATGCAGCTCTCAGTCTCTCCTGTGTGGTCCTGTGTTCCATCTCCATGACCAGCTTGGTGACTCCCAGTGGATTCATTTCAGTGCATCTATTTCTTTCTATTATCACCCTGTAGTGGGTTGACCCTGAATTAACAGGCAACCTTTTAAACCAATAGTGCTTCTCTAAATTTCCATATTTAAACCGCGTGGGAAGGCAGAGTTTGGGCTTCCTTTCCAGCTCTCCTGGAAGAAGGTGGTGGGGGTGGCCCCGGCCTCCAGGCCCCACCAGGCCGGGCTGGGCCAGGGTCTCTGCCCCCCCTCCCCTTCTCCCAGCGCCGCGGTGCGGACCCTGGGTTGTTAGGGGGAGCTATCCCTGAGCTGCAGATGTAGCTAAAAACATCTGAGTGGCTTTT